>CM050917.1:14643349-14990849 GCA_027742785.1 Vigna reflexopilosa | reverse complement strand
CCACAACCCCCGCCACCACTACCACCACCACCGTCACCACAACCACCACCACCACCACCTCCACCACTATCACCTCAACCACCACTACCACCACCACAACCACCACCACACTTCTTAAGATATCTAGGAAGGTACACGGTGGATAAGCAATACCTACATGATGGCTTAAAGAAGGAGGAGAAAATTATTGCTTATGTCCTGACTTGGCTACTACTGCCTGGAAGATTGAAGGAGGACAAAATGCCAACAGAAGATGTATTTCTGTTGAATGCTATCAAGACTAGAATCCCAACCAAATGGGTTGCGGTTCTGAAAGATTATATGATCGCTTGCAGGAGATTATTATGCACACAAATTTCCATATGGAGTATTTATCAGCAAGGTGCTGGAACTCCAAGGAGTAGATGTATCTATAGAAGAAAGTTTTGTGTGCAAAAGGTCACGAGAAAATGGTATACCAAGTTTGTCATCTATTGTGCTGAAAAGGACTGAGAATGGATGGTTCTTCACTGATGTGCAAAGTCCACCTACTCGTGGTGAAGATTATACTAAAGATTCTGACAATGAAGATTCAATGGAATCTTCTTGATAATAATAGGGACTACTTCTCTATTTCCTTCGGTTTTATTTAGAAATGCAATGAAGATTTATTTTAGTAAAAAATTATCTGTGAATTATGAATGATGATTGCATTATATGTGGACTAACTCTCAATCTAGTTGAGAAGAGAATATTATGCAGTTCTGATATTGATAAAAAACTGATCACTGGTTAAAAGTGAAAATTTCAGTACAATGCTAACTTGAATCAATTAAGGAAGAAGTAAAAAGAAAAAATTTCATGTCTGATTTTAAAGAAAAAAGAATATAAAGTTCGCCACCCTCTTCTACTGATGGAAGAAAACAACGTCGAAGACCTTTCAAATAAGACGTTATATTATTGCGACCACAACACACCATTAATGCTCGCAGCATATTTCAATTCCCTTAATGTCAAAGCCCCGCCAGCCTTCGACGTTCTATGAGAGGGGAAATCAAAAAAGATTTAATGTTCGGTACTTTTTGATACTTTGGCTTCCAATAGAACGTTGAAGGCTATGGGGCTTTGACGTTTTAATTTTATTCTCAAAATTTTTTCATCATTAAACATATTGTGAACCATATTTCTTTTTCTCAACACTTCCTTTTCAGTAGGATAACTTATTTACGGTGTAGACTATAAAAAGCATTTTGTTATTGACTGAGTCCTGAATGTGGGGCAGTTTATTTAGGATGTAGACTATGTTAAAGAACATTAATTTAACATAACTTTTAATAATTAAATAAAATTTATTTTTGCATCGAGTGTACTCAATGTTCGACGTCAACAGGGTAAATAGATTCCAAATTTAAATTGTCCTTAAATTCTCTCCTCCCTTAGAAATCAGATAGCTCTGAAATCTAACGGAGGAGTACCATTTATGGACAATTTAAAAAAGGAATCATACATTGTTAAATGATGAAGTTGAACAACTTTTTTAGATAATTATTTTAGAGCTTAAAAGTGTTTCAGCACTAAAGATATTGTGAACCATATTTCTTTTTCGTAAGCACTTTCCTTTCAGTAAGATATCTTAACAATTTTTGTACTATAAATAAAAACATTTTGTTAACTTGAACTGGAAAGGGCTCCTTCATACGAAATGACGAACCACTTCCAAGTTAAAGTTATCAAATTGCAATATGAAGAACACATATGCTTAGATATCTAATGAAAAGAAAATGCAAACAAAATAAAAACTATGAGTCCTAATATGTTTAATATGGAAACAGGAGGCAAGGGAATACGTGAAATGCAAGCTATATTTATAGATGAACCGATGACGTACATCATGTGATTATACTTATTAACTGCCACAACCACCATCTTGTAAGAACGTCGAAGCCTTGCGGAATTCGACGTTCAAACATCATTCAGAGAAAAAGTAATAGATCTCGTTTGATTCACATACATAGTGTAATTATGCTTAGTAACAGCCAACGTGTATGAACTTCGAATCCTAGCCGAAAACGACATTCAAACATCATTAAGAGAAAAAGTAATAATTGTAGTTTAATTCAGTTAAGAACAAATTGATTTCCCACAACCCAAAAATGTCTACTTTCAAAAATGTCTACTTTTTACACACCTTCCTATCTCAATAATTTGTCTTAACCTTGGCTTTATCATTCAACTTAATTGTTATTGAAATTTAAAGTATTATTTTTTTAAAATCAAATATGGTCTTTTAGCCTAATCATACATATTTATATCCTCAAATTTAAAAATGGAAGACTTGATTAATGTTTTATAATACCTAACTTAATCATAAAACTTTTAATGGAGAGGAAAGAAATATAAGGTATGGGAATGTTGTTGAATCTAATAAAAAAAATTCATTTACGGTGTACACTATGTTAAAAGAACATTAATTTCACATAACTTTTCTTAATATAATAATATTTATTATGATTTTAATTATTCTGATGTATAAACTTAATTCTCATTAATTATTATTATTATTATTTTCTTTCTGAAATTATAATAATATTTTTAAGAAATTAAGTTTCATTCTCTATAAATTTGACCCACAAATCATTATTATATTTTACGATAAATTTACACTAATATTTATAAAATAATTTTTTTAAAAAGTATGTAAATCATATCTTAAAATATAATGGTAATGGGAGGTAATTGGAGGTTTAAAGGAAAGAAGGAAACAAAGGGCGGGAGGTTGAAAAAGAAAATGTCTAATCACATGTGTTTTTTCAAACTCTTTGTCTAATTAATATGTTGAAGCCCAGTAGAATTCGACGTATAGTTTTTATGTTCAGGAGTTAAACCACTGGTGCAAAAATGGGCTATAACGTCACGTGGTCAACGTCTAACCGCCCAATTTGCAATGTTAAAAATGACTGGTGGCATTACCGTAAATAAATTCAATCGCTCCACGTCCTCTATTGAAACCGTTCGCCGACTAATATTTATTAACGACAAACAAAAATCATATAGACGTAATCTAAAATGTGCTAACGTCAAATAAGGGCCAGAATGACATAAAACAATGACCTTAGAAACACTTAACATCATTTTCAGAAACAACTGACGTTCAATTTAAAATAAAAAAATAACGAAATAGTGGTTTGCTTCCAACAGTATCACTCTACCCACATTTGACATCCACCATGCTAAATATTCAGCATTTTATGTGACAAAGAGTGAATCATTTTATTCTTTATTTTTTTTTCTCTTTTAAACCAGACAGAACGTTGCCACTTTATGCTTTCGACGTTTATACCAATGTAGAACGTCGAACAATTTGGGGTCTGATGACGTGATGGTCCTTGGTGTACGAAACCTAGGTAATCACATAACTTCAGTTAAGGAATCAATTGACGTTCATTATAAAATAAATAAATACAAAATTCTGTTTTAAATAATATGACGTCATAATAACAAAAGATGGACGTTGTATATTACAGCTAGTAGTTATTCTTTTATTTTTCTTTTAAATCAACCAATAAAACATGAATTTAAACTGGCTTTGATGTCAACAGTAATTATTTTAAGTAGACATCCATTCATAAACTTTTTCCTATGAACTCCATCTTTTAATTTTTTTCTGTGTTTTCTGTTATCTCCTTCAGCCAATAGTTATTCTTTAATTTTTCTTTTAAATCAACCCATATAACGTCATTTTATACTGGCTACGACATTTCATTATTTAGTTCCTTTTTTATTATTTTTTCTTTTTCTTTCAAAACAACTATATAACATCGAATTCTTCTATGCATTCGATGTCTACTGAGTTCTGTTTTAGTGTAGTTTTGCGCGTGTTTTTTGGTAGCCTGGTACCACCTTCTTCCTTTGCTAGTTTCTTCATAAGAACATCTCTAATGGCATTTAAGACCAAAACCGAACCTGGGTCGTTGCCTAGACGTCATGCAAACCGCCAATGAAAAAGAATACGGTGACATGAGAACTAGGCAAGGACCTAGGTTTGGTTTTGGTTGAAATACCATAAGAGACCAAAAGACACGAGCTTTTCTTACTAGGAAACTACTAAAGGGAGAAGGTACAAATACGCTACCAAAAGACAAAGCAAAACTGCACCAAAACACAACAAAAACTCATTTTAATCGGTTCAAATGGAAGATAATCCATCAAAGACTAATTTAATCAGAGTAAAAGTAAGTTTAAACGATTCAAAAGAGATAAAACGCACATTGAAATGCAATGCCACATAGAAAAAAGGCGAGGAGGAAGACGATGAAGTGTGCGTAACCACGGGTTCGCGATTTCTGATTTAACAGGAAAAAAAATAGTAAGAAGATAAGTGCTTTTCCAAAATCTGTAGAACCCTGGAACTGCTTTTATAACTTGAAGTTTCTTGATTATATGATTCAATTTTTCAGTTTCAAAAAGTTGTTCTCTACCGAATTAGTGGATTTGATTTCAGAGAGAACAACTTTTTGGAACTAAAAAAAGAATCAATAACGATCAAACTGTGGAATTGTATATAGTTAAGCATTATATTTATAGAGTCAATATTAATGCTCACAACCACTTTGGTAACAACACAAAATTAATGCTCACAACCACTCAAATGCCTTTCACATTGAAGCCCCCTAAAGTTTGACGTTCTATGAGAATTTAAAAAGGAAAAAGAAAAAAAAGAGCGACCTTTGCCTTCTAATAATGAATAATACGTCATATGCACAAGGAATTCATTTTTGTGTTTATTTAAAAGAAAAAAGAATATAACCAAAAAGGTACTTTGGAAGTCTAAAGAAATTAACGTCAACCTCTTCGTTTCTAGCAGCAAACTGCATTTTCCCATATATCATTTAAGTAGACTACCTATAATTATTGAAGCCCATATCAAGCCTTTTCCAACAGTAATTATTTAAGTAGACATCAATTTATAAATTTCTTTTAACAACAGTTGTGTTAACTTGTAACAACTGCAAGGCCTTTTAAAACACTACAACTTCAAATCATAAAATTCATAAACTCCTTCTAGGAATTAATAGAGGACGTCGAATATTTTCAAAATGGACGTGTTATTTCATGTTAAAAAGGAAAAAGAAAAAAAGATCAAAGTAAAAAAAAGGAGATACATGTGCCGTAATATTAAATAATACATCGACTTCTCTTTGTTGGACGTTCATATCTTAATATTACGTCAATTAGCTTTATCATTCGACGTAATATTAGTGTTTTAAAAACATATATGATATACTGGTACATGCAATGTAATGATGTAAAATTAAAATGGACAATTGCAATCAAAAAAGTGATTTAATCATATTTAATCATTTTAAACAATTCAATCACCATTCGCTAATGTTTGAAAAAAGAGAATTTCATTAATATTCAAGAGATGATTACAAAACATCCCACCTAAAACAGAATTTCATTACTAGATAGAATAGAATAAAAGATTATAAAAAAAGCCTAACTCAACATCCCACCTACAATTTTCACACGAGTTTTTAATATTATCATCATCATCTTCAGTATCCACTATTTCCCAAGAAATAGTCTTCTTCATTCTCCAACCATTGCATTGTCTCTAGGAACATACAAGAGTTGGATTGCACAACAGTGTTGCATGAGGTTTTCTCCATACATTACCCAACAAAGTTACTAACTTATTTCTACACCTTACAACACAGTTGACATTTCTCAAAAATTGCATATACTCAACCCCTGTTTTTCTTAAATCACTATCGTATGAACCCTTTTTGGCAGCCATTTTCAAGTCATTAATGCCTTTTCCAATATTTCCCTTATATCTAATTATTTCTCTTAATCTTTCCATATACAAAGCTTCAATATTTCCACCCTCTTTACAACTTTGCATGAAAAAATCAAATGCCCTTGCTTCTTTAAATGACCATGAAATCAACGAAAACTTTTCTAAAGAAATTTGCTGCCACATATAATTGTCTTTTATGGCATGAAAAAAATCTCTACAACATACTTTCATGTTGTAATGATCTATCCAAGATTTAGAACTTACCTTTGCAACCACATTAAGCAATAAGTCTATGGGAAGTGATTAGATTGGAAAAATTGTAGGTTTGTCATCTTATATGTGTTGTCTTTTGTTATCTCTTTGAGCAAACTAGTGGCTTTCATGACATCGTCTCTTGTTGCATTGTGTCTTCTTCATCAATTTTGAAGTTGTCATGTTTACTATGCGGTTCAGCAGATTGGAGTTAGCCTTTTACTTCTGAAACGTCAAAGTATAACAACGTACTATTGGTGGTTTTTAAATTGAAAATTCCAAGTATTACAACTCTCCGTTTACTGTTTGATTAAAAAGAAAAAGGAATTAAAAAGGGAGAAACTCTTCGGCTTCTAGCAGACAAATAATACGTCATTCCCTGAAGAATTCGACGTAATCTTGGTGGTTTAAAAGAAAAAAGAATTAAAAGGGTAGTATTGATAACGGTTGAAAAACCGTTATTTTTATACTTAATTTTGATATCAAATGCACCCTTTTGACTTAGAAACTTGCTTTGACTCATGATTTTTCTTCAGTTTATTGAATAAAAGAGTTGAGGACATGTTTTATGATTTTATCATTAAATTCCCTTGATTTTGTAGGTTTTGGAATGAATTGAAAGAAAGGTTGAAGTATCAAATGGTTGGAGTGCAGAAAAGTCAACCAATCAACCAGAAAAGTCAACCAATCAACCAGAATGCTGAAAAGTTGACCAGAGTTGACCAGAATGCTGAAAAAGTCAATCAGAATCCAGAAAAAGTCAACCAGACGTGATTTGATATATTTTATGCGATTTTTATGATCTGTTTGGGCTTGGACCTATTTTCTGTTATTTTTATAGCCTACTTAAAGACCTAGACACCATAGAGAATGTATCTTTTGATGGCTTAGGTATAGAAACACACTTTCCATCCCTTCAGGGGTAGATTTGGAGATGGTGACAACTCTCTTTTTCTCCTTTTTAGGGTTTCTATCTCTTTCATTCCATTATTCACCTAGTTTCTCCATGACGATGGAGAACTAACCTTATTTGTTGCTAGGAAAAAATGTAACCTCTAAACTCTCATTTATCCAAATTCTTATTTATTTCATATGTTTATGTATGTTTGATTTATCAATTGTTGGGTTCCTTACCTGTATTTAATTCTTTTATCGTTTAACTCATTCGGTAACTGTTGTTTGTCTTTATTGATACGGGAACGTACAGTAATGTCATGAACTGGGGGGAATTCCTTGATTATGTTAATACCCCCTAGGGATAGGGGTAGGACGATCAATTGTATTTTGCTTCCGTTTATCACGCATTATTAATTGCTAGGGGAGCCTAGGGATAGCAAGCCGGTAATTAGTAATAGGCTTTCTTCACCAAGGGATTGGGTTAAGGGTAGGCCAAGAAAGTTTGCATGACAATATGATAAATAAGCGAGTTAAATAAGAAAAGTAGATATAAGAGAGTGATTGGGTGAAATCTGAATCCTAACAACAAACCCATCTCATATTATCAACATCATTCATCCAGTTTTGTGTTTAACCTCATTTGATCAAATTGCATTCATGTTTATTTTTCCGTACTTTATATCCAAAAATCCCAAAATATTATTTTTATAGTCTTGATTGGTTGTGCAAAAGTACAACAGTTTAGTGGCATGAGTCTCTTGGGAAAACGATACTTGGACTTACCATTTATTATTACTTGATACGATCTGGTACACTTGCCAGGGGTTTAAAAAGTATCTCTTTGGCTTCTGGCTCACAATAATACGTCGATGGCTTTAGATATGGACGTACTATTTGTGTTTTAAAAGAA
Organism: Vigna reflexopilosa; assembly: GCA_027742785.1. NCBI lineage: Eukaryota > Viridiplantae > Streptophyta > Magnoliopsida > Fabales > Fabaceae > Vigna > Vigna reflexopilosa. The sequence goes on along the minus strand of CM050917.1, from coordinate 14,983,008 downwards.
AAAAGAATAAAAGAATGGCGCGCTGGTTTAAATATTTACCGTCAATGAACGTCGAGTTTTATGGGGCTTCGACGTTTTGATTTAAACTTCCAAGTATTTCAACTATAGAACGTGGAGTTGTAATGGTATAGGACGTGTTATGTTGAAGTTATATTGAAACTAGATAAATATATTTTTGAACTTTTATTGAAACTGTAACCTTTCTATATACCTATAAATCCTATTCTGAAATGGCTTCTTCATCTTCACGGCGTGGAACGAAGGCTGCACAGGTTGTAAGAAATGCTAGTCCAAATGGGTGGATAAGTGATGACGAAACACGATACAAATTTGGATGTTATAGAAAACTCTTCCAGGTGGTCCATCACAAGTACTTGGATCTGGAATTATTCAGAAAGCAAGGGTTTCTTTTTCAAGATTGGCTTGTAGATGTTGGTCTAGCAAAATTTGTAGAAATGACCAGTGATTGCTATCCTCACCTGGTAGAAGTGTTCTACCACAATCTGAAGGTTTTCGATGGTGTTATATGCTCTTAGGTGAAAGGTGTCGATATTAAAATGGATGATGAAATATGGTATCTTTTACCGGTCTTAAAGCATAAGGCTTCAGGTCTCATGAAAGAAATTTTGAACTCTGTGAACTAGGTTGATTATGGAGAACCCTTCTTATCATAAGAAGTTCTCCCTCACAAGGATGGGCATCCTCACTTGGGAGTTCTTCTTCTTTCTTTGCACCATTTCTCTTAGTCTCACTCTCACTTTCCTCAACTTGGCTACTATATAAATCAATACCCCTTAAGATCATGGTCTTTTTTGTGGGGCATTGTGATGCAATGTGACCTCTACCAAGACACTTGAAACACTTAATTTCACTAGTGTGAGTGTGATATGATGTTCCCCCCTTGGCCTCTCCTTTTCTTTCTCTTCTCTCTTCTCCCTCCCTAGATTTCTAAAGGGTTCTTCTTCTATCACTTGCTTACCCTCCCTCTTGTAGTCTTTCTTAACACTAGAGTTAGAGTGGAAAGCTTTTCTTAAGAGTTGTTGTTCTACCTTAATGCAAATTTGTACCAAGTCATTTAAGTCTTGGTAGGGCAAGAATTCCACCCTATCCCTAATCTCAAGATTAAGACCACTTAGAAACCTATAGCTCCCTAATTCCTGCCCTCAACATGTAGAGCTCCATCTTTTGCCTATAGCTCTCTATACTCATGTCTCTTTGTTGGAGCCTTTGGAGTTTGTCCATTAGCTCCCTATGATAGTATGAGGGAATGTGCCTTCTTCTCATGGCACTTTTCAAGTCATTCCAATAGGTGACTTGGGGAAAATTAGAGAGTCTTCTCTCTCTCACAAGGGAGGTCTACCAATACATGGCATTCCCTTGGAAACTCAAGCTGGCCAATGTGACCTTTCTCTCCTCACTCACTTGATGACACTCAAAGAGTTGTTCAACTTTCATCTCCCAATCTAAGTATGCCTCAACATCTTCTTTACCATGGAAATGGGGAAGGTCTACTCTAACCTCTCTTGGAGTGTGCTCTCTATCATGAATTTTATGTGGGTGAGGTTGATAGTATTGATTTGCAAGCCTACTATCTACCGCATGGTGTGTGAGTTGAGTTGGAGTTTTAGAACTCCTCCTTGTATGACTCATACTTCTCTTTATTTCCTCTTGGGCTTTTTGTTGTTTCTCATTAAGGACTCTAAGTTCTTCTTCCAACTTAGCAAGATACTCTTCTCTTTCAATTCTTTCTTTTTCTTTGAGAAGAGTTTCTTGCCTTTTCCAAATTTTAAGTGACTTTAGCTCTTTTGCTAAATTTTTCAAAGTGGGTTTTACATCCTCACTAGAGTCACTTCCAATTTCAAAGGAATTAGTCTTATACATCCTTAAAGGTTTTCAAAAAGATGCAATGCAACAAACAAAATACTTAAATTTCAAAGAAAGTTCCTTAAGAGACTTAAGGAGGCAAAAGACACCCAAGTTCACTTCTATGAAAGGGAGGTGAATCACAATGGATTGCTTAAATACCAAACCTTTCCTAGCCAAAGTTTACCTTAGGCACTCTTGAACCAAATTTCTCAAAGGGAACTAAAGTTGAAATTAAAGTTGACACACACTAAGCTATCACAATTAAAGAAAGCAAATAAACTAGCTATGCGGCCTAATGATTAAGTTAGAAGAACTTTGGTTCCTCCAACCAACCAACTAAAACGAAATTTACTAAGAAATAAAGGTTCTTGTTAGGAGATGGGATTGAGCACCAAAGACTCCCCCAAGACACCTAACAAGGCCGTGAGTTACAAGAGAAAAAGAGAAAGAAAGAAAGATTACAAAGCCAAAAATTACAACCAAATCAAAGCTACCTGCCAAGGTGTTTCTCTCCTTTCTTTTGGCTACCACTCTAGACTTAAAGCTCCCTTTGGGTCTCCACCACCTAGAAGGCTACCTCTAAGATATTGGATCACCTCACAAAGAGAACCTACACCACACAAAGTAACCAAAACCGAAATTGTGCAAGAAGAAACAAGGGATAAAAGCAATGAAAAGGTCCAAAAACAAGAAAGGCTTTGCAAAAGGAATTAGATTATGACAAAACTAAGAAATCCAAGAAGACAAGCAAGAAATTAAAGGTTAAGAAACAAAGGTTAGCACTCAAAATAAATCCTAATGAAAGGTGCTAGAATAGATTCACAAAACAAAAACTACTAGAAGAAAAGTGGGTGGTTCTTGTCTTTTGGCAACTTTGAGAAAATGGGGCACTAAGGCCACTCTTTTAACATCATAGCCAAGACTTTTAGCCACTGGAAAGTGAAGATAAAAAGCCAAAACAGTGAGCAAAACACGTTCCAAAACAGATTGCACAAAACAATGGTAGTGGCCTAAGCACACAATATTTTTTCAGCACTTTTTAGGCTCTCTTTTGGTACACTTTTGAGGCCTTTTGCTTAAAAGCTTTTAGCACTTCTTTTTCCACTCTTTTAAGGTGAAAAATAAGACCACCACACACTTGGAACAGAGGTGATTTATGGGTTTTAAAAGCCACAAAGACAAGAAACACAAAATAGAAGAGAATCCTACTAGAATCAAAAATGGAGTTAAAAACTAGAAACATCAATAGGGAAACTTTTTTTAAGAGCTTGCCAATGATCTAATGGCAAGTATGAACCCAAAACATCAAAGATAAGACCCTCAAATGGTTGTATATGGTGCAGTTTTGCAAACTAAGTTATATATTCTTTTTGATGATTTTTCAAAGTTACTAGAGAAAATTGACAAGAAAAGAACTACACATGACTCTAGACAAACATGGATGGATTAAAAAATTAAAATGACTCAATCAATGAAATGAACTGAATATAAATCAATAAAAGACCCAACAAAAACAGTAAGGAATGACTGAAAAAAAGAAAAGGCAGAAAACAGTAACCAAAACTAACAAAACATAACTTGGGAAACGTTAATGACAGCATTCTGTCAGCACTGACCTTTGCTAAGTGTTTTACTCATAACGTTGTCTACGGAAGTCTAAATGAATTGATTTTTTTTTTGTTTGAAACTAGACTCAAAGGGTTTTCTTTTGAATATTTTTATGTATTTTGTGGACAACTGGGCTAGATGCAGTTTAAGTTAAAAAATCATCCCAGTTTACTGCCAGAAAAAAAAATATAGAAGGAAGAAAACAAAAAACACAACAAGACAAGTAAGGAAAACATTAAACAACAAGGAAATAACAAAGGACCAAAACCAAGAAACTTAGCTCTTTGAAGAACCAAGGCTCTTGATACCAAATGATGGCAAAAATTGCTCTAGCTAGGACAAGCCAAATCTAGAAGCAAATCAAGCCATAAGTTCATGGATGAAGATTGCGGAATTTGTTGGTGGTGAAAGATGTTGATAGCTCATGGTTTTGATGAGTTGTATGATGATGGAAGGTGTATTTGGTGGTTCTCTAAGAGAGGTTGGGCCAACTCTTGGAGGAAGGTGGCTAGAGGAGGCCACTTGGGTTGCTCTAGCCTAGGGTGCCTTAAAAGAGTAGTATGGCACAAAAATGGCAGCATAACTTTACTCTAAATCAAAGGTGATTACATGATTGAGAACACCTCTATTTATAGGCTAAGGTGTCTCAAAATGGGCTGAAAATTTAACCTAAAAGAGCCACCTTAGTTGTCTTGGAGAGCAAGGAGAAATCCTCTCCAATAAGAGAGAGACAAGTGGAAAAAATCCTCTCAAATGAGGGATTGACATGTGGCCACTACCTATGGAAAAACTCTCCATTCCTAGAGTGACACATGGCCACTAACTAGGAGGAAAACTCTCCAATGGGAAGCCTCCACATCTCTAGGACGAAATCTTACTCCCTTGTCCTCCAAGCTTAGCCAAAATGTTGACCCCTTGGTCAACACACCCATTTTGGACATCCAAGCATAGTAACTTTGGACCTTGACCCTTTGTTGACTTGTTTGGTCAAAATCCTATTCTACTTGGCCCAAAATACAAGGCCCAATTGAAATCCTATACTACTAGGTGTTAGAACTGCTGTAGCGGAATTGTTAGCATGGAATAACAAACCAAGAGGGTTTTTAATTCAAACGTGTGCCTTTTAATTTCTACTCAATTTATCTTACTACGCAAATAATAAATATAAATAAAAGAGTAAGGTTGAGAGAAATTTGCACAGATGATTTTTATACTGGTTCGGATCTTACCAATCCTACGTCCAGTCGCTTATCTCAAATCAAGATAAACAGTTCACTAAGCACAAAACAATTACAAACTACATTCACAAAGAAACAATTTGTAAGAGTTTAGAAACCACCTCTCTTGATACCACAAGAGATGAACCTGCACCTCCTTTGAATCTTCACAAAGGATGAGACACCTCCTCTGAATACTTCACGAAGGATGAAACACCTCCTTTGAATACTTCACGAAGGATGATCCTCTTCCACACACCTCCTCAGACACACCAAGGATGAATCGGCTATTCCACTGTCACCGTACTATCACTTCACCAACTCCACAGACGAGAGTTTCTCAAGCCGAACAAGAACACATAATTAACAATGATTTCTAAGTTCTAAAGCACAAGGGAAGAGTTGCTGATGATGGATAAAGAGAGCCTATTTATAGACTTAAGCATATACTCTTCCATTCTTCGTAACTGGCCATTTAACGCTTTTAATCGATTAATATTAATGCTAATCGATTAAATGAGTACAACGGCTAGTTTTCAAAAACTAGAAAACTCCAACGGCTAGTTTTAATCGATTATTCTTAGGATGAATCGATTAGCTAATCGATTAAAAAAGGTATTAATCGATTATTCCCTTTCCAGTTGAGTTTTCAGCACCTTTAACATTTTAATTGATTAATGCTTGATTTAATCGATTAAAATCGTGCTTTTCTGATTCTTAACAACAAATATAAATTATGAGAGTACAAGAATCAAAACCTATTACAAATCTAAGTCCTAAACATCAAACTACAATTATTACAAAGCTTTTTATAACAAAAACAAGTCTTCAAAGGATCTTCATGAATCTTGATAAATCTTGACTTGATTTGGGCATCATCAAAACTTCATCTTTATCATTTTGCTAACATTCTCCCCCTTTTTGATGATGATAAAAAACTCCTTTGATTTAAAGCTTTTGGTAATAATCTGAATAAAAACACAACTCATGAAAGACAAGGGCATTAGTGAATAACAATAAGCTTTAAGATATTTTCTCCCCCTTTTTTATCATAATTAAAAAGTTGTGTTTCATGCTCTTTGTTAAACCCCTGGCAAGTGTACCAGATCGTATCAAGTAATAAAAATCGGCAATCCCAATATCGTTCTTCCCAGAGGACTCTTAAGGCCTCATCTTTCGTGTAAACAAATTGCTTAATACATGAGTAAAAGAAAATTAGTTTAAATGGTTCGAATGCAAAACAAAAATAAACATGCAAATGCAAGAATTCAATTGGCTAAAAGAAACTATGAATGAATGAAGTTGTTGGGGTTTTCAATTTCATCTCGTCCACCCTCATATATCTACTCTTCTTGTTTACTTTGCTTATTTATCAAATTGCCATGGAAACTTTCTTTGTCTACCCTTAACCCAATCCCTTGGTGAAAAGAGCCTATTACTAATTATTGGCTTGCTATCCCTAGCCTCCCCTAGTAATTAATAATGCATGATAAGCGGAAGCAAAATAAAATTGATCGTCCTACCCCTATCCCTAGATGGTATTAACATCATCAAGGAATTCTCCCCAGTTCATGACACTATTGTACGCCCCCGTATCAATAAAGACAAACAACATCTACCGAATGAGTTAAATGGTAAAAGCATTAAATACAGGTAAAGAACCAAACAATTGATAAATCAAGCATATGCAACCATATAAAGTAAAAAAGAATTTCAATATAAGAGAGTTTCAAAAGATTACATTGTTCCCCAACAACAAAGGGTTTAGTTCACCATAGTCATGGTGAAACTAGATGAAATAAATGGAAGAATGGAAAAACAAAACCTAGATTTGATAAATTGGAGCCAAAGCATTCAAGAAATCTCCTCCAAAGGTGTAAAGTTACTGTGGACGTTGTTCTCTGCCAAAAGAATTATATTTGGATTCGCACTAAAGCTATATATAACCCAAAAAGATAACAGAAAGATTTCAGAATCCAAAATATAAAAACAGACAACCGCCCAGGCACCTAAATTGGCCGCTCAGCTGTTTGCCTCTTCTCGTCCTGGACGCTCAGCGTTGTCGCCTGGGCGCCAGACAATAGCTTTTCTTGAACTAGGGCGTTCAGCGGTGAAACTTACCGCTGAGCGGTTCACAAACTCTTCTTTTCTTCCTTTTTCTCCTTCATTCTTGAGTCTATGACCTTCCTACTTCATTGCCATCTTCATTTATCATCAAAAACCCTGAAAAACAATGCAAAACAAGCATAATATCTCTAAAAACAACTTTTGACTCTCATGTGACCCAACTTAAGAGTTTTACTCGATTCTAAGCTTATTTTAAGCTACAAAGGGTGTGTTTTAATATCAAATTTATGCATGAAAATAACGGTTTTGATACCATTATCATTCTCCCCCTAAGATAATACTCCCCCTTAATAAAAGCATGTATGCATAAAATATATTTCAAATATAAAGATCCATTCAAACATACATAATAGGAGATTTCAAACATATAATTTTAGGATAAAGAACTTTTTTTTTAAAAAAAAAAAAAATACATTGATCCATACAAGATAGGAATTTTAAAGCATATAGAAATATGGCTAAATTTTCAACAATGCAAAAATGCACAAAATGGATCAAAAATACAATCCTAAGAGATTTATAAAATTCCTAGATCTCTTCTAATGTTTACCCCCTTTTGGATATATCTCAAATTTCATAATGATATTTTGTTGAGATCTTCATTTCGAGGATTGTCATCAATCTTTGCTTCATTTGTTGTCTTTTCCAAGTCTTCATCATTACCTGCATCTGATTCAACTGACTCAAGAGGTTTTGCCTCAAGGTCCACAATTTTATCAAAGAAAACATGCTAGGAATAAAATTTTCTAAAAAAAAATTAAAATATTTTAAAAAAATAAATAAACATTGTCCTTTGGGTTATATAAAAAAATTGGAATCATTTTACAACCCAAACATATCTACCACTTGGAACACCATAATGCTTAATTTTACATTTATGTGAAGTGTGACCCCTTTTCATACAATAAAAGCATGATATAAAGTTTGTGTTCCTATAAGCTGTTCCGTTTTCTACCCATGTTCTACGGGTTCTATTATTATGCTTATTTTTAATTTTAGGAACATAATTATTTTTAACAACCTTATTTTTATTATTTTTACTGCATTCTCCTAAGGTTGTGTGTTCTAGCAGTTTCTTAAAATCTTTACAAGAAGCACATTCATCACTACTAGTAAATTTACTCTTTTCAAAAAATAAAACTCTATTTTTCAAATCTTTATTTTCTTCAAAAATATTTTCAAAATTTAATTTTAAATTTTTATTTTCTTTAAGAATATTTTCAAGTTTTGATTTTAAATTTTTATTTTCTTCAAGAATATTTTCAAGTTCTGATTTTAAATTTTTATTTTCTTCAGAAATATTTTCAAAATTTAATTTTAAATTTTTGAAATCCTTTTTCAATTTCTTATGAGCTTTATCTAATTTTTTTGATTCAGCTATTAAAGCAGCATAAGTTTCATGCAATTCACTTTCACTAAATTGACTATAATTATCAGAATCGCTAAATGTACTTACTTGGCTTCCAGCGTCGTCGTTTGCCACTAAACAGATGTTTGCCTCCTCATCAGATTCGCTCAAATCAGAAATTGTTTTGTTGTCATCGTCCCATGCGATGTAGGCTTTCTTTTTCTTAAAGGATTTCTTTTCCTTTATTTCTTCATTCTTCTTTTGATTTGGGCAATCCGCTTTTAGGTGCCCCCTTTCTCCACAACTATAACATCTATACTTTGAGGAGGATTCTTGATTTTCTTTCTTCTCGACTTTGAATCTTCCTTTATCTTTTGATTTCATGAACCTGTTGAGCCTTTTTATCATGAGTCTCAAATTTTCTTCATCTTCTGAGTCCTCGTCTTCTATTTTGTTCTTGCTCCTTTCTACCTCAGATTTTAAGGCTAAAGACTTTTTCTTGGTTTTTGCTTTTGCTTCTTCTTCATCTAGTCTTCCAAGGTCAAGTTCATGCTCTCTCAACTTTCCAACTAATGCCGCCATAGTCCTTGTGTTGAGATTTTGTGACTCAGAAATTGTAGTCACTTTCGGTTGCCACGACCTGTCTAAAGATTTCAAAATTTTTATATTAAGTTCATCATTTTCGAAAGACTTACCTAGTCCAATTAGATGATTAACGATATCGGTGAAGCGTTTCTGAACGTCTGATATTGTTTCTCCTTGCTTCATCCTGAACATTTCGTATTCCTAGATCAAGGTATTCTTTCTTGCTCTCTTTACATCATTTGTACCTTCGTGGGTTACTCTCAGCACTTCCCACATTTCTTAAGCAGTCTTACAAATAGATATCCTGAAAAACTCATCAATGGTTAAGGCAGATGCAATGATGTTTCAGCCTTTCACATCATTTTGAAATCTTTTCTTTTCTTCAGCAGTCCACTGAACACGGGGCTTTAGTTCCTGCGAATCGTTAGTAGGAATAAGCGAACCAAATGCAATAACATCCCAAATCTCACAATCAATAGACTCAATAAATATTTGCATTCTAACCTTCCAGAATGCATAGTTTTCACCTGTGAATAGAGGTGGTTTATTGATAGAGGCACCCTCTGCAAAAGTTTGATGTGATCCTGCCATTTGAATAACTATCAAATCGAGCTCTGATGCCAATTGTCAGAACTGTTGTAGCGGAATGGTTAGCGTGGAATAACAAACCAAGAGGGTTTAATTCAAACGTGTGCCTTTTAATTTCTACTCAATTTATCTTACTACGCAAATAATAAATATAAATAAAAGAGTAAGGTTGAGAGAAATTTTGCACAGATGATTTTTATATTGGTTCGGATCTTACCAATCCTACGTCCATTCGCTTATCTCAAATCAAGATAAACAGTTCACTAGGCACAAAACAATTACAAACTACATTCACAAAGAAACAATTTGTAAGAGTTTAGAAACCACCTCTCTTAATACCACAAGAGATGAACCTGCACCTCCTTTGAATCTTCACAAAGGATGAGACACCTCCTTTGAATACTTCACGAAGGATGAAACACCTCCTCCGAATACTTCACGAAGGATGGAACACCTCCTCCGAATACTTCACGAAGGATGTAACACCTCCTCCGAATACTTCATGAAGGATGAAACACCTCCTCCGAATACTTCATGAAGGATGATCCTCTTCAACACACCTCCTCAGACGCACCAAGGATGAACCGACTATTCCTCTGTCACCGTAGTATCACTTCACCAGCTCCACAGACGAGAGTTTCTCAAGCCAAACAAGAACACACAATTAACAATGATTTCTGAGTTCTAAAGCACAAGGGAAGAGTTGTTGATGATGGATAAAGAGAGCCTATTTATAGACTCAAGCAAATACTCTTCCATTCTTCGTAACTGGCCATTTAACGCTTTTAATCGATTAATATTAACGTTAATCAATTAAATGAGTACAACGACTAGTTTTCAAAAACCAGAAAACTCCAACGGCTAGTTTTAATCGATTCTTCTTGGGATTAATCGGTTAGCTAATCGATTAAAAATGGTATTAATCGATTATTCCCTTTCCAATTGAGTTTTCAGCACCTTTAACATTTTAATCGATTAATGCTTGATTTAATCGATTAAAATCGTGCTTTTCTGATTCTGAACTGCAAATATAAATTATGAGAGTACAAGAATCAAAACCTATTACAAATCTAAGTCCTAAACATCAAACTATAATTATTACAAAAGCTTTTTATAACAAAAACAAGTCTTCAAAGGATCTTCATGAATCTTGATAAATCTTGACTTGATTTGGGCATCATCAAAACTTCATCTTTATCATTTTGCTAACACTAGGCCCACAATGCAAAGCCCAAATAAAATCTAGACTACTTGGCCCATAATACAAAGCCCAAATAAAATCTAGACTACTTGGCCCAAAATACAAGGCCCAAAATTATTCTAACTCTACTAAATCTTCATGATGGCTTTAGATGGCCTAAGAGAAAGAGTATAGGTCCATCTTCCATAGATGTATCCAACTCTTTATGAATGTGCTAGGTCATGGCAAGGGGTATGCCATCAGATTTCGTAGAGGTTTTCTACACAAACCTGAGGGTAGTAAATGGGGTCATTCACTAGAGGGTCAAAGGGGTTAACATTACTATTGACGATAATATTTGGTCAAATCTTGCTGGTCTAAAAGTAGAAGATGTATTTCTGTTGAATGCTATCAAGACTTGAATCCCAACCAACTGGGTTGCAGTTCTAAAAGACCACATGATCGTTGCAGGAGATGATTATGCACATAAATTGCCATATGGAGTATTTATCAGCAAGTTGTTGGAACTCCAAGGAGTAGATGTATCTGAAGAAGAAAGAATTGTGTCCAAAAGGTCATAATAAATTGGTGTACCAAGTCTGTCATGTATTGGGATGAAAAGGACTGAGAATGAATGGTTCTTCACTGATGAGCAATCTGTCAGAAGTCCACCTACTCGCGGTGAAGATCATACTGAAGATTCTGACGATGAAGATTCAATGGAATCTTCTTGATAATAATGGGGACTACTTTTCTATGATTTTTTTTTTAATTTTGTAATCATGGCTATTAAGCCCCTGCTGGTTTTTCCATTTCCTTTGGTTTTATTTAGAAATGCAATGAAGATTTATTTTAGCAAAAAATGATCTTTGAATTGGGAATGATGACTACATTGTATGTGGACTAACTCTAAATCCAGTTGAGAAGAGAAGATTATGCAGTTTTGATATTGATCAAAAACTGCTCACTGGTTAAAAGTGCAAATTTCAGTACAATGCTAACTTGATTAGATTAAGGAAGAAGTAAAAAGAAAAAATTTCATGTCTGATTTTAAAGAAAAAAGAATATAAAGTTCGCCACCCTCTTATATTGGTGGAAGAAAATAAAACGTCGAAGACCTATCAAATACGACGTCGAAGACCTATCAAATACGACGTTATATTATTGCAACCACAGCACAACATTAATGCTCGCAGAATACTTCAATTCCCTTAACGTCAAAGCCCCGCCAGCCATCGACGTTCTATGAGAGGGGAAATAAAAAAAGATCTTAATGTACGGTACTTTTTGATACTTTGGCTTCCAATAGTAGTAGGTCTAAGAAACCTTTGCAATTGAAAAGCGCTCCATAGAACGTCGAAGGATCTGGGGCCTTGACGTTTTATTTTTATTCTCAAAATTATTTCATCATTAATCATATTGTGAACCATATTTCTTTTTCCTCAGCACTTCCCTTTCAGTACGATAATTATTTACGGTGTACACTATAAAAAGCATTTTGTTATTGACTGAGTCTGGAATGCGGCACTTTATTCAAGGTGTAGACTAAGGTTAAGAACATTATTTTCACATATCTTTTAATAATTAAATAAAATTTATTTTTGCATCGAGTGTACTCAAAGTTCGACGTCAACAGTGTAAAAAGATTCCAAATTTAAATTGTCCGTAAGTTGTCTCCTCTCTTAGAAATCAGTAGCTCTGAAATCTACCGGAGGAGTACCATTTATGGAAAATTTTAAAAAGGAATCATACATTGTTAAATGATGAAGTTGAACAAATTTTGTAGATAATTATTTTAGAGCTTAAAATTGTTTCAGCACTAAACATATTGTGAACCATATTTCTTTTTCGTAAGCACTTTCCTTTCAGTAAGATATCTTAATCATTTCTGTACTATAAATAAAAACATTTTGGTAACTTGAATTGGAAAGGGCTCCTTCATATGAAATGACGAGGAATGAACCACTTCCAAGTTAAAGTTATCAAATTGCAATGTGAAGAACAAAGATGCTTAGAAATCTAATGAAAAGAAAATGCAAAAAAATAAAAACTATGAATCCTAATATGTTTAATATGGAAACAGGAGGCAAGGGAATACGTGAAATGCAAGCTATATTTATAGATGAACCGATGACGTACATCATGTGATTATTCTTAGTAACTGCCACACGCCACCATCTTGTAAGAACGTCGAAGCCCTGTAGAATTCGACGTTCAAACATCATTCAGAGAAAAAGTAATAGATCTCGTTTGATTAACTTACATAGTGTAATTATGCTTAATAACCGCCAACGTGTATGAACTTCGAATCCTAGCCGAAAACGAGGTTCAAACATCATTTTATAACTATTAAAGTTTTCAAAGTAATTTATATGAATGTTACCAAGATTTTGTATTAATTTTTAGGATATTGATACTTTGACAATATTTTTTTGACAACATTTGAACACCATCTACGTGTCATTTTCTGTATTGGTCCAAAATCACTGCCATAATCAATCATAATAATCATAAACACCAAAATGGACCAATCACAAAACGACAACATTTGGTTGACATTCAGTTTGGGTCAACCAGTTTGAAATTTAAAGTATTATTTTTTTAAACCAATTAAGCACTAGTGCAAAAATGGGCTATTACGTCGTTTATTTTTGGCCTTTAACGACGCAACTGCTACCGACGTTATAACTGGTGACGTAAATTAATGTCGAATATCATCGGGTGACGTTAATCGAACTGGTTTACGTCGTACACAAAGGTAAATGACGTAAACTTAACGTCTTTTATGCTCGTCGACGTTAAAGTACGTCCTGTAGAATAGAACTTGACGTCCAAATATTTGAATAAATATTTATTTTTAAAGAAAGTTTTTTCGTCATATCGTCGGGGAAACTGACGTAACATTGACGTCGGCGTTGAAGAATGATGACGTAATATTCACGTCGAAGAGAAAATTTGACGTTAATTTTTTAATAAATATTTATATTTAAAGGACTATTTGACGTCTATTTTAAGGTGATTGATGTAAGGTCGACATTGAACATGTTTACAGTCGACGTTAATATCGCTGAGCCGTAGAGATCCTCGCCCAACGTTTTATTGGTGTCGTTATCCACTGCATTATATCAACGTCACTCGTCGCCGTGATGGACGTTAAGATATATATATATATATATATATATATATATATATATATATTAACGTCGGACAGTTTATAAATTGATGTTACCTTCATTGTTTTTTTATTAAATTTCGTCCGTTTTAGCTCATTTAACCAAACCTGAAATACAGAAACAAGTTTTCCAATTCCTAAATGCACAGAATTAATTAATCTAAACCATGATATCATCAATTCCAATTAAATAGTAAAAGTAAAAGATGTTAATGCTATCATCAAAACTTAAAAGAACCCACTTTTCAATTCATCTATTCACAGTATTCATCTATTCTCAATAATTTATTCACAGTATACATGTATTCACAGTTAAAAAGTTGCACAAGTAAGAAAATGATACTATCATGAACGAAAAAACCTAAAACTATAAGTATTTAAAATGTTTATACAAATATCTTGCCCATGCCTCTCTTATCGTCTTTATTAGTGCATTGGGCAATGCAGAAGTAGTGTTGAATTGCTGCAAAATCAAGGAAGGAAAATTTGCAATTATATTCATTTTAATTTGAAAAGTTTATTGATACTTTAAAGATTTTCAAATGTAAATTTCTACCTCAGTCCAATCTCCTCTGATTCCTGCTCAGATGATTGTTTTCCTCCATGACATGATGTAATAGCCACATGCCCAGGAATTATTCTGCTTATTACACTAAACATGTGAAAGAACCAAGACAAATGTAATGGTTCAAAATTGACTACGAAAATTAATGGTTAAAGATCAACGAATTCCAACCTTAGGATATATAATATCAATTTGTTGTCCTCTGGTCCTAGTCAGAACTCTAAATAAATTTGAAAATTTTGAAACATTAGAAACATAAGTTAATATATTGATATCATAATGAATTGATAAGAATGAATGTAATACTTACCTATTTCTCCCACATGCCTTCGTTGTGATCACATCAAGTTGCATGTATTTCATCGGTTACATCATCAACCTTATTTTCAATGGTTCTCGATGAGAAGGAGCTTGTCTCAAGTATATCTAGAGAGTCTTCATCATCAGATGTGTGCATGGCTCTACCTTCCAATACCACTGACCATTTATGATTCACTGGGTCAATGACGTAGAATATTTGTCTTGCTTGACTAGCCATAATAAATGGTTCATCCGTGTAACTCATTTTGCTAAGATCCACCAAATTGAATCTGAGGTCTTCTGTCACAACACCAGATTTACTATCAACCCATTCACACTTGAAAAATGGAATTCTAAAAGTGACATAATCAATTTCCCAAATTTGTTGTATTATTCCAAAATAATTGATTGATGCTGTAATTGGATTCTTATCCTTGGAACTGGAAAAGTGTACAGCCTCAGCTT
The DNA here is from genome assembly GCA_027742785.1 of Vigna reflexopilosa. Classification (NCBI taxonomy): domain Eukaryota; kingdom Viridiplantae; phylum Streptophyta; class Magnoliopsida; order Fabales; family Fabaceae; genus Vigna; species Vigna reflexopilosa. The sequence goes on along the minus strand of CM050917.1, from coordinate 14,967,987 downwards.
GTAGGGTAACTCCACTATTTTGAACTCAACTTTTATCGTCTTCCTCCTTTGAATAGAACAAGTAATTGTTTATGTAATAGTCGTCGAAAATGATCACATTATTGTTAGGTCCACGAGCTAGTCTCAATAGATTTTCAAAAACATTCGGAGTGGCATAAATCTTTTTCTTAAACCAAGCTAAAAAGGATTTGTTATGTTCATTAAGTGTCCACTTTTCACTCATACGTGGATGTGCTGACTTAATTTCATCAATATGCTGTGAAATGTAAGGAATAACATCCTCTGTGTTGTTTAAAATGTACAAATGAGCTTGATTAACTTCTTTTCCACCAACACTTTCAATCCTTACTCCTCGAACTCCCTTTCTTTCACGTTTGTGTTCATGTACTGTTTTGTTTGGAAGTCCTATTGGTTCACAACTTGGCATATAACTTGAGTAGAATTCAATGGCTTCCTCTGCAATGTAGTGCTCTATAATCGAAGCCTCCGGTCTCAATTGATTCTTAACATATCCCTTTAAGATCTTCATGTATCTTTCCACCGGGTACATCCACCTCAAGAAAACCGACCCACATATTCAAATTTCTCTCACTAGATGGACAATCAAATGAACCGTGATATCAAAAAATGAGGGTAGGAAATACATTTCCAATTGGCACAAAAGTCTGATGGCCTCATTTTTCAAATCATCTAACTGTTGAGGATTAACAACTTTCTTGCAAATGGCATTAAAAAACCATCTTAAACGTGTGAGAATACCTCTCACAGAGACAGGTAATATGGCTCGAATAGCTATTGGTAAAATTTGTCGCATTAAGACATGACAATTGTTGGACTTTAAACCAATGAACTTTAAATCTTTCATAGAAACAAGGTTGCTAATATTCGACGAATAACCTTGTGGAACCTTCAAACCATGTAAACATTGACAAAAAATTTGTTTTTCTTTTTTTGAAAGAGTATGACAAGTTGGAGGAAGATAGGTGCGTCTTCCTATGAACTGCGGATGTAACTCAGAACGGATTCCCTTGTCAACCAAGTCTTGTCGTGCTTTCACTCCATCTTTTGTTTTTCCTTTAACGTTTAGTAAAGTCCCAACAACACTATCACATACATTTTTTTCAACATGCATCACGTCTATGCAATCTCGCACATCAAGTTTGAACCAATATGGAAGATTAAAGAATATTGATCATTTTTTCCAAATGTTTTTCTCAAGGGTCATTTTTTATTTTCCGAAGACAACGTCAATGTTCCTCACCTGGTTGTATACTTCTTCCCCATTACATGGTCTGCTCACTACATCATCTTCAGGACTTCCATTAAACGCTTTCTTCAATCTACGGTAAGGGTGATTTCGAGGAAGGAATCTTCAGTGTCTTGTGTACACAGTTTTCTGTCCATGCTTCAGTTGAAGATAACTCGTATTTTCTTCACAAATCGGACATGCAAAATGACCTTTGACATTGTAACCGCTTAAGTTCCCATAGGCTGGGAAATCATTTATGGTGCAAAACAACATTGCACGCAAACGGAAGTTTTCTTCTGAATATGAATCGAAGACTTCGACGTCCTCTTCCCACAACATTTTTATATGGTTAATTAAGGGTTTTAGATAAACATCAATGTCATTTCTAGGTTGTCTAAGACCCGATATCATCATCGACAACATCATGTATTTTCTCTTCATGCACAACATAGGAGATAGATTGTATATCATCAAAATAACTAGCCATGAACTATGTTTGCTACTTAAGTTGCCATAAGGATTCATACCATCGGTAGCAAGTGCAAGTCTTAAGTTTCTTGGCTCTGCACTAAATTCGGGAAATGTGGCATCAATGTTCTTCCATTGTAGGGAATTAGTTGGGTGTTGAAGAAGATTATCGCATTTTCTTCCATCAACGTGCCACATAAGATTCTTTGCATTTTTTTAATAGAAAACAATCGTTTCAACATCGGTTCTATAGGTAAATACCACACGACCTTAGCCGGTGGACCTTCATTCTGTTCATCGTTATTTCCATCAAAATTCTTCTTAAATCATGACTAACCACACATCGTCGGACACACCTTCATTGAAGCATACTGATCTCTATACAATACACAGTCATTGGGACATGCATGTATCTTTTGGTATTCCAAACCCATTGGACATAGAATTTGCTTCGCGTCGTAATTACGTATAGGTAACGTGTTATTTTCTGGAAGCATGTCCTTCAGTAACTCCAACAATTCCGTGAAACTTTTATCAGTCCATCCGTTTCTTGCTTTCAAACAAAACAATTTCAAAGTAGCCGATAACCTTGTAAAATTGATCCATCCTGGATATAATTCTTGCTCTGAATCGTTCTTAAGACTATCGTATAAATGAGCTCTTCCAAAATTTTCTTCTCGAACGTCACGTACCATTTCGTCTAAATGATCACTCATCGATTCTTCAACATAATCCGAACCTATTAAAGTTGTTGGCTTATATAATACTTCCCCATGCCAAGTCCAAACTGTATAACTATTTCTCATTATTCCATAGATGAATAGATGATCACGGATGTTGTCCAAGTCTTCACGTATTTGATTGAGACAACGAACACAAGGGCAAAAATATGTCTCGTTCACTGGTTTTGCATGTTCCTTAACATATTGTATGAACTCAGAAACCCCTCGGTCATACTCTTCACTAATACGACGCTCACGAATCCAGCTTTGATCCATACTCTAGGACTCTAAAAGAAAAGAATCTACGGAAAAAAATAAAAACTAACTTACGTAGACGTAGAGAACAAAAAATAAATATTTATCATGGATAAGAGATATTGAAAGAAAAAAAAAAACATACTTGAAATGGTGTCACTGGAGAAGATGATGAAGTTCGCTGACCATGTACGAAAAACAGCCTAAAGGTAAACGAAAAACAATCGATCAACCATACAAATGTGAACCAAATGACATTGAAACAACTTAAAAATAACCTTATTTCTTTATCGCAGTCGTTCGAGAAGAAGAAAGTTCAAGAAGAAATGAAAGCGCGAACAAACAGTTAGACCGTGTTATGTTTTTAATTCAATAAATAAATTCCACGTCGCATATATTAAAAATATGACGTTATATTTAAATACAATGTCCAACCTGATAACGGTCTAAAAACCGTTATTTTCATGCTTGAATTTGATATCAAAACACACCCTTTGTAGGTTAAAGTGAGCTTAGAATCAAGTAAAACTCTTAAGTTGTGTCACATGAGAGTCAAAAGTTGTTTTTAGAGATATTATGCTTTGCACTGTATGCTGATATATAGGTGGTGGTTCACAAGCTTTGTGAACAAATGCATGATGATATTGTGATTGTGATTATGATGCTAAGAAGGGTATTTATCTGAGATGTTTGGAATGATTATTGAGCTTATGAGTGAGGTTTTTGAACTCCAGAGTTTTTGATTGAATGATTGCTATCTACTTGAAAGCATAAGTGATATTGCCCAGATTTCTATGATTGATTGAATTACATGTATTTGTCATATGATCAAGGTCATTTTTGAACAAGCCCTTTCTTAGCCCATGCAAAAATTTCGTCCCATGAAAAGAACCATGTGTTCTACCCTTTTTGAACCTAAGCCTTAAACAGAGTGTGAAATCCCTTTTTAAAAATCTCTACCTTGAGTTATGTTGAGAATTATTGTGTGGTATTGATTAAAGGTTCAAGTTTAGGGTTGTTAGGAGAATTGAAAGAAAGCTAAGCATTGGGATAATGTGTTGAGCAAAACATGAAAAGATGAAAAAGATAGAAAAGATAGAATGAAAAGAAAAGCTCAATGCAAAGAAAAGGAAAAGTTGGGAATGAGTGAGATTGGTAAAAAGAGAGTTTCTGCTTGAATTATGAATGCTTGAATAACTCTCTTAACTCAAGGATTTTGTGATCTAGAAAAACCAATTTTTCTTGTTACCCCAACCACACTATAAGCCTTGAGAAGTCCTTATGATGACATGTGTGTGTGATGATGATTGATTGTGGTAAATGAAAAGCAATTTTGTTCTATGTGCCATATGGATAGTAGAGGGAAGAAGTGAGCCTTTTCAAACACTTGAGTGATTGAGTGAAACACCTTGTCTGGTGAGGAATGATTCCATGAATCTATGATTTTATCTGTGCTTAGCTAACTGATCATTCATGAGAATAGCATCTGTTGGATATTATATGATTGCGTGAACACCATGATAAGCATTGAGAATGAAAGCATGTGTACATCTTGACTGAATTCTATTGATGAGCAGATTTGAGTGATTACTGGTCTTGAGAAAAAGAGTTTTTTAATGTGATTGAACCATTGTGATGATTGGATATTATGTGATTATGTGAACACCATGATGAGTGATTTCAATCAAAGCATGCGTACATCTTGACTAAATTCTGTTTGATGAGCTGATTTGAGTAATTACTTGTCCTGGGAAGAAAGAATTTTTGAATGTGTTGAACCATTGTATTAATGGGTGGAAGACTGAGTTATATCTTGTTTTCTTAAGGACAAGGAAAGTTCTAAGTTTGGGGTTGTGATAACGGTTCAAAAACCGTTATTTTTATACTAAAGTTTGATATAAAACACACCCTTTATGACTTAGAAACTAGCTTGAAATCATGCATTTTACTTAAGTTAGAGAATAAGAGAGTCAAAGGTGGTTTTCTTGGTTTTATGCTTGGTTTTCCTTGTTTTGGCAGGAATTTACATGAATTGAATGAAGGAAGCTAAAGTAGGAAGGAGTTGGATTCAAGAGAAGAAGGAAAAATGCTTAAAGGAAGAATCACAGGTACTACTTAGCACAAATCCACCGCTGAGCGCCAGCCTTGTGGAAGAATTCTCTGGCCAACGCCTAAGCGCCAGTGCTGAGGGGAAATTAAGTGTCGTGCCCACCTCTAAGAGTTGGAATTCATCTAGTTCACCATGTCCATGGTGAACTAAACCTCCATTTTTGTTTAGGAAATGATGTAATCCTATTGAAACTCTCATATATTGAATTAATGCTTTATTCATATGCTTTCTTTTATTAATTGTTAGAGTTTTTCCTCCATTATCTTTGCATGATTTGTTTAAGACATTATTCAATAGTGTGATCTTTGATTTTATCTATATGGACACATGTGGGTAGATCTAGACATGAGGGAATTCTCTCGGGAACAATATTACCTAGACATAGGGATAGGAGGACCGATTGTCTTTAAGCTTTTGTGCGAATGTAATGCATGAACAATTGCTAGAGAGACTAGACATAGTAAACTAGTAATTAGGATAGGCTCTTTTCACCAAGACATTGGGATTAGGGTGAATTAGAAAGTGACATTAACATTAATGAAAAAGTAGAATTTGTAAATATAAGAAAGTGGATTAGGATAATTCGGAAACCCCAACAACACCTGATGGCAACCTCCTTGGCTAGGTTGGGCCAAAGCTAGGAGATGTGCATGGAGGGGTGTTTCCTTGGATGAATGGTGTGAAAATGTGGTGGTAGATGGTCCAAGGATGATGAGTTAAGGTATGGATGGGTGATAACTGTTGAAAAACAGTTATTTTCAGGCTTCATTTTAGACCAAGTTACACCCTTTAAGGCTTAGAATGAGTTTAGAATCAAGCAAAACACGTAAGTTGAGTCAGTTGAGAGTCAAAAGTTGTTTTAAGAGATATTATGCTTGTTTTGCATTTTTTGCAGCATTTTTGATAAAAGTGAAAAATGGGATTGAAGATGAAGGTCTTAAACTCAAGGACAAGGAAGAAACATGAAGAAAAGAAGGGCCTAGGAACCGCCCAACGCCAAAATCCAACGCTGGGCGGCCAAATGCGAGAAGAAGCCACCGTTTGGCGCCCAGGCGGTGAAGCCAGGCTGTTTTGCGATTAGAGGCAAATCGTCGGGCAGTACAACTCACCGCCGGGCGGTGGCACGATTAAGGGGAAAGCGTCGGGCGCCAAAAGTGTGACGTCGGGCGGTTGTCTGCTGGGCTTGGGGCTAAATTCTGGGACGCTCCTCAGCTATAAATAGCCCTAGTGCGACTTTAGATGCATTCTTTTGACAGAAAGGGGCGGCCGGACCTAATTTTCACTCCTTGGAGAAGATCTCTTGGATGCTTAGGCTCTTTTTTATCCAATCTAGGGTTTGCTTTTCCATTCTTCCATCATTTTTCATCTAGTTTCACCATGACAATGGTGAACTAAACCCTTTGGTTGTTGGGGAACAATGTAATCTTTTGAAACTCTCTTTTATTGAAACTCTTATTTATTTATATGCTTGTCGTATGCTTTGATTATAAATTATTGGGTTTCTCACCTGCGCTTAATGCTTTAATCGTTTAACTCATTCGATAATTGTTGTTTGTCTTTATTGATACGGGAACGTACGGTACTGTCATGAACTGGGGGAAATTCCTTGATTAACCAATACCACCTAGGGATAGGGGGGTAGGACGATCAATTGTTTTTGCTTCTGTTTATAATGCATTATTAATTACTAGGGGAGGCTAGGGATAGCAAGCCAGTAATTATTAATAAGCTCTTTTCGCCGAGGGATCGGGTTAAGGGTAGACTAAGAAAGTTTGCATGATAATTAGATAACAAAGCAAATTAAATAAGAGTAGTAGATAAGAGAGAGCAGATAAGATGAAATTGTAAACCCCAACAATTCCATTCATCCATAGTCTTTTTCTCGTCAATTGAATCAATCGCATTTGCATGTTTACTTTTTGTTTATTGCATCCAAACTAATTAATTTCTCTTTACAAGTCTTACAATTTCAATTTGCACGAACGATAAGGCCTGCGAGACCTTTGGGAAGAACGATATTGGGTTACCAATTATATTACTTGAACCGATCTAGTACGCTTGCCAGTTTGTTAACAAGTTTTTGGCGCCGTTGCTGGGGACTCATGGTTTAACTTATCTAGTAGTGTAAACTAATTAACTTTGACTTGATTTTTCATGTTTATTTTTATTTTTGTTCTAATAAAAGTTTTCCAGGGTTTTGTGCCTAACTTTTGCAAGATGCAGTACGGACAAGAATTTGATTATATGAGCACTCAATTCTACCAAGATGAATTCAACCACTGGTGGGAACCTCACTCAAACTTGGATCAAATCCAGAATGGGCGAGATGTTAAGCAACAACTCTCTAGGCCAAAAGAAACATTGGGGGAAGCTGAACAAGTTTTACGGCAAAAACTATTCTCCTTGCCAAAAGAAACGTTGGGGGAAACCCAACAACGTTTATGGCGGGAAGCTGAACAACTTTTACGGAAAAAACAATCTTTTATACCAAGAAAACATTATGGGAAGCTGAACAACGCTTACTGAAGAAACAGTTCTCTTTGTAGAAAGAAACGTTGGGGGAAGCCGAACAACATTCACAATAAAAACAATCTTCTGTATGAAGAGAAACATTGGGGGAAGCCGAAGAACGTTTATGGCAGGAACAACTCTCTTGCATGCTGAAGTCTCTGGGTATCAGGGTTAATACTGAAGTTAACCCTAAAGATGAATGTCAAGCCAGTATCTCTAAAAATGATAAGGTTGTTGAGGAGGAGAAGATAGAGGAAGAAGAGATAGAGATATATGAGGAAAAGATAGAGGAGGAAAAGATAGAAAGAGATGATGAGAAAATAGAGGAAGAAAAGAGAGAAGAGATAAAAGCAGAAACGGTTGTTGATGAGGAAAAGATAGAGATAAAAGAGGAAAAGATAGAGAGAGATGTAGAGGAAGAAGAAGCAGAAAAGTTGAGTGAGGGAGAGATAGATGAGGAGAAAGAAAAAGAAGTGGTTGAGTGAAAAGAAAAAAAGAAAAAAAGTTCGAAAAGAAAGAAAAGAAAGAAAAAAATAAGAGAAAATAAAAAGAGAAAGTTAGAGGAGAAGAGTGAGAAAAAGAGGAAGAGAGGAAAGAAGAAAAGATCATATGAAAAACCTCTTCCTCATCCAAAGAAGTATCATAGGAAGAAAATGAAATTCAAGTGCTTTATGGAGATCTTCAAGAAATTGGAGATTAAAGTTCCTATGATGGAGACATGGAAATAGGTGCTTGGTGTTATCAACTTTTTGAAGAAATTCAGCAGGAAAAAGAAGAAGAAAAAAATATCAAGCAAAGGGAGTATCAACACCTACTAATGGGTGCTTAAACTCTACCGGGTCAAGCTAATGACGTTAAAAGAGCGCTTACTGGGAGGCACCCTAGTGATTCTTGTACATTAATTTTCTTTTACTTAGACTTGTAAATATTGGTATTTTTGAACAATTTTTGGGTAGCATCTACTGAGGGATGCTAAATTTTATGTATCTATCGAAGGATACAGGAAGGTACACCTACTGATGGGTGTTGGAAGGATTTGCACTTACTGATAAGTGCTAAGCAAGTTTGGGTCAGGCTCGTGACGTTAAACAAGCGCTACTTGGAAGGCAACCCAATTGATTGATTTAGTATTGTTGCATGTTTTAATACTGTTCTAGTTACATTTAGGGCTTAATTGTTGCATAAGTGAGTAAAGTGAGTGGGAATTGTATTTAGGGTTTAATTGTTGCATTTTATAAAATCAATTCTCTATCACTTTTGCATCATTCTATAATCCAAGTTTGTGTTTTTGAGAGAGCATTGCATTTTGGTTTCATTCATCATTAGTTATAAGAATTTTGCATACATTCAAGGTCTCTTCAGCCCAAGGATAGGTTGTTATTGTCGAGATGATCATAGGCATGTACGACACACCTCATGCTCATATGTGGACGATGGATGAGTTCAACAATAGAATGGCATGGCCAGAGCAGGCACAGGGAATGGAGCTGGAGCAGCTAAAGCTCCAGTCATGGAGAAAGATGACGAGGATCATAATTTTGAGGATGCAGATGTTAGCAAAATGATAAAGATGAAGTTTTGATGATGCCCAAATCAAGTCAAGATTTATCAAGATTCATCAAGATCCTTTGAAGACTTGTTTTTTGTTATTAAAAGCTTTTGTAATAATTGTAGTTTATTGCTTAGAACTTAGATTTGTAATAAGTTTTGATTCTTGTACTCTCATATTTTATATTTGCTGTTCAGAATCATAAACGTACGGTTTTAATCGATTAAACCAAGTGTTAATCGATTAAAACGTTACAGGTGCTGAAAACTCAACTGGCAAGGGAATAATCGATTAATTCCTTTTTTAATCGATTAGTTAATCGATTAATCCTTAGAATAATCGATTAAAACTAGCCGTTGGAGTTTTCTGGTTTTTGAAAACTAGTCGTTGTACTCATTTAATCGATTAACATTAATATTAATCAATTAAAAGCGTTAAATGGCCAGTTACGAAGAACGGAAGATTTTTTGCTTGAGTCTATAAATAGTCTCTCTTTATCCATCAATAGTAACTCTTCCCTTGTGCTTAAGAACTCATAAACTCTTGAGAAGTGTGTGTTCTTGTTCGGCTTGTGAAACTCTCATCTGTGGAGTTGGTGAAGTGCTGCTACGGTGACAGAGGAAATAGCCGGTTCATCCTTGGTGCGTCTGAGGAGGTGTTTGGGAGAGGATCATCCTTCATGAAGTATTCGAAGGAGGTGGTTCATCCTTTGTGAAGATTCAAAGGAGGTGCAGTTTCATCTCTTGTGGTATAAAGAGAGGTGGTTTCTAAACTCTTACAAATTGTTTCTTTGTGAATGTAGTTTGTAATTGTTTTGTGATTAGTGAACTGTTTATCTTGGTTTGAGATAAGTGACTGGACATAGGATTGGTAAGATCCGAACCAGTATAAAAATCATCTGTGCAAATTTCTCTCAACCTTACTCTTTTATTTATATTTATTATTTGCGTAGTAAGATAAATTGAGTAGAAATTAAAAGGCACACGTTTGAATTAAAACCCCTCTTGGTTTGTTATTCCACGCTAACAATTCCGCTGCAGTCGCTCTGACAGCAGAGGCTGGAGATGATGAGGACTCAGATGAGGACATGGAGTGATATGGCATCTACTGATGGATGCTAGTGCATTAGAGCAGGGTTTTATCTTTCTTTCACTTTTGCATTTTGAATTCTTAGAATAGGTTGAAATTTTATTTTCAGTGTCTATGCTTGGCTTGAATACTTTTCTGATAATGTTCGATTGAATGACATGCATGATAAGTCTATTTGATGATGATTGGATATGGATGATGAATGAGATTGTATTGCGTGCTGATATACAGTGACAAAGTTCACTAGCAATGTGAACGGATGTGTGATGAATTATGATTGTGGTTATGATGCTAAGTAGGGTGTATAAATGAATGATGTGTGAGAAAGCATGCTGTGTGAGGTATTGAGCTCCAGAGTTTTCATTGTTGTATGTATTGTTCACAGGAAAACATGAATGATATTGCCTTAATCTTGATGATTGATTGAATTGCATGTGTATGTCATATGATCAAGGCCATTTTTGAAAGCCCTTTTCTAGCCAAATTTTCACCCAAAGTGTTTGAAATATTATACCTTTTTGAACCCTAGCCTTAAACAAGATGAGAACCCTTGATTTGAAATTATTTACCTTGAGTTGGGTTGAGATTAACTGTATGTGTTGAAAAGGTTCAAGTTTGGGATTGTATGGGGGAAGTTGAAAGGCAGTTGGAAGCATTGAGCTCAAGTGTTGAAAAAGGAAAAATGCATGAGAAAAAGAAAAGAAAAGAAGAAAAGCATGGAAGATGAGCTCAATGTAAAAATAAAAGAAAAGGGAAGAAGTTTGGAATAAGTGAGATTGGTGAGATGGAGAGTTGTGCTTAAACTTTGAATTTTATTATAGCTCTCTTAGAAAAGTCCTTGTGATGGCATTTGCATGTGAAGATTTTGATTGTTTTAGATGAATGGCAATGTTGTTTCATGTGACTTGTGAATAATAGAGAGTTGGAGTGTCATCCTAAACACTTGAGTGATTGAGTGAAACACTTGCTTGGTGAGAATTGATAAATTTCATGCTTACATTTTTGCTTAGTGGATTGTTCATTCATAAATGTAACATCTGTTGAGAAATATGTTATCATGTGAACTGAACTGAATCAAAAGCATGCATGCATCTTGATTTGATTCTACTGAAAATTTGAAATTGAGTAGTTCTTGTGATAAATTTTAGGAGTTTTGAACTATTGGATGAGAAAGTGGACAGCCAAGTTTTGTTCTGTTTACTTGAGGACAAGCAAAGCTCTAAGTTTGGGGTTGTGATAACTGTTGAAAAACAGTTATTTTCAGGCTTCATTTTAGACCATATTACACCCTTTAAGGCTTAGAATGAGCTTAAAATCAAGCAAAACACGTAAGTTGAGTCAGTTGAGAGTCAAAAGCTGTTTTTAGAGATATTATGCTTGTTTTGCAGCATTTTTGATAGAAGTGAAGAATGGGATTGAATATGAAGGTCTTAGACTCAAGGACAAGGAAGAAACATGAAGAAAAGAAGAGTCTAGGAACCGCCCAACGCCAAATTCCAACGCTGGGTGGCCATATGCGAGGAGAAGCCACCGTCCGGCGCCCAGGCGGTGAAGCCAAGCGGTTTTGCGATTAGAGGCAAACCGCCGGGCGGTGGCGCGATTAGAGGCAAACCGCCGGGCGGTGGCGCGATTAAAGGGAAACCGCCAGGCGCCAAAAGTGTGACGCCGGGCGGTTGTCTGCTGGGCTTGGGCCTAAATTCTGTGACACTCCTCAGCTTTAAATAGCCCTAGTGTAACTTTAGATGCATTCTTTTGATAGAAAGGGGCGGCCAGACCTAATATTCACTCCTTGGAAAAGATCTCTTGGATGCTTAGGCTCCTTTTTATCCAATCTAGGGTTTGCTTTATGATAATGGTCTCAAAACCATTATTTTCATGCATAAATTTGATATTAAAACACACCCTTTGTAGCTTAAATTGAGCTTAGAATCAAGTAAAACTCTTAAGTTGTGTCACATGAGAGTCAAAAGTTGTTTTTAGAGATATTATGCTTGTTTTGCATTGTTTTGCAGGGTTTTTGATGAAAAATGAAGATGGCAATGAAGTAGGAAGGTAATAGACTCAAGAATGAAGGAGAAAAAGGAAGAAAAGAAGAATCTGTGAACCGCTCAGCGGTAAATTTCACCGCTGAGCGTCCTAAATTGGCCGCTCAGCGGTTTGCCTCAACACACACCACCGCCCAGGCGCAGAAATTGACCGTTGAGCGGTTTGCCTCTTCTCGTCCTGGACGCTCAGCGTCGCCGCCAGGGCGCCAGACAGTAGCTTTTCTTGATAGGGCGCTCAACGTGAAATTTACCGCTGAGCGGTTCACAAACTCTTCTTTTCTTCCTTTTTCTCCTTCATTCTTTTGAGTCTATGACCTTCCTACTTCATTGCCATCTTCATTTGTCATCAAAAACCCTGCAAAACAATGCAAAACAAGCATAATATCTCTAAAAACAACTTTTGACTCTCATGTGACCCAACTTAAGAGTTTTACTCAATTCTAAGATTATTTTAAGCTACAAAGGGTGTGTTTTAATATCAATTTATGCATGAAAATAATGGTTTTGATATCGTTATCACTTACCATTTTATTATTACTTGATACGATCTAGTATACTTACGGGGCTTAACAAGTTTTTGGCGTCGTTGTTGGGGACTCGTGGTAGAACTATTCTATTTGTGTGATTCTTAATCGATTAGACTTTTTATCTTTTTATCTCTCTATGTTTTTTATTTTAATTTAAAAAAAATATTTTTTTGGGCTAATTCTGTGCTCTAGTGTAGTAAGAAAGGATCAATTTTGTATTAGGAGTGTGCAGGATCAATTTTGTATTAGGAGCACAAGATCATCAGGAGGCAGTAAGAAAGGAGAATTGGTTCACTAACAACCTGATGTGAAAAGTTACAATCCCAAACCTGGCACACCAGTGAAATTCAAGAATAGGTTATGGGTTGTCAAGACTATCAAAACAAACAGAGCGCTTGAGATTGAGGATCCGTAGAGTTGGTGACAAGAAGATTGTCGATGTCATGAACGAAGAAAGAACGCCAACATAAAATATCAACACCTACTGATGGGTGTTTGGGCTTTACCGGGTCAAGCTAATGACGTTAAAAGAGCGCTTGCTGGGAGGCAACCCAATTTCTAATTTTTCTTTTAATTAAATTATTTGTATGGTGTGGATTTAACTTTTTTTGTGTTTAATTTTTTTTTAGGTTATATGCTGCTTCTGATGGCAGTGATGAATATACATCTACTGATGGATGTCACTGACAGCATTTACTGATGAATGCTACTAGATAGCATCTACTGACGGATGCTAAAAGATTTAGGTATCTACTGAAGGATACTGCTAACGGTCTAAAAACTGTTATTTTCATGCTTGAATTTGATATCAAAACACACCCTTTGTAGCTTAAAGTGAGCTTAGAATCAAGTAAAACTCTTAAGTTGTGTCACATGAGAGTCAAAAGCTATTTTTAGAGATATTATGCTTGTTTTGCAGGGTTTTTGATGAGAATTGAAGATGGAAATGAAGTAGGAAGGTCATAGACTCAAGAATGAAGGAGAAAAAGGAAGAAAAGAAGAGTCTGGGAACCGCTCAAGCGTCAAATTCCAACGCTGAGCATCCTATTTCGAGGTGAAGCTACTGTCTGGCGCCCAGGCGATGACGCTGAGCATCCAAAACAGCAAGAGGCAAACCGCTCAGCGGTCAATTGTGACGCCTGGGCGGTGGTGCGGCTTGAGGCAAACCGCTGAGCGGCCAACTTTGGCCCCTGGGCGGTTGTCTGTTTTTATATTTTGGATTCTGAGATCTTTCTGTTATCTTTTTGGCTTATATATAGCCCTAGTGCGAATCCAAATGTATTCTTTTGGCAGAGAGAAACGTCCACAGCAGCTCTACACACCTTGGAGGAGATTTCTTGGATTCTTAGGCTCCACTTTATCAAATCTAGGGTTTGCTTTTCCATTCTTTCAGTATTGTCATCTAGTTTCACCATTATTATGGTAAACTAAACCCTAGGTTGTTGGGGAACAATGTAATCTTTTGAAACTCTCATATATCCAAATTCTTATTTACTTTATATGCTTGCATATGCGTGATTTATCAATTGTTGGGTTCTTTACCTGTATTTAATGCTATTACCGTTTAACTCATTCGGTAGATGTTGTTTGTCTTTATTAATACGGGGACGTACAGTAATGTCATGAACTGGGAATAATTCCTTGAATATGCTAATACCGCCTAGGGATAGGGGTAGGACGATCCATTGTATTTTGCTTCCGTTTATAATGCATTATTAATTACTAGGGGAGGCTAGGGATAGCAAACCGGTAATTAGTAATAGGCTCTTTTCACCAAGGGATTGGGTTAAGGGTAGACCAAGAAAGTTTGCATGGCAATATGATAAATAAGCAAAGTAAATAAGAAGAGTATATATTTGAGGGTGGATAAGATGAAATTGTAAACCCCAACAACTACATTCATCCATATTTTCTTTAAGCCAATTGCATCACTACATTTGCATGTTTACTTTTGTTTTGCATTTAACCATTCAAATTAATTTCTTTTCTCAAGTCTTAAGCGATTAGTTTACACGAAAGATTAGGCCTTAAGAGTCCTTTGGGAAGAACGATATTGGGTTTACCAATTATATTACTTGATACGATCTGGTACACTTGCCAAGGGTTTAACAAGTTTTTGCCGCCGTTGCCGGGGACTCTTGGTTTAACTTTTTCTAGTAGTGTAAATTGATTAACTTTAACTTGATTGTAGATATTTGTATATATTTTATTTTTTTTATTATTTTTTTTATAAAAGTGCTACTAGGGTTTGTGTTTCTTGTGCATGCAACAGGAGACTAGACATAGTAGAAGCAAGAAAAATACCCAACCTCTTCTTGAAGGCTTAAGCGAGACAAGGGGAAGAAGGAGAGTCAGACGCCCATCTAGGGATTTATTTCCTTCTCCTAGCAGATTATTGTGACCTTCACCAGATAGAAGAACAGAGGAGATGGCAAGACAACCTCCTCCAAGACGCACATTGGCAGATCAATCTAATGTTGTTGGTCCTTTCCACTTCAACAACATAGCCATGCCTACAGATCAAATGACCAACATGATGATGAATCCAGCACTTATACACCTAATACAAGGCAACCAGTTTCACGGCTTGTCAAATGAGAATCCATACAATCATTTGACAACATTTAGTGAAATCTGCAATACTGTGAAGATGGTAGGTGTATCAGATGAACGAGTAAAGCTTTGCTTGTTCCCATTCTCATTGGCGGACAATGATAAGACATGGCTTAATTCCTTTCCAGCAGGAACATTCAGAACATGGGATAGTGTGGCTACAAGATTTGTTAAAAAATATTTTCCACAGTCCAAAGTTACTCAAGGAAAGCTGGAGATCTCATCATTCAAGCAGGGCATGGAAGAGACTCTTGGGCAAGCATGGGATAGGTTTAAAAGCCTAATAAGGAAGACCCTAGTCCATGGATTTGATAAAACAACCATAGTTCTTGCATTCCTTGGAAGGGTAAACATGGAATCAAAGATGATGTTAAATGTTGTAGCCGGAGGGGACATAATGAAGAAGACTGAAGACGAGGCTTATGAGTTGATTGAGAATATGGAAGACAATGAGGAAACACAGAGTGAAAGTACTACTTTTGTTCAGAAAACTTCAGTATCACAGGATCATAGTGTAATGATGGAGCAGAACAAGATAATTGCTCAACAGTTGGAGACAATTATTCAGAAATTGTCTGCCTTACCACAAGAGATGATAACACCATCAAGGGTCTTAAAACAGCCTCAATTTATGGCAGTACAGAGAAGTGCAGAATCTGAAGAAATTTTTCAGAGAATTGTGACTAGCACAATGTTTTATGTTGATCAAGTAGAGAAAAAGGAAACATGTGAGATGATTACCAAAAGTGAGAGAGTGTTGGAGGAGAGAAGATTTGAAAAAGAAGAGGCAGAAAAAGAAAGCATTGAAAAAAAGAGTGATAAAAAAGAAGAAAGAGAGAGAAAAATATGAGAGATGAGGGTAATAGTCAGGAAGAAGAGGTTGAGAAAGAGAAGGAGTATGTTGAACCGTTTCCTTACCCAAAGACATACTCAAGAAAGGAGAAGGAAAAGCAGTTTGAGCGCTTTATGGAGATTTTTAAGAAGCTGGAAATAACCATACCGTTTTCTGAGGCACTTCAGCAAATGCCATCATATTTCAAATTTCTAAAGGAACTTCTCATGAAAAAGAGGAAGTATGTCGAGAAGGAAACCATTGAAGTGCAAGGAGATTGTAGTGCAGTCATACAAAAGAAATTACCTCCTAAATTGCAAAAGATCCAGGGAGCTTTACCATTCCATGCACCATTGGAGAGTTAGAAGTGGGAAAAGATTTGATTGATCTGGGAGCCAGCATTAATCTAATGCCTCTTTCCATGTTCAAAAAGATCAGAGGATTAGAACTAAAACCAACAAGGATGACTCTTCAATTGGCAGACAAATCTCTTAAATATCCATATGGAGTGGCTGAAGATGTGATAGTAAAGGTGGATAAATTTTTATTCCCGGTAGATTTTGTTGTTATGGAGATGGAGGAAAATGGAGATGCACCTTTGATTCTTGGAAGACCTTTTATGAAGACAGCCAAGATTTTAATTAATGTAGAGAATGGTAAGTTGAAGGTCAGAGTACAGGATGAAGAGGTAAATTTTGATGTCTTCCAGGCAATGTCATATCCTAAAGATAGTAAGTCATGTTTTCAAATAGACATTGCGGAAGAACTTTGTATGTTTCAAGATAAGAGAATACGAAATGCATTTGTATTAGAGAGGACTCTCATTTATGAACATGAAGATTTACATGAAGAGGAAGATAAAATGATTGAAGATTGTATTTGTGATTTGGAAGCAACAAAGGAAACAAAGGAGGCCAGTTTTGAAAGAATTGATCTTAAAGAGAAAGTGAAAGAAAGCAAGCTTGAATTGAAAGAATTACCACCACATTTGAAATATGTATTTTTGGAAGATGATGGAGGAAAACCAGTTATTATTAGTACTTCATTATCTCCTAAAGAAGAAGAGAAATTGGTGGAATAATGGTGCTATAGGCTGGTCAATTGCAGATCTTAAAGGCATAAGCCCCACATATTGTATGCACAGGATTCTTATGGAAAATGATTATAGGTCGGTGGCTCAACCGTAGAGAAGATTGAATCCTGTTATGAAGGAAGTCGGGAGAAAGGAAGTGTTGAAATTACTAGAAGCAGGTATCATTTACCCAATCTCTGATAGCAAATGGGTGAGTCCAGTTCAGGTG
This sequence comes from Vigna reflexopilosa, assembly GCA_027742785.1. NCBI lineage: Eukaryota > Viridiplantae > Streptophyta > Magnoliopsida > Fabales > Fabaceae > Vigna > Vigna reflexopilosa. The sequence goes on along the minus strand of CM050917.1, from coordinate 14,950,716 downwards.
GTGCCAAAGAAAGGAGGAATGACAGTGATTCATAATGAAAAAAATGAATTAATTCCTACACGAACAGTTACTGGATGGCGGATAGGGTTTGATTTTCCATTCTTTCAGTATTGTCATCTAGTTTCACCATGATTATGGTAAACTAAACCCTAGGTTGTTGGGGAACAATGTAATCTTTTGAAACTCTCATATATTCAAATTCTTATTTACTTTATATGCTTGCATATGCTTGATTTATCAATTGTTGGATTCTTTACCTGTATTTAATGCTATTACCGTTTAACTCATTCGGTAGATGTTGTTTGTCTTTATTAATACGGGGACGTACAGTAATGTCATGAACTGGGAATAATTCCTTGAATATGCTAATACCGCCTAGGGATAGGGGTAGGACGATCAATTGTATTTTGCTTCCGTTTATAATGCATTATTAATTACTAGGGGAGGCTAGGGATAGCAAGCCGGTAATTAGTAATAGGCTCTTTTCACCAAGGGATTGGGTTAAGGGTAGACCAAGAAAGTTTGCATGGCAATATGATAAATAAGCAAAGTAAATAAGAAGAGTAGATATTTGAGGGTGGATAAGATGAAATTGTAAACCCCAACAACTACATTCATCCATATTTTCTTTAAGCCAATTGAATCACTGCATTTGCATGTTTACTTTTGTTTTGCATTTAACCATTCAAATTAATTTCTTTTCTCAAGTCTTAAGCGATTAGTTTACACGAAAGATTAGGCCTTAAGAGTCCTTTGGGAAGAACGATATGGGTTTACCAATTATATTACTTGATACGATCTGGTACACTTGCCAGGGGTTTAACAACGTTAAACAAGCGCTACCTGGGAGGCAACCCAATTGATTGATTTGTTTCCTTTGCATGTTCTAATACTGTTCTAGTTGCATTTAGGGCTTAATTGTTACACATATAAGTTAAATGATTGGGAATTGCATGAAAATTTAATTTGGAGATTGAAAATTAGGAATTACAGGGTCAAGATGTTTGAAGCAAAACAAAAAGGGGGAAAATCCAAATCGCGCCTACCGTTGGGCGGTGAACTCACCGCTGAGTGGTGGCGAGTGAAAGTGTTTTCTTTTTAAATTTGGTCTTTGTTTCTTGACTCATTGCATGAATTTTATACCCCTTAAGGCTTGCCCAAATGTATACTTTAAGATCCTCAATCTCTCTTTCACTTTCAAACACTCTTCCAAAGTTTTCCCATCACTTCTCCTACCATCTTCTCTCTTGAAAACCCAATTTTTATCAAACTTAGTTCAACATCCAAGTTTGGGGTGTTGTGAGAGCACAACTATTTGGGGTTGATTCCTCCACATTCCTTGGAAGAAGTTTTGTGTTCTACTAACGTTTAGTGAGATTTCTTGTGGTTTTGTGAATTATACTTGATGCAGGTAGTGCCCCCTCATCAGGAAAGAGGATCAAGACTGTGGGGAACAAGAGGAAGGAATCAGAGTTAGAGCAGTTGAAGCTCCAGCAATGGAGGAAGATGATGAGATAGCATCTACTGATGGATGTTATCTGCACTAGAACAGGATTTTTCTATCTTTTGTATTTTGAAACTTATTTGCTTCTGTTAAGTAGTGTAAGATTGATGAACTTGATTGGAAACTTTATCTGATGCGATGGTTTGACTATTGATTTTGCATTATGAGTATTGCTTGATGATGCTTTGGTATTGATGATGTTTAGAGTGTACTATATGCTGAAATACAAGTGGTAGTTCACAAGCTATGTGACCAGATGCATGATGATGTTGTGATTGTGATTATGATGTTAAGTATGATGTTTATCTGGAATAGTGATTGAGCCTATGAGTGAGGTTTTGAACTCTAGAGTTTTTGTTGATATATTTGCTATCTATGTGAAAGCATGAATGATTTTGCCTAAATTTTTGTGATTGATTGAATTGCATGCATGTGTCATATGATCAAGGCCGTTTTTGAAAAGCCCTTTTCTAGCCAAAAGTTTCGTCCCACATGAAAAAGGAACATTGTATGTTGTACCCTTTTTGAACCTAAGCCTTAAACATGATGAAAACCCTTGCTTTGAAATTCTTTTCCTTGAGTTAGGTTGAGAAAAATTTTGTGGTTTTGTTAAAGGTTCAAGTTTGGGGTTGTTGGGAGAATTGAAAAACAAAAGAAAAGCTAGGCATTGAGCTTATGAGTTGAAAAGAAAATGCATGAGAAAAGATGAAAAAGATAGAAAAAGCAAAGCATGAGAAGAAAAACTCAATGTAAAGAAAAAGGGAAAGTTGGGAATGAGTGAGATTGGTAAAAAGAGAGTTTGTGCTTGAATCATGATTATGTGAATAACTCTCTTAATTCAAGGATTTTGTCATCTAGAAAAACCAATTTTCCTTGTTAGCCCAACCACATTATAAGCCTTGAAAAGTCCTTGTGATGACATGTGTGTGTGATGATATTTGATTGTGGCAAATGAAAGGCAATTTTGTTTTATGTGACATGTGGATAGTAGAGGGAAGGCGGGACTTCTATACACCTTTGAGTGAAACACTTTTGAGTGCTTAAGTTTTATACTTTTGCGTGCTTGAGTGAAACACTTGGTGAGGAAGAATTCCATGAATCTATGATTACATCTATGCTTAGCAAATTAATCATTCATGAGAATAACATCTGTTGGAAGATTATGTGATTATGTGAACACCATGATGAGTTATTATGATTCAAAGCATGTGCACATCTTGACTAAATTCTATTGATGAGTTTATTTGAGTGATTACTTATCTTGAAAGAAAGAGCCATTGAAAGTGATTGAACCATTGTGATGATTTGTGGAAGATTGAGTTTTATCTTGTTTTCTTAAGGACAAGCAAAGTTTCAAGTTTTGGGTTGTGATAACGGTTTAAAAACCGTTATTTTTATACTTAATTTTGATATCAAATGCACCATTGTAGACTTAGAAACTTGCTTTGACTCATAATTTTTCTTTAGTTTTGTGAATAAGAGAGTTGAGGACATGTTTTATGATTTTATCAATAAATTACCTTGATTTTGTAGGTTATTGGAATGAATTGAAAGAAAGGTTGAAGTATCAAATGGTTGGAGTGCAAAAAAGTCAAATAGAGTGCAGAAAAGTCAACCAGTCAACCAAAAAAGTCAACCAGTTGACCAGAATGCTGAAAAATTTACCATAGTGCAGAAAGACCAGTTTTCACTGTTTCTCGCTTGAGCGACGACGTTGAGCGTCCTGCGATTAAAGGGTTAACTGGGGGTTGAATGCCTAAATGATGGGTCTGGGCCGCATTTTCTGTTATTTTTATGATTTGTTTTGGGCCTGGACTCGTTTTCTGTTATTTTTATGCTCTATTTAAAGGCCAGATCGTCTTAGGGTTTGTATCTTTTGATGGCTTAGGCATAGAAACACACTTTTCACCCTTTTGGGGATAGATTTGGGGAATTAACAAGTCTCCTTTTCTCCTTTTTAGGGTTCTATCTCTTTCATTCCATTGTACACCTAGTTTCTTCATGACGATGGAGGACTAATCTTATTTGTTGCTGGGGAAAGATGTAACCTCTAAACTCTATTATATTGAAATTCTTGTTTTATTCACATGTTGTATTATCAATAGTTTGGGTTTTCTTATTCGATTTTAATGGTTGCATTGTTTAACTCATTCGGTGTTATGATACTTGATGTTATCGATACGGGAACGTACGAGGAAGTCTCGAATTGATAGGAATTCTCTTGGTTAAACAATACTACCTAGGAATAGGAGTAGGACGGCCAATTGCTTTAAACTTCTGTTTATCATGCGTTATTAATTACTTAGGGAGACTAGGAATGGTAAACTAGTAATTGATAATAGGCTCTCTTCAACGAGGAATCGGGTTTTAAGTAGATTAGAAAGTTGCATGAACATTGATAATAAAGCGAATTAAAAACATCATCCATCTACTTTTGTGTTTAATCAAATTGCATTCATGTTTATTTTTCCGTACTTTATATTCAAAAACCCCAAAATATTGTTCTTATAGTCTTGATTGGTTAAGCAAAAGCAACACAGTTTAGTGCCACGAGTCTCTTAGGAAAACGATACTTGGACTTACCATTTTATTATTACTTGATACGATCTGGTACACTTGCCAGGGGCTTAACACTCAACTCAAAGATGAAATACAAGGGTGCAGACACCTCTATTTATAGGCCAAGGATGTCTCCTTCTAACCCTAAAAGCATGATCTCCTACATTTGCTCTCATTGGCAAAAAATGAGGCCTTCTAACCTCTCCAATGATTGGAAGACATAGGGTGCCATGTGGCTACCTTTTAAAAAGAAAATTCTCTCCAATGGAAGCATGACACATGGCACACACTTTCCACTTGGTTTGGATGTTTGACTTTTAAGGAAAATCCTATGCTACACAAGCCTTAAACAAACCTACACTACATGGCCTAATACAATGGCCTAAATTCCTACACTACTCTTCAATCCATGCTTCATAATGGCTCCAAAGGTGGTGCACAAGGTAGAGTTGGCACCATCTTCAAGGATTACTTTAACTCTCTTGAAAGTGCTTGACCATCGCTAAGTGATTTCCCAGCATTCCCTCCCTCTTGAAAAGGATGTACCCTCAAATCTTCAATATGGAACAAGGCAAACTTCCTTATCTTATTTGGAGTTTTGTGTGCTTTTCCACCAAGGTCAAATACCCATTTTATAACACAAGTTAGAACAAATGATATAATAGTGAGAAAATGAAGAATATAGCTCCCAACAATGATACACCTTAAATCAAATGAGTGATCAAGGTCTGGAAGAGTAAGAGCATCTTTGAAGCTTTTATTTGTCTTGTGTTGGATGTATATGTTTGAAAACCTATCCATTCCAACAAAAGAGTTAATTTTTAGGGATATGCCATCATACCCTCCCTTTTGCAAAGGATCTTTCCTCAAATCTTCTTGTTCTTTTATGACAAAAAACCTTTTTCTTTTTATTGTTTAATTTGTGTATCTTTCCACCAGGATCAAAGATCCATATGCAAGTATCATCACAAAACCAATAATCTTATGAGCCATAAACATGTATCTAGATGAAAGATTTAAAGAAGACCTTATGCTAATTTTAAAAGAATTTACTTGAAAACCTTGAAGGTCTACTCCACAAAGTTGTTTTTGTTTACTTTGAGTTAATTGTATCCTAGAAGGTAACATCAACTCAAAGTTTGATTTGAAAAAATTTGAGGAGTTAAAACTAGTGGGAGGTGAAAAAGAAGTTGAAAAATTTTCAAAAGTAAAAGTTGGAGTTATGAAAGATGATTGGATGTATTTAGAAAAGTTCAAGGATTGGAAAACTCCCTTCCTCATCTTAGTCTCAACCTTAATTGTAGGAGTGGTAGGAGGCTTTAGTAACTCTTCCTCGTCTTCTCTTATCTCAATCTCTTCTTTTTCTCTCTTTTGTTTCTCATTACTTTCTTTTATCTTTTTCTCTTCATACTCTCTTCTTCTTTCCTCCTCCTTTCTCTCTTTTCTTACTTGCTCATTTTTCTCTCTTTGTTCTTTCTCTCTTTTCTAATGCTTCTCATTTTCTCTTTGTTCTTTCTTTCTTCTTTTGTCTTCCTCTCTTCTTTTCTTAATCTTCCTTAAATCCTTTTGGACTTTTTCTTGTTTTTCATTAAGGATTCTAAGATCTTCTTCTAAGGTAGCAAGATATTGTTTTCTTTCAACTCTTTCTTTCTTTTCTACCTCTCGCATCTCACATATTTGCTCTTGGTTTATTACAAGGGAAGAAGCCACACATTTTCTTCTCATGCATGCTCTCAAGTCACACCAATCTTTAATTGGAGATTTTCTACCTTTGTCAACATTAGATTGTCTTTGATTCCACCATTCACCGGCATGTCCTACAAGCCTAGTGTTAAACCCCTGGCAAGTGTACCAGATCGTATCAAGTAATAATAATCGGTAATCCCAATATCGTTCTTCCTAGAAGACTCTTAAGGCCTCATCTTTCGTGTAAACAAATTGTCTAAGACTTGAGTAAAAGAAAATTAATTTGAGTAGTTGAATGCAAAACAGAAATAAACAAGCAAATGCAAGAATTCAATTGGTTAAAAGAAACTATGAATGAATGAGGTTGTTGGGGTTTACAATTTCATCTTATCCACCCTCATATATCTACTCTTCTTATTTACTTTGCTTGTTATCAAATTGCCATGCAAAATTTCTTGGTCTACCCTTAACCCAATCCCTTGGTGAAAAGAGCCTATTACTAATTACCGGCTTGTTATCCCTAGCCTCCCCTAGTAATTAATAATGCATGATAAGCGGAAGCAAAATACAATTGATCGTCCTACCCCTATCCCTAGGCGGTATTAACATAATCAAGGAATTCTCCCCAGTTCATGACATTATTGTACGTCCCCGTATCAATAAAGACAAACAACATCTACCAAATGAGTTAAATTGTAAAAGCATTAAATACAGGTAAAGAACCCAACAATTGATAAATCAAGCATATGCAAGCATATAAAGTAAACAAGAATTTCAATATATGAGAGTTTCAAAAGATTACATTGTTCCCCAACAACAAAGGGTTTAGTTCACCATATTCATGGTGAAACTAGATGAAATAAATGGAAGAATGGAAAAAGCAAAACCTAGATTTGATAAATTGGAGCCAAAACATCCAAGAAATCTCCTCCAAAGGCATAAAGTTACTGTGGACGTTGTTCTCTGCCAAAACAATTACATTTGGATTCGCACTAAGGCTATGTATAAGCCAAAAAGTTAACAGAAAGATTTCAGAATCCAAAATATAAAAACAGACAACCGCCCAGGCGCCTAAATTGGCCGCTCAACGGTTTGCCTCAACACACGCCACCGCCCAGGCGCCAAATATGACCGTTGAGCGGTTTTCCTCTTCTTGTCCTGGACGCTCAGCTTCGTCGCTTGGGCGCCAGACAGTAGCTTTTTCTTGAACTAGGACGCTCAGCGATGAAATTTACCGTTGAGTGGTTCATAGACTCTTCTTTTCTTCCTTTTTCTCCTTCATTCTTGAGTCTATGACCTTCCTACTTCATTGGCATTTTCAATTTTCATCAAAAACCCTGCAAAACAAGCATATTATCTCTAAAAACAACTTTTGACTCTCATGTGACACAACTTAAGAGGTTTACTTGATTCTAAGTTCATTTTAAGCTACAAAGGGTGTGTTTTAAAATCAAATTTATGCATGAAAATAACGGTTTTGAGACTGTTATCACAACCCCAAACTTAAAACTTTGCTTGTCCTCAAGCAAAACAAAACAAAACTTGGCCTTCCAATTTTTCATCAAACAGTTTTACACTTTTCAAAATCCTTTTCTTCATGACAAGTTATTTTCCAATTCAGATTTTTCAGTGGAATCCTACCAAAATGCAAGCATGCTTTCAATCCAATCTAGTTCACCTTCTTCAATATTTCCCAACAGATGTTTTATTCATGAATGATCAATCCACTAAGCATAGATGTAAACATGAATTTCAACAATTCTTACCAAGCAAGTGTTTCACTCAATCACTCAAGTGTTTAAGGAATCACTCCACTCTTTACTATTCACATGTCACATAAAACAATATTGCCATTTATCTAAAACAATCAAAATCCTTACATGCAAATGCCATCACAAGGACTTTTCCAAGGCTTGTAATGAGGCTGGGTTATCAAGAAAATTTGGTTTTTCTGGATTGCAAAATCCTTGAGTTAAGAGAGCTATTTCATCATTGAAAAGGTTCAAATTTAAACTCTCTCTATCACCAATATCCTTTATTCACAACTTCTTCCCTTTTTATCAATTTTGCATTGAGTTCCTTTTCTTCTTTACTCATGCATTTTTCTTTTCAATACTTGAACTCAATTCTTTTTCTCTTGCCTTTCAATTTTCCCCATACAACCCCAAACTTGAACCTTTTCATCACATAAGATTATTCTCAACCCTACTCAAGATAAATAATTTCAAATATAGGGTTTTCATCTGTTTAAGGCCAAGGCTCAAAAAGGGTATAACATTTTAAACTTTTTGGGTGAAAATTTGGCTAGATAAGGGCTTCCAAACATGGCCTTGATCATATAACATAAGCATGCAAATCAATCAATTATCAGGACTAAGGAAATATCATTCATGATTCTTGTGAACAGTACATATATCAGTAAAAACTCTGGAGCTCAAGACCTCACACAACATGTTTTCTCACACATCATTCATTTATCTTGCTTCGCATCACAATCACAATCATAAACCACAATACATCTGTTCATATAGTTAATGAACCATTCAACTGGATATCATCACACATACATTCTCAGACATCAACCACGTTTAATCATTATCAAATACTTGTCATGCATTATAATATTACCATCAGAACCATTGTACAAGCCAAGTTCAGACACAAAATAAAAGTTCAACCTATTCTAAAAATTAAAAATGCAAAAGAAAAATCCTTGTCCAAGTGCTGACATCCATCAGTAGATGCCCCCAACTCAAATCCTCGTCTGAGTCATACTCCTCCTCATCCTGTGCGTCCTCAAAGTTCTCATCATCATCATCTCTGCGTGGTGCTTTAGCTGCTTCAGACCCACTACCCTGTACCTACTCCTGAGGCCAAGCCATCGTACTATGGAACTCATCCATAGTCCACATGTGTACTGGTGACTGATCATATAATCCTATAATCATCTCAACAGTTGCCACCTGTCCTCTGGGGAGAGACTCCATCCTTGCTTTCATCATGGACATATACATGTCCCTCATCTGGAAAGGCTCAGCATGTTGTGCCGGTGCATCTGCAAGTACCTACTGTGTTGCTACTCTCCTAGGACGTCTCCTAGGAACTGCTCCGACTGCCTGATCTTCCTCGCAGTACTGCTGATAATAAGCAGCATCTATGGCCTTCCTAGGCCTCTCATATGGTGGAACTACAGTATCCACCCCAGCCTGCTGGCACAAAAAGGTGATCAAGGACGGATGTCCCAATGGTGTCCTGCTACTCACAATAGTAGCGCAGCTCTGAATCTCGTCGGCAATGACCTTCCTGACGTTTACATCCAACTGCCTCAGCATGCAGTAAATGAAGATAATCTAATGCATAGTGATGTGGGAAACATGTGAGCACGGCTGAATATTGTCATGAGTGAATGTCATCCAGTATTTTGCTAAAGGCGTTAAATCTGCCCTTTTTATGTTGACGGGTAATCCATTGGGGTTATTCTGAAAATGCCTTCCAGGAAGGCACATAACCCTCTCAATATCTGCTATATCTCTGAATCCCCCAACAAGTGCTGCATACTGGCACTGTTCACCTGGCCAGTCAGTGCCCAAAAAGCTATTAATAGTGTCAGGGTCATACCTGATTATCTGTCCCTTCACATAGCTCATATATCTCCCAGCATCCACTCTTCCTCTAGGTAAAGCATTGGTATAAAATTCCTTTACCAATTCAATGCTGGCCGGTGCAGGATATGTGGCCAACCTCTCCCAATCTCTCCTCATGATTTCTGCTCCAAATTCAGGAGCCAAATTTGGGATAAAAGCAGCCTTCCTCTCCATCAATAATCTTTTCTCCTGCACAGTCACAAAATGTTCCTCATGTTTCCTGGAGAGGAACCTATAAGAATAAAACCTTCTTTGCCTTTCTGGCTCCTTCCTCTTGTTGCCCATGGTTTTCACTCTCTTTGAGGTAGACATTCCTATATCAAATAATTCCAATAACATTCACAGCAACATCATTAGAGGTTAGTGCATCATCAATTACATTTCTAGAACACTCAATACTAGAGGAAAAACAGGGCCCCTCAGCATCCAAGCACCCAAACTCACAAATCCCCCAATCTGTATGAATTCCTCTCAGCGGCCAGGGAGACCGCTCAACGGTCTTCAAAAGGGTTTTTCAAAATCCCTCTTTTAACAACCCTAATCTCCACTCTATTGCTAAATCTACCATTCTAGACCTATTTCATGCAATTCACTTAGTTCAAACAGTTTCTAATTCATCAAATCATGCATAGAAATCAAAAGCCCTAATTTATCATATTCCTAAACATGTTCATCAACAAATCCTAAAATAGAAACCCTAAACATGAAATTACACAACTTACTTGAGTGAAGACTTTAAATACTTGCAAAAATTGTCCAATTTCATGATGAATGCCCTTTCCAATGCAAAACCCTTAACCAAAAACCCCAAACTTTGACAAAACAATGGTAAAATATTGAATTTTTGGTGAGTGGGTGATGAAAAAGTGGGGAAATCTCTCTAAAAAGCTTTTAAAAGTGAAAGAGGAGTGCTAGGGCTTAGGGAGATCGCTCAGGCGAAATGCAAAGAGGAAGTTTTAAAGTGAAAGAACCAAAAACCGCTCAGCTTTAAGAAAGCCCGAGCCCAAAACACGCCATAACCGCTCAGCGGTTTGCGAAAATTTTCTCTTCTTCTTTGCTTGCTTTTGAGCCATCTCACCCTGTGCACTTGATTTCAAAATTCAATTTCTCAATCTCATGCCTTTCCCCTCTCAGATGCTCATGCAAACATATAATTACCTTAAGACAGAGTTTAAAATAAACAAATAATCAACTGGGTTGCCTCCCAAGTAGCGCTTGTTTAACGTCACAAGCCTGACCCAAACCTGTTTAGCACTTATCAGTAAGTGCAATTTTGACCAACACCTATCAGTAGGTGTACCTTCCTGTATCATTCAATGGATACATAAAATTAGCATCCCTTAGTAGATGCTACCCAAAATTGTTTAAATATCCAACTAATTTACATAAAATAAAACTAATATATTACAACAACTGGGATGATCCCTACCCATCAGTAGGTGTTGATACTCCCCTTACTTGACATTCTTTTCTTTTTCATCTTCCTACTGAATCTCTAAAGAAAATTAAGAACACCAAGCACCTGTTTCCATATTTCCATCATAGGAACTTTGATCTCCAATCTCTTACAGATCTCCCTAAAGCACTTCACTTTCTTTTTCCTCCTATGATATTTCTTTTGATGAGGAAGGGGTTTTTCATATGATCTTTTCTTCTTTCCTCTCTTCCTCGTTTTCTCAATCTTTCCCTTCAACTTTCTCTTTTTCTCTTTTCTTCTTTTTTTCTTTCTTTTCACCATTTTTCTCTTTTTTCTTTTCTTTCAACTACTTCTTTTTCCTTATCATCATCTCTATCTCCCTCACTCAACCTTTCTGCTTCTATCTTTTCATTCTCTATTTTTTTCTCATTTTTCTCTATCCTTTCCTCCTCGACAACCTTTTCTATTTCTATTTCTTCTATCTTTTCCTCTTCTATCTCTTCATAAACATTATCACTTTCAAAAGTAGTGTCCTGACATTCCTCTCTAGGGTTAACCTCAGTATTAACCCTAGAATTCAATATTTCATTGGATTGACGACTCTGTATCTCCAATCTTTTATTCCTTGCTTCATTCTCTTCTGTAGAGGAGAGAGTAATTTGAATAAGTCGTTCCAATGTCTTGTCCACTTTGTTGATTTGCTCTTTCAAAGCAGACACTTGTTGCCCTAATAGTAATTGTTGATGTGGATCTCCTGCTTCTCCATTCCAACTTTGATCCATGCTTGAGTGAGGTTCCCACCAGGAGTTGAAATTATTTTGATAGAATTGAGTGCCCTTAGAACCAAATTCTTGTAAATACTGCATCCTGCAAACATTAAGCACAAAAACATAGAAATAAAAATAAACTAAACAAATCAAGTCGAAGTTAATCGGTTTACACTACTTGAAAAAGTTAAACCAAGACTCCCCGGCAACGGCGCCAAAAACTTGTTAAACCCCTGGCAAGTGTACCAGATCGTATCAAGTAATAATAATCCGTAATCCCAATACCGTTCTTCCAGAGGACTCTTAAGGCCTCATCTTTCATGTAAACAAATTGTCTAAGACTTGAGTAAAAGAAAGTTAATTAGAGTAGTTGAATGCAAAACAAAAATAAACATGCAAATGCAAGAATTCAATTGGCTAAAAGAAACTATGAATGAATGAGGTTGTTGGGGTTTACAATTTCATCTTATCCACCCTCATATATCTACTCTTCTTATTTACTTTGCTTGTTATCAAATTGCCATGCAAACTTTCTTGGTCTACCCTTAACCCAATCCCTTGGTGAAAAGAGCCTATTACTAATTACCGGCTTGCTATCCCTAGCCTCCCCTAGTAATTAATAATGCCTGATAAGCGGAAGCAAAATTCAATTGATCATCCTACCCCTATCCCTAGGCGGTATTAACATAATCAAGGAATTCTCCCCAGTTCATGACATTATTGTACGTCCTCGTATCAATAAAGACAAACAACATCTACCGAATGAGTTAAACGGTAAAAGCATTAAATACAGGTAAAGAACCCAACAATTGATAAATCAAGCATATGCAAGCATATAAAGTAAACAAGAATTTCAATATATGAGAGTTTCAAAAGATTACATTGTTCCCCAAGAACAAAGGGTTTAGTTCACCATATTCATGGTGAAACTAGATGAAATAAATGGAAGAATGGAAAAAGCAAAACCTAGATTTGATAAATTGGAGCCAAAGCATCCAAGAAATCTCCTCCAAAGGCGTAAAGTTACTGTGGACGTTGTTCTCTGCCAAAACAATTACATTTGGATTCGCACTAAGGCTATATATAAGCCAAAAAGATAACAGAAAGATTTCAGAATCCAAAATATAAAAACAGACAACCGCCCAGGCGCCTAAATTGGCCGCTCAACGGTTTGCCTCAACACACGCCACCGCCCAGGCGCCAAATATGACCGTTGAGCGGTTTTCCTCTTCTTGTCCTAGACGCTCAGCTTCGTCGCTTGGGCGCCAGACAGTAGCTTTTTCTTGAACTAGGACGCTCAGCGGTTCACAGACTATTCTTTTCTTCCTTTTTCTCCTTCATTCTTGAGTCTATGACCTTCCTACTTCATTGCCATCTTCAATTTTCATCAAAAACCTTGCAAAACAATGCAAAACAAGCATAATATCTCTAAAAACAACTTTTGACTCTCATGTGACACAACAAAAGAGTTTTACTTGATTCTAAGCTCATTTTAAGCAACAAAGGGTGTGTTTTAATATCAAATTTATGCATGAAAATAACGGTTTTGAGACCGTTATCGCCTAGAGATGCATAAACTAAGTATAGATAATTACCATGCCTAACTAGGAATGGATGATGTTCTTTTATTCTTTTCTCCTATGCTAGGTATGATAATGCACTAGTATTCTCACCAAAGAATGGAAGGTCACTCTTAACTTTATAATGTAACTCATCCTCACCATGACTTAAATGCAAGCTACTATAAAAACTCATTTGTTTTAAAAGAATTTTGAAAAATAATTTTCACAAATAATGCTAGACATTTTTAAGATTTTCAAAATGGCTTATACAAACAAAATTTGTATTTCAAATAAAATTCCTTAAGAAACTTAAGGAGACAAGAGAAGCTTAAGTTTACTTCCAGGAAAGAGAGGTGTATCACTATGGATTGCTTAGAAACCAAGTCTTTCCTAGCCAAAGCTTACCTCAAGTTCTCTTTTACCAAACTTCTCAAAGGGATTTAAACTTGTTATAAAAGTTGACACACACTAGACTATCACAATTAAAGTTAATCTATGCAGCCTAATGGTGAAGTTAGAAGGAACTTTGGTTCCCTCTTACCCACCAACTACAAATTTTGCTTAAATAATAAATGTCCAACGTTCTTATTAGGAAAATCTCCTAACAAGCCAAAAATACAAGTCCAAAAAGGAAAACAACTACAATTTTACAATTCAAAGAAAATACACACTAATCTCTCTTTCTCACCAAGTGTATAGTCTCTTGTTTTGTGTTTTAAACCAAGAGTTTAAACTTCCCTTCAAGGCCTGCTTCACCTTTCGATGTTACTCACTGTTTTGGGCTGTCCTCACCATGATCCTCACATTTATTTTTACCATCCAAAGACCAACACCACAAGTTAACACCACTAAAGCCAAAAGGGGTCCAAGGAAAAAGCAAGAAAAGGTCTAAAATGAACAAAGGCTCTTCAAAAGGAGTTTTACTTTGACAAAACCATGAATGTTTAGAAGACAATCAAGCAATTAAATGTTAAGAAAGAAAGGTTATCACAACAAAAGGAGTTACCTAAAGAAAGGCACTAGAATAGATCACAAAAACCAAAAACTACTAGAAAATCATAAGGTGCTTTTTTGCTTCTGTTTTTTGTACTTTTTGTCTACTTTTTCTTTTGTACCTTTTGTCTCTTCCTTTTCTTGGAATTTTTAGCACAAATACCCACCAAATCAGATCTCAAATCTCAAATCTGGAATGTTACAAGGAGTTTCATGTTCATACAAGCTTATAGCACCAAAATGAAGAAAACCTACTAGAATCAAGTATAGCATGAAACACAAAAAAGGACATAATGGAAACCTAACTCTAAGAACTTGTTCATGATCTAACAACAAGTATGAACTCAAATATATAAAATAAAAGCACTCAAAGGCACAAATACAAATCAGTTTTTAGACATGACCTCAACATATATTTTTGATGATTTTCAAAGTTTCAACTAGGAAATAGAGACATCAAAAGGACTAAACATGACTCTAGACAACATGGATTGATTTGAAACTTAAAATGATTCAAACAAACATATATTGACCAAACAAAACAGTACAGAATGACTCAAAAAAAAACGCACAAAAAAGTAGCCAAAACTACTAAAAACGAACTTGAAAAACGCTAATGACAACATCTTGGCAGCTTTGATTCTTTTTTTGTTGGAAACTTGAAAAACTGCACAGAACTCCAAATGAAGTGATTCTTTTTTTGTTGGAAACTAGACTCAAAGGGCTTTCGTTTGAATATTTTTACGTATTTTTTGGAAAACTGGGCCAGATGCAGTATAAGTTTGAAAATCGTCACAGTTTGCTACCAGAACAAATGATAGATGGAAAACAAAACACAACAAGACAAGTAGGGAAATAACATCAACAACATGGAAAATTAAAGGATAGATAAGGACCAAGAGACATAGCTCTTGAAGAACCAAAGCTCTTGATACCAAATGATGGCAACCTCCTTGGCTAGGTTGGGCCAAAGCTAGGGGATGTGCATGGAGGGGTGTTTCCTTGGATGAATGGTGCGAAAATGTGGTGGTAGATGGTCCAAGGATGATGAGTTAAGGGATAGGATAGAATATCAAAGCCTCTAGGATATATGGTGGTGGTGGTGTAGTGTTTAGTGGCTCCAAGAGAGGTTAGGCCAACTCAAGGAGGAAGGTGACTAAAGGGGCCTCATGGGTTGCTCTAGTCTTGATCTAAGATGATTAGTATGGCCAAAAATGGGCAGCATAACATTACTCAACATCAAAGATGAAATACAAGGGTGGAGACACCTCTATTTATAGGCCAAGGATGTCTCCTTCTAACCCTAAAAGCATGATCTCCCACCTTTACTCTCATTGGCCAAAAATGAGGCCTTCTAACCTCTCAATGATGGGAAGACATGTGGCCACTCACAAAACACAATCCTCTCCATTCCTAGAGTGTCATGTGGCCACTACTAAAAGTAAATGCTCTCCATTCCTAGGGTGCCATGTGGCTACCTTTTAAAAAGAAAATCCTCTCCAATGGAAGGATGACACATGGCACACACTTTCCACTTGGTTTGGATGTTTAACTTTTAAGGAAAATCCTGTGCTACACAAGCCTTAAACAAACCTACACTACATGGCCTAATACAATAGCCTAAATTCCTACACTACTCTTCAATCCATGCTTCATAATGGCTCCAAAGGTGGTCCACAAGGTAGAGTTGACACCATCTTCAAGGATGACTTTAACTCTCTTGAAAGTGCTTGACCATGGCTAAGGGATTTTCTATCAACACCATTCATCCATATTGTTCAACTATCAATTGATTACTTTTACAAGTGCATGTTTAATTTTCATTTTGCATTCCAAACCCTAATTTTCGTTATTCAAGTCTTATTATAATCAACAAATCACACGAAAGTCTAGGCCTATGAGTCTCTAGGAAAACGATACTTGGTCTTACCACTTATTATTACTTGATACGATTCGGTACAATTGCCGGAGTCTTAACAGCGTTGAGCGCCAATTCCACCGCTCAGCGCCAGCTTTGTTGAGGAGTTCTCTGGATGACGCTTAAGCGCCAATGCTGAGGGGAAAATCAAGTGTCGCAGTCACCGTTGAGTGCCACTTTTACCGCTGAGCGATAGCCTCTTCAGTGAGTTCACTACCACACGCCTGGGCGTCAACGCTGAGCGTTATTTTGAAGAAGTCGCACCTACCGCTGAGCGGTATTCCAGTGCTGAACGTCATTTTCATGGGCCTAGGCCAGTTTTTCTGTTATTTTTAGAATCTATATAAGGTTTTAGTCGACCTAGAGGGTCTATCTTTTGACAGAGAGAGGCGCAGAAACACTCTTTTCACCCCTCGGAGGCGGATTTTGGATGCGGAAGATCCAATCTACAACTTTTAGGGTTTTATCTTTCATTATTTTCATTATTTTCATCTAGTTTCACCATGTCGATGGTGAACTAAACCTCCATTGTTGTTGGGGAAACGATGTAGTCCTTTGAAACTCTCATGTATTGAATTGATCTTTATTATATATGCTATACTTCATTAATTATTAGGGTTTGTCCTCTTTACTCTATGCATGCTTTGTTTAACTCATTCAATTGCATGATCATTGGTTTTGTCGATTTGGACACATACGGGGAAATCTAGACTTGGGGAAATTCTTCTGGAAGCAATATTACCTAGACATAGGGATAGGAGGACCGATTGCCTTTAAGCTTCTATGCGAATGTAATGCATAATTAATTGCTAGGGAGACAAGACATTGTAAACTAGTAATTAAGAGTAGGCCCTCTTCACTGAGACATTGGGTTTAGGGTAAATTAGAAAGTGGCATTGACATTAATAAAGGAGTTGAATTCGTATATACATAAGAGTGGATAGGATAAAGTCGGAAACCCCAACAACATAATTCATCCATATATCATTCACCTGAGTATTCTTTTGGTCAATTGATCAACAACTACATTCATGTTTATTTTCTATTTTGCATTATAAATACTGATTTTCGTTTCTCAAGTCTTAAATAATCAACAAATCACATGACTATCCAGGCCAATGAGTCCCTAGGGAAAATGATACTTGGTCTTACCATTTATATTACTTGATACGATTCGGTACACTTGCCGGAGTCTTAACAGGAAGTCCTTTTAGTGGAAGCTTTTCTTCTATTTTGATCTTCCACCCGCACACATAGCTGGACGAAATCATTGAGATCTAAGTAAGGTAAAAAAGCTCTACCTTATCTCTGATCTCATAGTTAAGTCCACTTTGAAACCTAGCTATGGTGAATCTTTCTTCTTCTTTGATGCTAGCTCTTAACATGAGTAATTCCAGCTTTTGTCGATATTCCTCGACACTCATGTTTCTTTGATGGAGTCAATGGAGCTTGTCTATGATCTCCCTTGCATAGTAAGCTGGAACATGTCGTCGATGCAAGGCTGCCTTTAGCTCATTCCAGTACTGGTGTAATTGCCATGCATCCTTTGATCTCTAATTATTGATGTCCACCAGTAGAGAGCTGCACCTTGAAAGGTCAATGTGGCTCAGGTTACTCTCCTCTTATCATCTATGTGGTAACACTTGAAAATTTGTTCAACCTTCATTTCCCACTCAAAGTATTCCTCTACATTGTCTCTACCATAGAAGGGGTGAAGATCAAGCTTTGGTTCCACATGATGTTCTCTATGATGGTGGTGTCTCCTAGGTGGGTGTTGATAGTGATCATAAGGATGAATACTATTTTGATCACTATGGTGGGAATGATCACCATGATCATGGTGTTGCCTATGAGAGTGTTCATCACAATTTTGACCTCTCTGATTGAGAGTGAGGTTAGTGACCACCTGTCTGAGCTCATGGAACTCAACTTGAGTTCGATTAAGCTCAGCTTCAGTCCTATTAAGTTGAGGTTGAGTTCTATGAAGTTCCTCTCTCAATTGTATATTCTCCTGATCATTATGAATAGTACCTTGAACACTAGAATGACTCATACTTGTGAAGTATAGAGAAAAGACTTTCACAAGGGTTTGAAAGGCTTGCAAAAGTATAGAGTCAGAAACTTTTCAAAGATTGTTTTTAGATTTTTCGGTGAATGATTTCTAGAAAGAATTTAGAGGTAAAAGAAACCGAATAACTCCCAAGAAAGAGAGGTGAGTCACAATGGACAGGCTTAAGAACCTTGTCCTTCCTTAGCCAAAGTTTCTCCGGTCGTTTCTTACCCTAGTTTCTAGGTAGAAATCTTTCAAAAGCTTTTTAAATGAAAGAATGAGATGCACCTAGAAACCAAATGAAGGTTTATCTATATGAGCGCGCACCTAGATATCACGGAGACGTAAAACAAAAATAAACAGCAAGCAAAAATATTAAAGAAAGAATGCAAATGGGAAGGAAGAATGAGACACGACCCTAAGTGAAAGTACAAGTGACACTTGGAGCCACTTGACACACTTTCACACTAAAATGCGTAGACTAGACTATTACAATATTTAATTGTGGTCTTGGAATTGCTAAAAAAGCATTTTCCCAAGCCACTTAAGTTTCAAATGTAAAAGGAAAATTTAAACGCAAAGTTTCGTGATATAGAGTAGAATTACAAGTAAAATGTGTTTACAAATGAACAAAGCCAAGTGTGGCTGCTGTTCCAGCTTTGTGCTTGTCCAAAATGATGACCAAAAGGTGATGTGGTTGCTGAAAACTGCTGCTGGATGCGCAATGTAAATTGGCACTTGAGTTACACGCTTGTATCCCTTTTAACACATCATCCACTTCCTAAGATGCTACCCCCTTGGAGCAAGGAATCTGAAGTGGAGAAACTGCACCAATACTTCACACAACCATATACCAGAAACAAACCATTAACACCAGAATTTAGCACTGCACCAGATTTGGTTAATGGAAAATAGCTTGACAGCACAATGTGAAACCAAAAAAATGATGAATTCTAATGATTTTTGAGCTGGAATAAAAGGTGGCACGCAGAAGGAACCTAAGATAGGGTCTAAAACAGATCACACAAGCAATAAAAAACCTAAAACAGTGAGTGAACCGTGTGCATTGAAAAAAGTGTTTGATGGAAATTCAAAATTGTTTGACAAAATGCCACAAAGAGATACAGATTTGGTGTTTTTTGGTTTTTGATTCTTCAAAACTGGATTGCAGGGGTTTATTTTCTTTTTATGATTGGTTTACACTTGTATAAGCATTTAAAGGTATTTGGAAACAGAATCCCAGCTCTTGCCAATCCAGAAATGCAAATCAAAATATGGACAAAGTCAAACAGCAGCCAAAAATGGTCAAACTGCACCAGAAAATGGCACCTAAAGTGGTGCTTGCAAACTGGAAAATGAATATTCGTGTTTGAACATTTTAAGTGACCCTTGAAGCAACTTTATATCATCAATTGGAACATGTTTAAACACTGAAACAGCAAAGAAACATTCTGCATCCGAAAATGAATGGTCCACTTCCAATTTTAAGCAAAATTGATGTTTTAAATGGTGATTTTGCACATTGGCTGGAAATTGACCAAATGAACAGTGCATACAAGTTTTAAATGGTAAAATAAACTTGTCCAAATGTTCATAGTACAAAGAAGCAAGTGGATGCAGTAAATGACAGTGGTAGTTGTTAATTATGCAGAATAAATACACTAAAAAAAACTGCACCAGAATGAGAAATCAGGGAAAACAAAGCTGGCTGGCTCAATTAAAGACTCAAAGAAGTCCTAATGCACTAGATCTAGCCTCAGAATTATAGCTAGGAGATAGCAAATGGCCTAAGACACACAATGACAGCAGCACGGTGCAGAAACTGGATAAAACAGGGACAAAATTGTGAAACTGGATTTTTATGAACTCAAACATTCATTTTGTAATTCTGCCATGATCATGAGTTGTGATCATTTGAAAAATGTTTAAAATCATTAAGCAAACTTGTGTGAAGCTTTAGGACCAATAAATGTGCACTGAAACAGATTTGTAAAACTGATTCAATGCTTGCACTGCTTTTGTAAAACTGAAGCTTTTGGATAGTGCACAAGAATTGAAAGCTATGTGCAGATTTTGTAAAACTGATTCAATACTTGCACTGCTATTAGCTCAAATGATCAAAGCTGGACGTGATGCCATTGCTTTATATGATCAACATATAGCTAGCAAATGCACTGGACACAATCAAAACTGAAAAATAAAGCTGGAACAGATTTAAATCAATGCAACAGTAAAAACACGGCAACACTTGTGCACAAGACTGGACAAAACCGAAAAATGAGTTTTAAAGTTGAATTTGAACTCAAATAAAGAAATGCACCGATTAAAATGAGCAACAATCACAATAGAACAGTGAAGACACAAGCACACGATAGCAAATACGAAATTAAACCAAACAGAACTGAAAAAAATTTCGGAAACAGAGAGAACAAGAACTGCACAACACAGAAGAGAGGAAAATGAAAGTAAGAGTGGCTTATCTCTTGAAATCACGCGCGGACGACCTGACGCTAGATGCCAAATGATAGAAGCGGCTCCAAGCGGCTCCTCGATCCAGAAGTGGCAGCGGAATGAAGAGTTGGTTAAAGACGAATGGTGTAGGCAAGGTGTTTATGGTAATGTATCGTGGTGTTTGGATGTGTGTGTAGATTCTCTAACTCAGGAGGTCTTCCAAGAGGGAAGAAAGCTAGAGGATGAGTGTGCTAAAGTGGCACAAAGCAATGAACTCGAGAAGAACTGGCTGGAAATTCAATTCGGCAGCAACTCACTATTTCACTTAAGTTAAGTTTTATAAAGGATTGAATCCTCTTTTTTATAGATGAAGAGAGGTTCCGAAATGTGCATGGGAAGCTACTCAGATTCAAGTGAAGCATGTTGGAGAAGCTTTGAAGATTAGGCTGCATGTTCCACGCAAAACACAATTAACACGTGTTTAATGTGTTTTGCTGGTTTGAAAAACGCTGGCCTGTGTGGGGTTTTGGCTGGACGCATGGTGTTGAAATTCCAATTCATAATGCAGTTTTTTCCAATTTGGCAAGTGCACTCTTCTTTGCTTCCTTTGCCTTGCTTTTCTTGGCAAGCTTTTAAAGGTGTATAGGCATGGTTTCCCACCTTTATTGATGACCTACAAAACAAGGTAAAAGTATTTAGTTAAAGAGAAAATTCTAAAACTTAGAAAGAAAAGATCCTTTTGTTTATTCAACTTCCCTTTCTTAGTCTTAGTGTTAAGTTGATACTTCTTTGGATGGAAGTCCCTAAAGGGGTTGCCATCAAACTGTGTTCTGGACTTTGAGGGTGCCTCAATGGGTTTGACAGCAGAAGAAGGAATTCTTGTTGCGTGTCTGTATTGTTTACTGGATGTAGCAGGTTGACCGAACTAATATGAAAATCAGCATTTGATTTCTCTGATCCCTATACTCTTTACTTTAGTCGATTCACCTATTTGTGTATTTGATTAAGCGCATTACTGCATTACATACTATTACTTGCGTTTCAAGAAAAGCATAAAGACATCTTATTTTGAGAAAAAGATTTTGAAAGCTTTTGTTTTTAACCAATTCACCTCCCTTCTTGATATGAGAAATTAAGCCATTCTTTTTTAACACAATGAATTGGAAAATACATAATTATACACAAAAAATAATTAAATTAATATTTATATGATCAAAATAATTAATAAATCAAAATATTAAAAAAAAATACAAATTATTAAATATATGTTCTAATAATGATTTGATATATTATTCAACGATGTAGTATAAAAAAATAATGAATAGTTAAAGTAAAAGAGAAAATAGTTTGGAAATATAAGAAAATTTGTCAAGAATCATTGAAAAATAATAATAAATTGTTGCAAAACAAATAACAATAAAAAAGATTATATGATTTTTATGTTACTTAGTCAATTAAATGTTTATACAATTCAACACTAAAATTTAACGTTAAATATTATTAAATAAAAAAATAAACAATAAATAAGAATATTAAAAAAGACTAAAAATAAATAATTTAAGAATTATTTGTTTAAATGAAATTGAAATACACCATCTTATAAAATCTTAATTTAGTAATGAGGTTAATTTATGAGGTCTTAACTTTTCTTTAAGTTTTACAATGTTATACTATTATTATATTCTTAGATTTTTACCAATCACATTCTGATTTATTTGATAATTAATAAAATATACATTTTTAAAATAAAATATATTATTTTATTATAATAAACCTAAGATATCATATCATGATATTTTAATAAAATAATATTATAACCTTAAATTTTAAATGTATGACCTGATATGTTTTTAAAATTTGTTAAACATTAAATAAGAAATAATTTATTAATTTGAAAACATATTTTTATAACGGTTCTTCCATTAAGACAATTAATTATTTACAAGAAAAAAAGACAGAGCATGGGTTAAAAAATGTATTTGATGATATATATGGTTCATTTGCAAACGAACACCACCTACCCGCACCCGTGATTGTTCTCCACGTAGATCTGTTCGATTTCACCGTTCGTCTATGGCTGACGACTTCGAATTCGCTGATAAAGTTCCTCCATCCTTCGATAGCGTGGTACTTCCTCGTTTATATAAATCGTTTTTCAATTTTGATTCTCTTTTCATTCATTAAATTGGATGTTAAATAGTAGATCAAATCAAGCTTGAACGAGCATTGCCTTGATCTCTGAAGCTCAGATCCTTGTATCATTTAATTAATTTGTTTCATTTTGTTAGTTTTTCTTGCGCTTGAATGTATTGTTATTACAATTATCGGTATTCTGAAATCAATAATAATTGGATTTTGTTTCATGTACTTGCATTTTGTTTGTTCTCAAATATAATAACTGTCCATCCATGTCTCTGCTTGTTTGTTGAGATTATTGTTTCTGACGTTCTGAAGATTTAATTTGGTTGACGTGTGGGATTTTTTTTTGTTCGATTCATTTTTGTTTGAGTTTATGCCAATCCATGGTTTATATATGCTAACAAGAATATAGAGCAGAAAAAAAAGTGCAAGAGTTACCTTTCCTTGATGCATAGAATTCTCTTTTGGCTGAAATTCTGGTTTGAAGTTTCGTGTAACAACAACTTGGAGAATTTGATTTCTCAAAGATGTTGTCTCTTTAAATATTCTGTTTTTTCTTTTAATCAGTTAAGTGATCCACTGGTTCCAAAATTAATGGAGACTTCTTATTGTTAGCTATTTTTTTACTATTTTTCGGTATAAAATTTTAGAGCAGCAAACAGATTAAAGTTAAGACAAGATGATACTTTTATAACTAAACACAAAGTAGTGTCTTTTCTCAAGATAAATAGCTACTAAAGTAGTTCTTGGTATTGTATTGATGTGACATTTTATTCCGTGAGACTTTAAAATTTTTGTTGTTGTTCACCACTTTGGAAAATGTCATTTGTGTTGATCTTTTTTTTTTTTTTTACTTTGTTACTCACTCTGTCTTTTGGAACCAAAAAAGACCAGAGTGAATGACGCTTTTGTAAAAGCATGGATTGGCGAATGATTTATACAATCTCAGGGACTATAATGATTTACCCATACAATCTTAAGGAGTGATTTGTTGGTATAATGTAACATAACTTCTCAACCAGCAAGAAATTATTGAGACCATTTTGCATTTCTGATGTGGGGAATAATATTCTGAACAAGTATTTCTATTATTCTCTGTATTTCACAATTTGATTTGTGTCATCTTGTAATATTGATTAAGTTTTAGTCAATCAGAGTAGTGGAAGAATACGTGAAAGTACAGTAAAAACACCGACGAAAAAATTGAATAATTACAAAACTGTCACTTAGAGATGTTCTTATTTTTATATTTTAAAAACTGAAGATGATATGTTAGTTTCGAGAACAATTTTCAAAAACAGCTCTTATTAGTGGCTATTCTAAAGAAAACAATTTTTAAGTGCGAGGAACAATTTTTTTTTCAGGTCCACTAACTTGTAAATTGTAATTATAATTCGCTTCAATTTGAGTTCATCATAAAACTTAGAAATACCATTTTGATGAACTCTCTGTAAACCAGCTGGCAATTTTATAAATTCAATTTGGGGATGAAACTAGCCCCTTCTGATATTCGAATTTCGTAAATCGTTGTCACCACCAATCTCAACCATGTGCAACCAGAAAAAAGATATGCGGATAATATTATATTCTTTTAAAAGATAAAGTTCTACCGACCAGGTTAGATGAGACCAGCTTTCTCATCTTTGAACAGAGGCTCACCTTTGAACAAAACTGTAGTTAGATGTTTATCATAGGCATGGATATCTTTGAGAAATGTTTGTGGTGATTTATTGCATTTTGATTCTCTCCAAAATATAAATTCCTCTTTATCGATTGTTAATATTGCAATTTTTTTTCTTGGGCGTTCCTTGACGTGGAAACTGTAAGACCCTAGAAATTTGAGTAAAATGTAAGTCTTGGATCATTAGAAGACTAAGAAACTCAAAATGTAGCAAGTTGTAACAAAGTACAAGTTATAGTACAAAATACAATGCTGTCAAACTTTGACATGGTTTAGTATTTTAACTATAACTTTTTGTACAGATCCTATTT
The DNA here is from genome assembly GCA_027742785.1 of Vigna reflexopilosa. Taxonomy (NCBI): domain Eukaryota; kingdom Viridiplantae; phylum Streptophyta; class Magnoliopsida; order Fabales; family Fabaceae; genus Vigna; species Vigna reflexopilosa. The sequence continues at coordinate 14,926,034 of CM050917.1, read as the reverse complement.
TGAGTTGATTCTTGTTGCATTGAAAACTAGACTCGAAGAGCTTCGATTCGAGTACTCATATTCATATTTTTGACTTCGGGAAGGTGTTTAACCGAACTGGGAAACAAACGTGACAGTTTTACTGTCCAGGAACTAGAGTGCAGCGTGAATGGTAAGTGCAATTTTACAAGTTGTGACTTTTGGAGTAGGTAGGTTGCATTATTTTCGTGGGAATATTTTTGGGGACCCTTTCAAACATTACTTCCATGTTTTGGGGCTGGAAAAAGGGATTAGGATGGTCCATGGGTTGTTATTATTGCTAAACATCATGAAGGTGGGTCCTTGGTTGTCTAGGCTCATTTCTTTTAGCTTAAAATCTGGTCTGGAGCTCTTGGGCAGAAGGGAGAAGCTCTTGGAGAGGAGAGCACGAAAATTCTAAGTGTCCAAAGGATGGGAGCTGACTTGGTCTAGCAAGGAGAAGAAGAGTTGCTATCTTGGAAAAAGAAATTGAAGTGTCCAAAAGAGATCTTTAAGAGGTAAGGGGAGCTAACTCAAACATGTTTTCTAAAATGATATGAATGTGAATATGATTTGAGTTTCTTGATTTTGTTATGATCAAGTGTATGGAAATTTGGTTTGGTTGGATGTATGGTTTGATTCCAAGAAAATGATTTCTATTGGGGTTTTGCTATAATTTTGATCTATAAATTTTGTATGATCTTTATGATGAAAGATTGATGAATATACGGTGGATTGATGATGGATTTTCGGTCTAGCATGTTACTATACATGAAAGTGATGTTTTTGATGGATTAGATTGTGAAATTGGATGAGAAACATGAGAGTTTGAACCCACTCTTGATCAAATACGAAAATTGGGTGTTTTGGTTGGTTGATGAATTTTAGATGGATGAATTGATTTGGTTTGTGTGAATATCTTGACAAGATGGAAGTATGATGAGTTTTAATGGATTGAATGATGGGAATGATGATGGGAATTCGTTCTAACATGTTAGTATTTATGAATATGAAGTTTTGGATGATTTGGTTATTAAAAAGAGATGAAAAACATGGGAGTTTTACCTCACCTTTTTCCAAATCCGAAAATCATATTTCTTGAACAAGTAGTGAGTTGAAATTGGATGAATGTGAATGCTTGTTATGAGATCTTGGTTTAGAAATATTAAATTCTTGGATGATGGTTTTTGAGTATGTTTTGAGGGAATAAGAAATGATTTGGAGTATGAAATGAACCATAAATTGGATTGAACATTAGATCCTTATATGGATGTTATGGTATGAGTTGTTATGAGATTTTAAGATATCAAAAACCATGAAAATCATGTAAAATAGAGAAGTTTGTTCATGAATGTCTTTGTGTACGAAAATCTCTTGATTTTGATGGATGTTGAAGTGAGATTTATGATATGTATGAGTGGTTGGATATATGATCTATGCTTGGATGAAATGAGTGGTGGAAACTACTCTTTTCCGTTTGTTTTTCTGAAATTGGGAAGTGAGATGTGCAAACTGTTTTGGGGTTAGATACAATACATTATAGATCTGTTTTGGTATATAAATCTTGGGGGAAAGGTCATTGTTGGGTGATGAATGGTTGGTTACAAGTGGTTAGAAAATTATGCAGAAAAATCTATTGTTATGTGTTTAAAGAGTTAATTTTGCATGAACAAATGTTGTATGATGTGTATATGACTAACTATGGCATTGGAGGTATATTATTGATTCAAGAGGAATATGATGTGATTTAAAATGGTGAATTATAATTTGAAAGCACGTATGTACAAAGTATGGTTATTGGACGTAATTCCATGATCCTCAAGGGAGGTTACATGGTGGTGCCCTGTAGTTGTTGTGATTTACCGTATGAATGGCCGGAGTTCCAGATGGGGTTTATCCTAACATTCTAATGATCATCCAAGCTCAAGTAGAGAGTGATGAGTCATGTGGTGAGAATAGTAGGAGGTCCTATGATAGGCGCTTTCACTGTAGGCCTATATCTCTGTAAAGGGCTTACACTCGTGTGTGGTCGGGTGAAACCCCTCGGCAATGGCTTTGCAAAGCAGTAGGGCCACAACAAGTGCACAAACCCCTGGTACTCGACATTTCATACTAGTCCGGATGGTCAAATCACGTGGTCGGTCTTTGGTATCGATAAAATGCATTTGGTTATAGTTGGTTTTGTTTATGGTCCTTGTATGCCTGAAATACTTGATTGATAACATGCTTTTATGCCTAGCTCACCCTTGCATTGTGTGTGTTGTATGTGTTTGCCTTCCTCCTTGCGATGATCATCCAATCCTTTGGATGTGAGCAGTAGCTGATGATGTGCCCTTGGAGCAAGCATTGGAGAATGAAGAAGGTGCAGCCGCCTAGTGCTTAGGATTATTCTTAGTTGACTTATCTATTTTAAAATATATCCTTTGTAAGTAAAGTTTTAAATTTATGGTCAATTTGGATGACTGTAAACTTATAACTTTATTTTTATTCTTAAATTGTTCTATCATATTACAATGATTAATCATTCGAAAAATTTGACATAATTTTTGGGATGTCACATTATGGTATCAGAGCAGTTTATCCTTAGGATGACCTGTGAGTTACAGGTTTATCGTGTCTTCTGTGTGGAAAGTTGAGTCTAAATGGTATGGTTTACCATTTACTCCAAGTCTAAATAGTAAAGTTATGTATCTAACTGGAAGTATTGGAAAAAAAAAAAAAAAAAAAAAACATGTTGATAAGAGTGGTGAGGGTGCACACTCATTACTTCTACCAGAGATGATTTTCCTTTCTTAATTATGAAAGTTTGGGGTAATAAAGTGTTAGAGTTCCAATGTTGTTTCTAATATAAATTCATGTCTTGTTCTTGCCTTTGTGGTAATGTACTATGCTCTATAGTGGTAGGAGAATACAGATTCAAGGACAATTTGACCTGTATACCTTCATTAGAATTAGTTTTAGCCTTTGAGAAAATTTCTTGTCTCGAAGATGAGGAATTGGAAGACCAGGGTTTAAATTTCAGAAGTGGGGTGCAGATATTGGTGTTTTAAGTTATGTTTTTGAGTGAAGTAGCTTCCAAGGACGAAATCTGGTGATCAGATATTGTACGTTTCACCAGAAGAGTCGAGTTCAAGAGGCTAGAGTAAGGGGATCTTTAGATAAGCATTGGTGTAGTACGGTTTGACAAACCAATTGGGATCAGTGTATCAGTAACGTTAGAGGTTAGAAGAAAGAAGAGTATTGGTGATCAACGGAGAAGCATTGGAAGAGGTTGTCAACTTGATCGTTGTATCAATAATGGTTGAGATCTGAATAAGAAAAATGGTGAATGGTTTGAAGCTTAAGTTAAGAAAGGAATATGAATTTTTAAATGGACCAAGAGGGATAAGTATCTAGAAAGGAAGTAGAAGAAGGAGAGTTTGAGAAACAGTTGTGTAAGTCAGAGATCATATTTAAGGAGGGTGTATTATGAAGACAAACTTTCCAAGTTGAGAGAACGTGAAGTCTTTGAAGAGAATTGGACTATCGTAAGGGTTCTGAGTTAGGTGATTTTGAAAGAAGGTAGTAAGCAGTGCTGACATTAATAAGTACAGGAAGAAATTGAATTAAGTTATAATGCGAAGTCAAATAGGTTATGAAAGTCAGAAGAGATTAACGAGGACAAGCAGAGAAGAGAAGATGAATCTTTACGGCGTAAGGGTTTTGGTTGGTATTCTGCAACAGGTATTGAATTTTTCATAACTTGGAGAAGTGGAATTCACTTTGGAGTGAGGTCTTAGGCAGCGCCGATGTCAGTAATCTTTTATGGGTGGATCCTGTCAAAGTAGTGTAGTGCAAAAGGAAGATGAAAGTTGGGTTAAAGCAGCAGTGTTTGGACCCAGTGTAATTATAGGGAGAACTACAAGGTTGAAGAATCTCAGAAGAGAATTAGAGGACAGGTTGGAACAGTCTGGTATAAGTCTTAACAATCAGGAATGGTTTCGGGCATGTTCGTTTTGTGGAGTAGAAAATGGTGTTGAAGAAATGGAATAACAAAGTTATCGTGGAAGAGAAGAGCCCTCAAACTTTTTGCGAGTTCATTTGAGTTTTGAAGAAGGTTCTTCAAGGGTGATTGTTTTCTAGTTACAGTTGTCATGAAGGAAGGATTTTTTTTTTTTTAAGCTGGTGAGTAAGGGAGTTTGAGGATCAGAGTAGCGCAACGAATGATGGTGGGCATGTTATTATCATAAGAAGTATCCATAAGGGGTTTTCTTAATCAGATGTTGGTGGTTGGGTACCGAGGTCGTTATCTGGGAATCATTTGAGAGTATTCAGTAATCTTTAAAAGCTAGAAATATGATAAGGCATGGGATAATAAATGCAAGATATAGAGAATAAAGTGAGACTATGGTTTCAAGTTATGGTGTCAATCTTGAGGCAACAAAATGTTAACAGATGGTTTGAACAAGAGGAGATTCAAGTTTTTGGTTTGATAAAGGTCGTGTAAGAGTTGGTTGAAGAGTATGAAGACTGGAGTCTGAAGTGAATAGGTAAAGAGTTTCCTTTAGTATAATTGCAATACTATAACTAGTGGGTTTCTCAAAATGGTTGAGAAAGAGCAGTTTGGACAGTCCTAGCTTGAGATGTATCATAAGCTGGCATGGTACTGATTAAGCTAGTGATATCAAGTCGAGGAAGATACATATCTAGGTATGATTACAAGCTAGTGGATCAAGGAATGCATATAGTTCATGTTAGTAGTAAAGTCCAACAATAAAAATAAATAATAATAAATATATATATATATATATATATAATAAAATAAAATAAGGTGTTCAAGTGTCGGCCATAAGCGGCCGTTAAAGATACAGTCCAAAAAAAAAAAAAAAAATAATAATAAAAAAAAAATAACAAAACATAAATAATGATGATGATGATACAGATAAGGTCCCCTTAAGGAGACGGTAGCCTGAGAGAGAGCTCCGTGGATGGAGCATTGATGCGGAACGATATGATGTAAGGGACTGTCGTTTCTGCTTCAGGAATATGAGGGATGGGGAAGAGATCCAGGAGCTGTGGAGTCTGTGGAATTCTCCATAATGGATCTCCAGTTATACAAAACAAATATATAGTAGTCAAAACAAAATAAATAACAAAAAAAAAAAAGAAAAAAAATGAAATGATGAAAAAAAAAAAAAAAAAAAAAAAAAAACAATAAAATGCACATATATAAATACTTACCATACATAAACGATGGGAGGAGGGAGAAAGAAGGTTCAGACGTACTGGAAACGTCTTGAGACAAGCGTCTATGCTTTAATCGGTTTCCATGGTTCTGAAACCAACAATAAACGCTATATTCTCCTATTTCTCCGTACTCACGGAGTCGTTCAGCAATCTCCCGAACTTGTTCTCGATTGGGATTGACGATTCCATGATTATAAATGTTCAATAAGATCTGAACTTGTTCAGGAGTGGACCTCCATCGTTTATAACCGATATCCATATTTTTTTTCTAACAAAACAAAAAAAAAAAAATAAACAAACAAAACAAAGGAACAAAAACAAAGAGTAGAAATAAAAAAAAAAAAAGATTTAGTTTTTCATTTCGTTTTTTTTCTTTTTAGTTCAATTTCCATTGACCAGTCTTTGAAGTCTCAATGTCCATAAATAGGTATGTTTCACGGTCCTCGCAAAGGATCCTAAATAGATCTAAGTTCAAAGAGTCAATTTTTTTTGTTTTAGTTTGTTTTAATTGGGGTACGTGGCGTTGTTCTACCCGAATGTCTCTGCCATACCTTCAAACGAAGGGAGATAAACAACGGTTTTCCAGCCTATATACCCCATATTTTTAAGACAGTGTGTTCATATGTATATATACATAACAAAAAAAAAAAAAAAATATAGAGAACATAAAGAAGCAGAAAAATATAAAAGACACGAACAAAAAGAAGAATGGTTGAGAGAAAGAGAGAAACTTACAAACTCGAGAGTATAGGGAGATCGCGCTAGGAGAAGGACCACGGAGAGGCTCTCGGAGGAGGATCTCACTCGCTGAGATCTCACTCACTCAGATCTCACTCGCTGAGACTCACTCGCTCAAATCTCACTCTCGCTCAGATCTCACCCAGATCGGAACCTCCCACTCTCTCAGAAACACTCACAAAAACGCAACTCTGATCAACACTGCCCACTCCTCCTTTTATAAAAAAAAAAATTTCACTGTAGCTACAGTTCCGGTCATATCTACCGGAGGCTTTCAATAGTACCGGTAAAAAAAAAATAAAATAAAATTTAAATAAATAATAATAATAAAAAAAAAAAGATATCAACTTAGTCGTAGTAATTTGGGTTAGGAGAACATATGACTTTAGAAAAGAACTAGACGATCGTGTGAAACAGTCATGATCCTTTTGGTTTCTTGGAAATGATGAATTTTCGAGGACGAAAATTTTTATTGTTGGGGAGAATGTAAGACCCTAGAAATTTGAGTAAAATGTAAGTCTTGGATCATTAGAAGACTAAGAAACTCAAAATGTAGCAAGTTGTAACAAAGTACAAGTTATAGTACAAAATACAATGCTGTCAAACTTTGACATGGTTTAGTATTTTAACTATAACTTTTTGTACAGATCCTATTTTGAGTTGATTCTTGTTTCATTGAAAACTAGACTCGAAGAGCTTCGATTCGAGTACTCATATTCATATTTTTGACTTCGGGAAGGTGTTTAACCGAACTGGGAAACAAACGTGACAGTTTTACTGTCCAGGAACTAGAGTGCAGCGTGAATGGTAAGTGCAATTTTACAAGTTGTGACTTTTGGAGTAGGTAGGTTGCATTATTTTCGTGGGAATATTTTTGGGGACCCTTTCAGACATTACTTCCATGTTTTGGGGCTGGAAAAAGGGATTAGGATGGTCCATGGGTTGTTATTATTGCTAAACATCATGAAGGTGGGTCCTTGGTTGTCTAGGCTCATTTCTTTTAGCTTAAAATCTGGTCTGGAGCTCTTGGGCAGAAGGGAGAAGCTCTTGGAGAGGAGAGCACGAAAATTCTAAGTGTCCAAAGGATGGGAGCTGACTTGGTCTAGCAAGGAGAAGAAGAGTTGCTATCTTGGAAAAAGAAATTGAAGTGTCCAAAAGAGATCTTTAAGAGGTAAGGGGAGCTAACTCAAACATGTTTTCTAAAATGATATGAATGTGAATATGATTTGAGTTTCTTGATTTTGTTATGATCAAGTGTATGGAAATTTGGTTTGGTTGGATGTATGGTTTGATTCCAAGAAAATGATTTCTATTGGGGTTTTGCTATAATTTTGATCTATAAATTTTGTATGATCTTTATGATGAAAGATTGATGAATATACGGTGGATTGATGATGGATTTTCGGTCTAGCATGTTACTATACATGAAAGTGATGTTTTTGATGGATTAGATTGTGAAATTGGATGAGAAACATGAGAGTTTGAACCCACTCTTGATCAAATACGAAAATTGGGTGTTTTGGTTGGTTGATGAATTTTAGATGGATGAATTGATTTGGTTTGTGTGAATATCTTGACAAGATGGAAGTATGATGAGTTTTAATGGATTGAATGATGGGAATGATGATGGGAATTCGTTCTAACATGTTAGTATTTATGAATATGAAGTTTTGGATGATTTGGTTATTAAAAAGAGATGAAAAACATGGGAGTTTTACCTCACCTTTTTCCAAATCCGAAAATCATATTTCTTGAACAAGTAGTGAGTTGAAATTGGATGAATGTGAATGCTTGTTATGAGATCTTGGTTTAGAAATATTAAATTCTTGGATGATGGTTTTTGAGTATGTTTTGAGGGAATAAGAAATGATTTGGAGTATGAAATGAACCATAAATTGGATTGAACATTAGATCCTTATATGGATGTTATGGTATGAGTTGTTATGAGATTTTAAGATATCAAAAACCATGAAAATCATGTAAAATAGAGAAGTTTGTTCATGAATGTCTTTGTGTACGAAAATCTCTTGATTTTGATGGATGTTGAAGTGAGATTTATGATATGTATGAGTGGTTGGATATATGATCTATGCTTGGATGAAATGAGTGGTGGAAACTACTCTTTTCCGTTTGTTTTTCTGAAATTGGGAAGTGAGATGTGCAAACTGTTTTGGGGTTAGATACAATACATTATAGATCTGTTTTGGTATATAAATCTTGGGGGAAAGGTCATTGTTGGGTGATGAATGGTTGGTTACAAGTGGTTAGAAAATTATGCAGAAAAATCTATTGTTATGTGTTTAAAGAGTTAATTTTGCATGAACAAATGTTGTATGATGTGTATATGACTAACTATGGCATTGGAGGTATATTATTGATTCAAGAGGAATATGATGTGATTTAAAATGGTGAATTATAATTTGAAAGCACGTATGTACAAAGTATGGTTATTGGACGTAATTCCATGATCCTCAAGGGAGGTTACATGGTGGTGCCCTGTAGTTGTTGTGATTTACCGTATGAATGGCCGGAGTTCCAGATGGGGTTTATCCTAACATTCTAATGATCATCCAAGCTCAAGTAGAGAGTGATGAGTCATGTGGTGAGAATAGTAGGAGGTCCTATGATAGGCGCTTTCACTGTAGGCCTATATCTCTGTAAAGGGCTTACACTCGTGTGTGGTCGGGTGAAACCCCTCGGCAATGGCTTTGCAAAGCAGTAGGGCCACAACAAGTGCACAAACCCCTGGTACTCGACATTTCATACTAGTCCGGATGGTCAAATCACGTGGTCGGTCTTTGGTATCGATAAAATGCATTTGGTTATAGTTGGTTTTGTTTATGGTCCTTGTATGCCTGAAATACTTGATTGATAACATGCTTTTATGCCTAGCTCACCCTTGCATTGTGTGTGTTGTATGTGTTTGCCTTCCTCCTTGCGATGATCATCCAATCCTTTGGATGTGAGCAGTAGCTGATGATGTGCCCTTGGAGCAAGCATTGGAGAATGAAGAAGGTGCAGCCGCCTAGTGCTTAGGATTATTCTTAGTTGACTTATTTATTTTAAAATATATCCTTTGTAAGTAAAGTTTTAAATTTATGGTCAATTTGGATGACTGTAAACTTATAACTTTATTTTTATTCTTAAATTGTTCTATCATATTATAATGATTAATCGTTCGAAAAATTTGACATAATTTTTGGGATGTCACAGAAACTACGGAAATGCCTCGTTTTTGTTGCATTCAGGGAAATGCTTCGAAAGGTTTCAACCCAGGATTAATTGTTCTCCTGCTTATTGGTGGGTTGCTGTTGATATTCTTGGTTGGAAATTTTGTACTCTATACCTATGCGCAGAAGACCCTCCCTCCAAGAAAAAAGAAGCCAGTTTCAAAGAAGAAGATGAAGAAGGAGAGATTGAAACAGGGCGTCTCTGCACCTGGAGAGTAGACTTTTTCCCCTCTTTATATTCCGTGTTGTTCAAATATACTCTTGAAGAAAAAATTTCGTTCTGTGTTCTCTTGAGTTATGTTAGTGTTTATATTTGCCCTGTGTTCGACTGACTGAAATCTTGACAGCATAAATTTAGTACTTTATTAAATATTGGGTCAAATAGTTCCGTCCTTTACTCGTCATGAGCCTGCCCTCGGATTATTGAAAATCTGAGAGGTTAATTCTCCCTGGTAACAGTTAATTATTAGAAGCAGCGTAGAGCAATTTTTTTTTTAATTAAGAATATGGTAAATCCAGGATATGTTCGTGAAAAATTATATATTGATATACTTGGACAATGTTATTGTTTTGGTTCAAAGTAAAGATCATTTCAAGTGAGAGAGTTTAAGCATTTCTGAATTTGGACTTTTCTACATATTTATAGCTGGATGGTGGCAGGTAGAATAACAACTATGCCTCTTTAGATCTTGTAAGATAGGAAGTAATTGAAATCTGATTTTATCGTTTTTTTCTGATGAATTATTTAATTTTTGTTAATATAATTATCTTTTTAATATCTTCCAGATTCTGAGAAATATATTTTATTTATCTATTACCATATATCTATCTCATACTGATTTAATGGCAATAACATTTTTACAAAAGACTTGAGACATAAACCAAACTACCAAACTTCGCCTTGACTTCGACTAAGGGGCTTTAACCTCTATTTGGTTGTGTTTGGTCAATGTCTTATATGACCACAAATCACCAAGGTTGGTATTTGGGCATTTTCTCTAAATTATAATGGTACATAATTCTTTGAGCCTTGAGTTGATTTAGGCGTGAAGGTTGAGGTTTTTAGAGCTTGTCCATATCATGATAGTACGACATTCATTACCGTAAGCACTTCTTCCTCAAACATAGAAATAAAAAAATTTTCTCTCGACATCACGTGTTTATAAAGAGGCTCGTCCAGCTGGCAAACATCTTCCTCGTTATTCTTAATAATAGTTTGGCTTGACGACAAAAAAAAACCTTTATCCTTTAGGTAATGATACTTTGACATTCAGAATGTGATAAATTTTTGACACCGTCATGTGTCACATTTTTGACACTGCCATGTGTCACATTTTGAGTGGTCTACGTTTTTTAAAAAATAAAATGACAGAATGAAGTGGATTCAATGTGTAGTAACAGACCTAGGATCAATGTACAAATAAGTGGGTAGTTTAGGCTAACTTTTAGCAAGAGGAGGGCATCTTTGAATATGCCACTTGTTTTGAACTTCACAATTTATTTTTAACCAATTTTATTGAATAAAATTCATTAATTATCATTGAAGAACATATTTATATCGAAGTCCATCTCAAAGGAAACATTTTTCTTTAAAGTGATGGTGCAGAAAGGAAAGTGGTAGGAATGTACAAATAACTGGGTAGTTTAGGCTAACTTTTAGCACCAAGAGGGCATCTTTGAATCTAGCACTTGTTTTGAACTCCACAGTGAATCCACGTCATTCTGTCATTTTATTTTTTAAAACACGTGGACCACCCAGAATGTGACACATGGCGGTGTAAAAAATTTGTCACATTCTGGTTGTCAAAGTATCATTATCCTAACTTGAATGACTTCATCTTGTAAGCGAGCAAGATGGATTGCATCATGAAGCGTTGTAGAACTATGTACCCTTACAATCTTTTCTAATGGATCCTGATATTTTGACAACTTTTTTTAACAATTTTTTGACAACAGGATATGTGTCATCATTTTATCATTTTATTTGTCTATTCAAATTTATGTTTAAAAAAATATTTAAAATGGATCAATCACGAGCTTTGTTAAATCTTTCAAGAAAGAAACTTAAAGCCAAGTATCTAGAAATGTCTACCCGAGCTTTGTTAAATCTTTCAAGATAATCCAACAAAGGTTCCTTCTTTCTTTAGTCTTGCCAAATATGCAACAAGATCATCAGTTATGTTTCATGTATCTTTAATAATTTGTTTCCTATATTTCCCATTGTTCATAATATTCTGCATGTAATGCCTTGGCCAAGCAAATGTTTTTCCATCCACAACAACAAAAAACCTCTTAAGGTTCTCTCTAACTCAAAATTAATCTGTGTTTCGGTTTAAAGAATTGAGATTCACTGTTCTCTTAATTTTGTTAGTCTAACTTTTTGTATAAGTTGTTATTTGTCTTTTATTTCACTTTTATCACCGTTTGTCCTTTATTTTGCTTTTGTCATTGTTCGATCAAATTTAGACGTTATTTAGAAAAGGATTTCCAATATCATGTATTCGAAAATTCAACAATAAATGTATATTAAATATAACCAATTTATCGTAACACATCAAACTTGTATTTATAAATTTTAGTGTAAGTTTTGAATTAACGTCGATCTAATTATAATCCAACTTATAATAATTATATTTTGATTTAATATAATCATCTTTAATTCTAAATTATGTTTTAGGATCTAACTGATGAGACCATTCGGTTTATACTTCTTAACCAACCGAATTCTTGACATATGATATCAGAAGTTCTACATCGACTAGATATAATGTCAATTTATAATATATAAGTGAAATGTAAATTTCACCTTACAAATCAGTTTTATGAAATTAAGTTAGACTTAAAGTTCACTTCTTAATATAATAATCGATTCTAACCGATTAAATAATCATATGGTACACTCTTCTTTAGCGTTCCATTCACGAAAGTTTGATCCATCGGTGAAACAAACATGGCTACAAATTCATTATGCATCTCCTCATCTATAGTAGGTTTCTTGATTATCTTGAAAGCTGCAAATGCTGCTGTAAGGTCTTCAATAGATTTGTGAATCAACTCCCACCAAACTCCCTTTACTGTAAGAAAAACACACACAACTTCAAAAAAAAAAAACATACACAAAACCTATATATAGTTCTAGTTTCACCAAGAAACCAGAATTAATTAAACAACAAAATTATCAAATTTTGTTTAAAATGTTGTTATTACATGTATTACATATTTTCAGGACAAATTTTTAAGTTGTTAAGATAAGTTATTGTTTTTTAATTGAAGAGATAAATAAACCACAATAAGATAAAGGGTAATGATACTTTGACACCCAGAATGTGACAAATTTTTTACACCGCCACGTGTCACAGTTTGGGTGGTCCACGTGTTTTAAAAAATAAAATGACAAAATGACGTGGATTCACTGTGGAGTTCAAAACAAGTGCCAGATTCAAAGATACCCTCTTGGTGCTAAAAGTTAGCCTAAACTACCCAGTTATTTGTACATTGCTACCACTTTCCTTTCTGCACCATCACTTTAAAGAAAAATGTTTTCTTCGGGATGGACTTCGATATAAATGTGTTCTTAAATGATAATTAATAAATTTTATTCAATAAAATTGGTTAAAAATAAACTGTGGAGTTCAAAACAAGTGGCAGATTCAAAGATGCCCTCATCGTGCTAAAAGTTAGCCTAAACTACCCACTTATTTGTACATTGATCCTAGGTCTATTACTACACATTAAATCCACTTCATTTTTTCATTTTACTTTTTAAAACACGTGGACCACCCAGAATGTGACACGTGGCGGTGTAAAAAATTTGTCACATTCTGGGTGTCAAAGTACCATTACCCTTATCCTTTTAACAAAAGTACACATAGAGGTTTCATTGGGAAGCTCAATTCTAGCCTAGTAGGATTTTCTTTTTGAAGTAAAACGAAACATTTACTCTTTTTTGTTTAATGATATTTGAAAGGAGTGCATGTGAAAGGAGACACAGACGAAATTATCCAAGTTAAGGCTAGGAAGTTGTGTATCATCACGACATGGACAGGCTCCTAAGACACTTAACATTCATGCCTAAATCGACTCGGGACTGGTGAACTATGTACTGATCTTGGTTATTTGTGGTCGTCTAGGATATTGGCCAAACACGACCCAATATAGAGGTTAACTCTTTAATCAGATCTAGGGCAAAGTTGGACTTATGTCTTAAGCCTATTGTAAAACTGTATTGCCATAAAATCGGTATAGAATCAATATACGGTAATAAATAAATAAAACAAAGTCCCTAAACTTTCGCAAATATTAAAAAACAATTCTATCAATAAACACTTAATAAATTATTAGGAAAACAAATGACAAAATCATATTTTTCAGTACATTTTGTCATACTAAATCCAAAGTTTTATAATTAGTTTTCAATTGTAAATAACTTGTTGAGATACAAATCATTTTAACTTTGAAGCAAAAACATTAGTATTTAAAGGTAAGAAAACAAATATGATGGAATCCCGCCTGACACTGTCTTTTTTCGTATATTTTACATTTTATTGTATACGTTATTTTTAGCTTTCATGAAGCATGGATTATTATAAATATCCATCTCCACCATTGTATTGTTACTTTTGAAATGAATGAGAATTAGATTTTTGAAACCCAAAATTAATTATCCCTTGAAAGTCAGGCTAGAGAGTCCTAGGTATCTGCCTCTAGCCACCTTTCAAGCACAATACCTCCACCTTCATTTTTTCGAATTCCATGGTGCTTCTCTCTACTCCACGCTGAATCATTCCTCCGCTGCCACATCTTCAGCTTTTCTCGCGCACACATCAGCATCATCCACACGTTCATATATTCTCAGCCACGCCACATCTTCATTTTGGACCGCGTCATCAACCACATTCATTTTCTTCTCGCGTCTTGATGAGTGCATATTTATGTCCTCATTTAACCTTTAATGTTGGATTCATAATTGGTTTTTTTACTTTAATAGAATATTTTAATTAGGATTTGTTATAATTGGGTTTATTTAGCATGAGATACAAAAACATGTTAAAAATAACTTTTTAGTTGCATAAATGTTTTTTGGATATTTTGACATGTGGTAATGCAACAACAACTAAGTTGAGCTCATTGAGGTGTGAAAATAAATTTGTTAAAGTTTCATGACACCTTAAAGATAAATCCAAAAATAGCAAATAATCAAGACCACAAGAAGTCAATTCAAGCATAACATGAAAAAGTGAAGAAATTTGGCTAAGCTAAAAGGACGGAACATGCAACAAAAATTGGATCTTGCGGTTTTCTCTATTTTTTCCTACCAAAAGGGCTTTGATAATTGATAAATGTTTAGGATTAAAGATAATTTGGAAAAAAAATATCTTAAGATACTTTATTTGATATTTTTAAATAATTACCTTATTTAACTACATCAATAAATATCAAAACATAATATTTACCAAATCTTTTCTTAATCTAGCATATATCTTCTCAAATATTTTTAGATCTCCACAACAATCAAATATATTTTGAAGATATTGAATTATTTAAAAGATAATTAGAGGAGATTACATTATCATAAAGAAAATTACAACAATAGAAAAGCCTCAAACAAAGCCTGATCCAATTTCTATATCAAGAGACTTATGGAAAAACATTAAGGGAGCTTAGGAGCCCTTTGGAGGGTTCAAATTTCGTCCTCCCTCTCTTCTCTCATGTTCTCCACCCTCTCTTCTTCTATTTTCATGTTATTTCATCATTCCATGGAGTACTAAGCCTCTGGGGTTGATTGTGTTGTAATTTCTTAATTGGATTCTGATGTTAGATGAATAAATTTGTTTGTTCTTTTGATTCTTGTTGTAATTTATTTTTATTTGTCTTTTGCTTCTTAATCAAGTATATAAATCATATGAGTCCAAGGGTTTTTAATTTTAATTGAGAATTTACTTTGATTAATGTTAGAAGCTTTCATATGATTGAATGAGTTTTTTCCAATAATTGAGAATGTACTTTGATTAATGGCAAAATTTTAGACAAGAATTAATCAAGAATATACTTTGGTTAATTAGCTTTTTACTTGATATAAGTGGTAAAAGAATAAACATGATTAGGTATAGTAATATTTAATTGAGAATGTACTTTGATTAAATTTACTATGACTAATCTACAAAGTTCTTGCTTTTAATTGAGCATGTATTTTGGTTAAAAGTGAGAATGTCAACCATTTAATTGAGAATTTACATTGATTAATTTTAAAATCTAAGACAATAGTTAATTGAACAATAATCTTTAGTTAACCAATGATGAATCCTATTTTGAAAAAGTAGTGAAATCAACCTATTTTCTTTATCATTGTGTTTCTATCTTTTGTTATTTGGTTCTTTAATCTTTTATTTTCTATAATTACTTCTATTATTTTATTTGACTAACCCCTTTTGAATAGTTTTTATAAGAACTAATTTGTTAGAAATCAATTTCGTATTCATTAGGAGATGACTTAGGGTTGAATTTACCCTTTCTATTTTGTTGGCTACTATCTTAGCAATACTGAAGTTGTTATAGTTTAGTAGTATTAATTTGATCGCCTCAACAATAGCGTATCAAATTTGATTATTTAACTATATCAAATAAAATATCTTAACATATGTTTTTTCCAAATTATCTTTAATCATAAACATTTATCAATTATCAAATACCTTTTGGTAGAAAAAAATAGAGAAAACCACAAGATTCAATTTTTGTTGCATGTTCCCTCTTTTTTAGCTTAGCCAATTTTTTTCACTTTTTCATGCTATGCTTGGATTGACTTCTTGTGGTCTTGATTATTTGCTATTTTTGGATTTATATTTAAGGTATCATGAAACATTAACAAATTTATTTTCACACCTTAATGAGCTCAACTTAGTAGCAACTGCACTAACATACGTCAAAATATCCAAAAAAAAATTATGCAACTGAAAAGTTATTTTTAACATGTTTTTGTATCTCATGCTAAATAAACCAAATTATAAAAAATCGTAACTAAAATATTCTATTAAATACAAAAATCAATTAAGAATCCAATATTAAAGGTTAAATGAAGACATAAATATGCACTTATCAAGCCTTCAGAGAGCTCTCCTCATCGCCAAGCATTCCTCATCATAGATCCACCACTTATCCTTCGTAAGTAACATTTTGTTCATAGATTTATCATCTCTTGTCACTTTTCTTCCACTTTCATCGAACATCTACATCTTCCACCTTTTCCACTGATTGATTTTCCTTTTTGAACGATTAAATACCTCTTATTCCTTCGATCTTCCCTTTCCACCGATTAAAACACCATTCCCACCGATTAATCGGTCAATTTAGGGTTTCTAGTCTAGATTAGGGTTTGTCCATGTTTTTAGGGTTTTTTCGCCGAACAAACCTTAGATTTTAGTGGTTTCTTGAGTTTGTTCAAAGATTTAGTTTGTTCGCTCTTTGATAACGGTTCAAAAACCGTTATTTTTATATTTAATTTTGATACTTAAAGCACACTTTTTGACTTAGAAACTTGCTTGGACTCATGATTTTGCTTTAGTTTTGTGAATAAGAGAGTTGAGGATATACTTGATGATTTTATTACTAAATTCTCTTGATTTTGTAGGTTTTTGGAATGATTTGAAAGAAGGGTTGAAGTATCAAGGAGTTGTAGTGCAGAAAAGTCAACCAGAATGCAGAAAAGTCAACCAGAGTGCAGAAAAAACGCAGTGTTGAAAAATCCGTTGGCGCTGAGCGGCAGCTGAGCGCCAGTTTGTTTGTTTTCCATTGAGCGCCACTGCTGAGCTCCATTTTGAGTGTCGCACCCAGTGCTGAGCGCCATTTTGGGCGTTGAGTGCTAGTCTCGGGGGCCTGGGCTAGTTTTTTGTTATCTTTTATGATCTGTTTTGGGCTTGGACTCGTTTTATGTTATTTTTCTGCCCTATTTAAAGTCCTGAACGTCTTAGGGTTTGTATCTTCTGATGGCTTAAGCATAGAAACACACTTTTCACCCCTTTGGGGGCAGATTTGGGGATGCGGGAGCTCTCCTCTTCTCTTTCTAGGGTTTCTATCTCTTTCATTCCATTGTACTCGTAGTTTCTTCATGACGATGGAGAATTGATCTCATTTGTTATTGGGGAAAATGTAACCTCTAAACTCTCTTGTATTTGAATTGATTATTATTATATATGCTTTCTTTCATTAATTGTTAGAGTTTTTGCTCTATTCTTTATGCATGCTTTGGTTAAGACATCATTCAATAGCGTGATCTTTGATTTTATATTTATGGACACATATCTGTAGATCTAGAATGAGGGAATTCTCTCGGGAGCAATATTACCTAGACATAGGGATAGAAGGACCGATTGCCTTTAAGCTTCTGTGCGAATGTAATGCATGAACAATTGCTAGGGAGATAAGACATTGTAAACTAGTAATTAGGAGTAGGCTCTTTTCACCAAGACATTGGGATTAAGGTAAAGTAGAAAGTGGCATTAACATTAATGAAGAAGATGAATTCGTTTATGCATGAGAGTCATTAGGTGAAATCTAAACCCTAACAACATATTCATCCCATATTATCAACATCATCCATCCACTTTTGTGTTTAGCCTCAATTGATCAAATTGCATTCATGTTTATTTTTTCTGCACTTTGCATTCAAAAACCCCAAAATATTGTTCTTATAGTCCTAATTGGTTAAGCAAAAGCACAACTGTTTAGTGTCGTGAGTCTCTTGGGAAAACGATACTCAGTTTTACCGTTTATATTACTTGATACGATTTGGTACACTTGTCGGAGTCTTAAATCTCTCATTTTCTCATTCTCTCTCAAGATCATCATATTCCACTGTGTATTTCACTCTCGGAGGAAGGTTTAGGAGTTCGCATAGTATTCACACAGCTCCAGTCAGTCTTCTCCTAAGGCATCTTCCATCAAGTGGCACCAAAGCTTAGGTTGCTTCCACGCTTCAAAAATAAGTATTATGTTCTCTGTTCTTTTTATTTTTTTTTCTATTGTTTCAATTTTGTTTCACGTCTCTGTCTTCATTTGAAAACGATTCAAAAACCGTTATTTTTATACTTAAATTTGATACAAAACACACCTTTTGTGACTTATAAACTAGCTTGAAATCATGCATTTTGCGTAAGTTAGAGTATAAGAGAGTCAAAGGTGGTTTTCCTGGTTTTATGGTTGGTTTTCCTTGTTTTGGCAGGAATTAACATGAATTGGATGAAGGAAAGTGAAGTAGCAAGGAGCTGGACTCAAGAAAAGATGGAAAAGTGTACAAAGGAAGAATTGTTGGAAAATAGGTAGGCTTTGTTACAACACCAAGAGGGGGGGTGAATTGGTGAGGTTTTAAAATCAGAGTATTTTTTAAATATTTTTTGCAAAGTCTAAACTATTACAAAGTTTCTTGAATCACAAGGAATGAATATTTCAAGTGCAGCGGAAAATATTAAGTTGACTACAAAACTAGTAAAGTCGACTGAATGTAAAAGAGTAGGGATAAAAGATTCAAACGCAGGTTTTTATACTAGTTCGGCCTCAATGCCTACATCCAGTGTCCTTCCACAATCCGGAAGCAAATGCACTATAATGGTCAAGGTTTTTACAACAAGGCTTTTATAGAGACCTCCACGTCAAAAATATAAAACACCTCTCTAACCCTCTAACCAAAATATAGGCAATACACACAACAAAGATCTGCAGCAAGATATCCCCTCTTCTGTAATCTTCAACCCACTTTGAACAATCCTCAAAGTGTCCAAACTCCACGAGTCAACCCCTTATTCACAACAGGAACAACAACAACAATCTTTACAAAGATTGATAGAAATCTTGATCCGCAGATGAGCACCACAATGTGCAGGGTATGATCAGCCAGTAAGCATACAAATCTTTCTCCTTCAAAGAACCTCTTCAAAGATAGATCACCACAGTCTTCTTGATGAGTTCTTAGAGCAAATTCTCAGAGATCACAATGTGTAAATCACAAATGAAAGTGTTAGATTATCCAAAGTCTTTGTGATCAACTGAGGCACGTCTATTTATAGTTTTCTATAAATCAGACGCTCCTATAGTCGACTAAGATACTAATAGAGTCGACTGTCCTTAGACAGTTATAACAGTTAAGTCAGTCAGTAGTAGTCAACACCTAAGAAATTGATTTTGCAATTAATACGGTTGACTAACATCAATGCAATAACTAACTTTTGAAATATAGTCGTTACTATTCACAACATAACAAAATTTCAAACAAAACAACTAGCTAAGTCATATCCACTGCACATGTAGTTGACTTAGGCATATCATCATAGTTTGAAAAACTTTTCAATGCAAAATCACTCACAGAACTGCTTTTGAAAGTCTGTGCATAGTCATGAGCTTTAATCGACTTACTTCATAATGGAGTCGACTTAAAACTTGCAGTTATGCTACACAATATAAGTTCATAAAAGTGCATGTGGTTTTCTCATCAAAAACATATGTAATGAAATCACAGATGATATATCAGAAATATGCTCAGTGAATATGCATTCATATATCAAGATCAACACAAAACATGTTCAATAAGATATCAACCAATAAGGAACAGAACATGTAACACATAACAAAACATGTGTTATTAATAATGTGTTGTCATCATAAAAAACCAGAGTGATTAAAGCACTGTGAGATTAAGGTTATCTAAACCAGTGCTTCCCTTATCAACAATCTCAACAAGAATCGTAGCCACCGCTGTGCGCTAGTTCATCACTGAGTGCCAGTTTCGCTGTGGAGATCTCTGTCAAACGCTCAAGCGGCAACACAGAGGGGAGAATTTAAGTATCGCGCCCACCGCTGAGCGCTACTTTATCGTTGAGCACTGGCTCTTTCAGTAAAGTCATTGCCAAACGCCTGGGTGTCAACGCTGAGCGTTAATCTTGAGTGCCGCACCTACCGTTGAGTGGTAACCCAGTGTTGAGCACCATTTTCTTGGGCCTGGGCCAATTTTTGCTGATTTTCATTAAGTTTAAATATATTTGCACGACCCATAGAAGGTATCTTTCGGTAGAAAGAGACGCATAACCACTCTTTTCACCCCTTGGAGGCATATTTTGGATGCAGAAGCTCTAATCTACAAGTTCTAGGGTTTTATCTTTCATTCCTTTCATTAATTTCATCTAGTTTCACCATGTCTATGGTGAACTAAACCTCCATTCTTGTTGGGGAAACGATTCAATCCTTTGAAACTCTCATGTATTGAATTGATTTGTCAATCTATATGCTTTACTTCATTAATTGTTAGAGTTTTTCTCTATTCTCTATGCTTGCTTTTTTTAACTCATTCAATAGCGTGATCTTTGATTTTATCAATATGGACACATATGGGTAAATCTAGACATGGGGAAATTCTCTCGGGAGCAATATTACCTAGACATAAGGATAGGAGGACCAATTGCCTTTAAGCTTTTGTGCGAATGTAATGCATGATAAATTGGTAGGGAGACAAGACATTGTAAACTAGTAATTAGGAGTAGGCTCTCTTCACGGAGACATCGAGATTAAGGGAATTTAGAAAGTGGCATTAACATTAATGAAGTAGTAAAATTCGTGAATACATGAGAGTGGATAGGATAAATCGGAAACCCCAACAACATAATTCATCCATATTATTCACCTGCGTATATTCTTTGGTCAACTGATCAACCTTTGCATGCATATTTATTTTCGTTCTTGCATTATAAAAACCTAAATTTCATTTTTTAAGTCTTAAATAATCAACAAATCACATGATTGTCTAGGCCAATGAGTCTCTAGGGAAAACGATGTTGGGAAACAGGTAGGCTTCGGTTTTACACCAAGAGGGGGGGTGAATTTGTGTTGTTTCAAAAACAAAATCTATTCGCAATCATCGCAATCATTAATCAAAAGTATAAAGCTTTTTGATCTTTCATGAAATGCAGCAGAAAAACGTAGTTGACTGCATAACAGATATAGTCGATTGAAATAAAGAGTGTAGGGATAGAGAAAAGCAAACACTGGTTTTTATACTGGTTCGGCCAACAATGCCTACATCCAGTGTCCTTCCAACCCAGGAAGCAAATGCACTATATAGGTTGCGGTTTTTACAACAAGGAATTTATGGAAGACATCACGTCAAAAATATAAATCTCCTCTCTAACCCAAAACCAAAATATAGCTGCAATAACCTAAACCAGACTTGCAGCAAGAATCCCCTCTTCTGCAATCTGAACCCACGTCAAACAATCCTCAATGTGTAACCCCTGTATCACAACAGGTCAATTCAAACACTTTTCACGGGATGCCAAGCCTTCAAACAATGCAGCGGTCTTCACAGGATGCCAAGCCTACAATGATAAATCAAGTAGCACCTTCTTTGTGCAGTTTCTGATCACACAATCAGCGCATAAGCCTTCTCCCTTTGAATCTCTCTCAAGATAGATCACCACTGCCTTCTTGGAGAATTCTTGGACCTATTTACACAGAGAATTCAATTTGAAACAAGAAATGAAAATGTTAGAACGTCAAAGTCACTAAACCAATTGTGTTCAACCAATTTATAGATTTCTGCCAGTCAGATTGTTTCTCAGTCGAATAGACTACTAATTCAGTTGACTATATTATTACAGTTATAACAGACAGTCAACATAGTAGCACTCAGTCAACGAAAATCAACACACATTTAATACAGTTGACCAAGACATGAATGCTTAACTAACTTTTAAAAATATAGTCGTTAGAGCGTGTAAGCATAACAGAATTCCAAAGCATATCAATAATACAGTCGAATGTACTCTGTACATAATCGACTGACACATGGAAAAACATTTTGAAATTCTTTTCAATTGAAAACATCACACAACACTGATTCTCAAAATCTGTACAAAGATTTTAACATAGTCGAATCCATTTATAATGCAGTCGACTGTACTATAACTTTGTCACATAGTTATAAGTTCATGAAAGTGCTTGTGGTTTTTCACTTTAAACAAAGTGTTGTAAAACATATTTAATAAAGCATTTCACATTGCACATAAGCATGTAAGCATGTTCCACAAATATATCACACAATTAACATAGGAATATACAACACATTACATCAAACATGTTCAACAGATATAACAATCAATTCAGAATAAGAACATGTAATACAACAACATGTGTACTGTTATTAAGCATAGTGTTGTCATCATCAAAAACTAGATTGATATAGAGTTTGTGTTGTCAACAATCTCAACAATCTTCCCCTTTTTTGATGATGCACAACCATGATTAATAACTCAACCATGTTTGTACAATTCAACACAAGATACAACATAATATCAAGTAGATGAAGTATGAGATGAAGTATGAGACAAAGTATGAGACAGAATATTCTCCCCCTTTCATAAAGAATTTATACTTACTCTCATACTCACATATATATCTCTCGCCCTTTGTGCATTAACAAAAAGGGAATGCGTAAGATAATTATGCAGATTTGAAAAAAAGAGATGCATCAGAAAGATATGCAATTTGTAAAAACAATGATGCTCTCATAACCACAATTTCATCACAAAACAATGTTAACTCCCCGTGAAATGTAGGCATGTGATGTAAAATGTGTAAAAAAGTGATACTCCCCCTGTCATTATGCATGATTAACAAAATCAATTCAAGTGCACAATGCAGTATATCACAAATTTGATAGCAGTTTAAGCACAAAGTTGTATCAAAGTCAGAATATCAAACCATATAGATATGCAATGATACAAACTTCAACAATCTCACAATATTATCTCGATTCAGATATTTGCAACGGATAAAAGCAGAGATAATAACAGATTATATTGGATTTAAGTAATCAGTAAAGGTAAAACCAGATTCCAGATATGGAATTGTTAACCCAGTTATGCAGTCGAATGCTTTAAATCATCATTCGAAGGCATTGCTTTGGCAAAAGTTGATTTCCAATTTTAGCTTCCAAAGCAATGTCCTTTCCTACAAAACCTTTCAACAACCTTTTCTAGATCAAGCATAATGGTTAAGCAAGAATTATAATCAAATAACAACAGAAGTCAATATGTAAAGATGTATGACAGAATAAGCATAGTTAACTTCACTCAAGACATAGTCGAATCAATCAATCAATGTATCAGATATTATTCAAACAAATTAAAGACAACTAGATTGATTCAAAATATCTAATTTCATTTCCTTGAAAAAGATATTACAATGATAGGATCATAACAAGGAAACTAAAACAAAAATACAACAAAAGAGGGCTTTATAAGCCATACTAAAAAAACTTAGTCTATGACTTAAGACACAACAGGATAAACAGAACTCTATTCTGATTCAGATGATTCCATATTAGTGCTTTCTTCGCTAATATCATCTATATCTTCTCTTTCAGATTCTTCAGATGATGATGAAATCTCAATAAAGTGTTTGAATAAGATGTCCATCTTCTCATTTAAAGATGTCAATGACTTATTGAAGTTGTTTATCCTTTTTGATGTCCTTTTAAATTCGTCGTTTACACGATTTTCAAACTCAGACTTTGGTCAACTAAATTCTTGATCCCTCTCATGATTTATTGATGACTTTCTTCCTTTCAGGGACTCTTCTTCATCACTGAATAACCATCCTTGAGAAGTTTTCTTCATTCCAATGCAAGTTAGAGTGGCCTTTCCAATCATATTTTCTTTTCCACATGTTCGTTTATTTTCTCCAGTGAGGTTGACACCGCAATGTTCCAGGACTTGGCTTATGAACACACCATATGTAAGTTTGTGCCCTCCACCTGTTCCTACTTCTAGGATGTGTTCTTTAATGAAAACAACCCAATTTGTTTGTATCCTATGTTCAATAGCATATAGTAAGCAAACATCCATAGGAGTTAGTTTCATGATGTTATATCTTCCTGGTAATAGGATATGTCCTATGATGAAAGCAATAACTTTTTGTTCGTTATCAAACCATTTGAATAAGAAACCTTTTTCCTTTTTATACTTTCCTCGGTATCTCATGAAACCCTTGAAGATTTTGGTTTTCCGTATCTTCTTGTATCATGGATAGTCAAATCTGTGAGACAACTCTCCATCATTTGTCAGTTCAGCAAACTTCCACCACATGTCATCATTGATAATAACATCTACACCTTTCACCTGTGAATGAATGTTTCCATTAACTTCTTTAACGTTGTAGTAGAAAACTTCCACCAGTTCATTATAGCAATCGCCCTTCATTTGAATAAACTTGTCAAGACCTTGAAATTTGAGATCTTCAGGGAACATAAATTGTTCTTGTTCGAACATAGCCAGTTCAATCATTTGATGTCAAACAACTACTTTGAGTGAATGCATAATGAGAAATCTTTCTCTGGTATCATCATTATTGATCCATCCATAAGGATCAGCCTCTCTTCTTGCGGACATAGGTCGCTTTCCAGGTCTTGATGAAGAAGCAGCCATTTGAGCAAAGTGAGGGAAAGGTTTCACAAGAATTAGAATAAGGCTGTTTTTTTTATCACAGTGTATATGAGTGCATCAGACTATCACATTTACTTATAGAAGGAAAACGTGCCAAAGATTATCATTAAAACCCAAGTTTAAATTCTAACGTTAAAAAAAACAGAGTTTTACACACAATCATATAACTCAGTCGATTGAATTAATATTGGAGTCGACTGTGACTCGAGAAAATCATTTTTCAAACAAATTCAATCAATCAATCAATTTAGCATACAACATAAACAATCATACAGCAACAATCAATCAATATAAGCATGATGCAGCAGATAGATACATTTTTACCAGTTGTAGAAACTCAAGATTTTTGATTTGTTACATAGAAGATTCATTCTTGAGATCAATCTGCATCAGCTGTGTATCCTGCAAAACAACTAAGTTTTGGTTGTTGGTACCCATTTAACTTTGGGTCCTTGATTGTTAATCCTTGTTACATGTTCCTTTGGTATCCACACATATAATCCTTTAGGAACAACAACATTTCTGTAATAACAGTTTCTAATAGTATGACCAATACAATTGCAATAGAAACATACATTTCTAGCAGGTTTGCTTAACTTAGTAAATTTCCTAGCATTGGCTTTGTTAGATTGAGCTTTGTAAGCAATTCCTTGCCAAGAGCAATTAGATGATTTACAATGTGAGTGAATCGTTTCTGTAAATCATAGATGTTTTCTCCAGCCTTCATTTTGAACAATTCATACTCCTGTATGAATGAGTTCTTTCTAGCTCTCTTGACCTGATCCGTGCCTTCATGAGTTACCTCTAAGACATCCCACATTTCCTTTGCAGATTTGCATTGAGATATCTTGAAAAATTCATCAATTGTCAGTGCAGAGGCAATTATATTTCTAGCTTTAACATCATACTGAGCTTTTCTATTTTCATCAGCAGTCCACTCAGTAAAAGGTTTTAAAACAATTTCTTTATCAACAGTTTTTGTAGGCACATATGGACCATTCAAAGTGGCATCCAAAATTCCCTTATCTTGCGATTCAAGAAAGATTTGCATTCGAATTTTTCAAAAAGGATAATTTTCACCAGCAAACAAAGGTGGTCTGTTTGTTGAAGCATCTTCACCAAAGGTTTGAAAACAGGAAGGCATCCCCAAGTTTTATAGTTGAATACGATAAAAACAGAGTCGACTAAAATTTCAAATATCTTATGAAAACCAACTCTGGTGCCAATTGGTGGGAAACAAGTAGGCTTCAGTTTTACACCAAAAGGGGGGTGAATTGGTGTTGTTTCAAAAACAAAATATTTTCGCAATCTTTAATCAAAAGTATAAAGCTTTTTGATCTTTCTTGAAATGCAAGTAATGAAAATTTCCATGCAGTGGAAAAACGTAGTTGACTGCGTAACAGATATAGTCGACTGAAATAAAGAGTGTAGGGATAGAGAAAAGCAAACACTGGTTTTTATACTGGTTCGGCCAACAATGCCTACATCCAGTGTCCTTCCAACCTAGGAAGCAATTCACTATATATGTTGCGGTTTCTACAATAAGGAATTTATAGAAGACCTCACGTCAAAAATATAAATCTCCTCTCTAACCCAAAACCCAAATATAGCTGTAATAACCAAAACCAGACTTGCAGCAAGAATCCCCTCTTCTACAATTGATAACTGTTGAAAAACAGTTATTTTCAAGCTTTATTTTAGACCAAATTACACCCTTTAAGGCTTAGAATGAGCTTAGAATCAAGCAAAACACGTAAGTTGAGTCAGTTGAGAGTCAAAAGCTGTTTTTAGAGATATTATGCTCGTTTGGCATTGTTTTGCAGCATTTTTTAATAAAGTGAAAAAATGGGGTTGAAGATGAAGGTCTTAGACTCAAGGATAAGGAAGAAACATGAAGAAAAGAAGAGTCTAGGAACCGTCCAGCGCTAAAATCCAATGCTGGGCGGCCAAATGCGAGGAGAAGCCACTGTCTAGCGTCCAAGCGGTGAAGCCAGGCGGTTTTGCGATTAGAGGCAAACTGTCGGGCGGTACAACTCACCGTCGGGCGGTGGCGCGTTTAAGGGGAAATCGCTGGGCGCCAAAAGTGTGACGTTGGGCGGTTGTCTGCTGGGCTTGGGCCGAAATTCTGTGACGCTCCTCAACTATAAATAGCCCTAGTGCGACTTTAGATATATTCTTTTCACAGAAAGGGGCGGCCAGACCTAATTTTCACTCCTTGGAAAAGATCTCTTGGATGCTTAGGCTCCTTTTTATCCAATCTAGGGTTTGTTTTTCCATTCTTCCATCATTTTTCATCTAGTTTCACCATGACAATGGTGAACTAAACCCTTTAGTTGTTGGGGAATAATGTAATCTTTTGAAACTATCTTTCATTGAAACTTTTATTTATTTATATGCTTGTCGTATGCTTTGATTATCAATTATTGGGTTTCTCACCTGCGCTTAATGCTTTTATCGTTTAACTCATTCGATAATATCTTGTTTGTCTTTATTGATACGGGAACGTACGGTACTGTCATGAACTGGGGGAAATTCCTTGATTAAGCAATACCACCTAGGGATACGGGGGTAGGACGATCAATTGTTTTTGCTTCCGTTTATAATGCATTATTAATTACTAGGGGAGGCTAGGGATAACAAGCCAGTAATTATTAATAGGCTCTTTTCACCGAGGGATCGAGTTAAGGGTAGACTAAGAAAGTTTGTAGGATAATTAGATAACAAAGTGAATTAAATAAGAGGAGTAGATAAGAGAGAGGATAAGATGAAATTGTAAACCCCAACAACTTCATTCATCCATAGTATTTTTCTTGTCAATTGAATCAATCGAATTTTCATGTTTACTTTTTGTTTCTGCATCCAAACCAATTAATTTCTCTTTACAAGTCTTACGATTTCAATTTGCACGAACGATAAGGCCTGCGAGTCCTTTGGTAAGAACGATATTGGGTTTACCAATTATATTACTTGAAACGATCTGGTACACTTCCCAGTTTGTTAACAAGTTTTTGACGCCGTTGCTGGGGACTCGTGGTTTAACTTTTTCAAGTAGTGTAAACTGATTAAATTTGACTTGATTTTTATGTTTATTTTAATTTTGTTCTAATAAATGTTTTCTAGGGTTTTGTGCCTAATGTTTGCAGGATGCAGTTTGGATAAGAATTTGACTATATGGGCACTCAATTCTACCAAAATAATTTCAACCACTGGTGGGAACCTCACTCATAGATGAATCAAAGCCAATTTGGGCAAGCTGCTAAGCAACAAATTACTTCATTTAAGAAAAATAAAAATTCTGATGAACTTCTTCTGAGGATCATGAATTTGGAAATGTAGCATGTCAAAGGTGTAGAAGAGAATATGAAGAGTGACGAACTCTTTTCACAAGACATGGATACAAATTTTTCTTATCTTAGAAGCATGGAAGAGATGCAACAATGTCACTGGCAGCAACAACTCTCTTTATCAACAGAACCGTGGGAGGACGATCAACAACTATGTGATCAAGTAGATAACTTGAGGGAAGAAGTTAACAGCCTTAATGAAAAGTTCGACAAATTTTTGAAGAAGTACGATTCCAAGAGCTATGAAGTTACCTTCAGGAATTTGGAGACACAAACTGGTCAACTATCTAAGAGGGTGGAGGCCACAAAAAAAACTCAATTTGGGGTAACACTGAAGTTAACCCTAAAAAGGAATGTCAAGCCACTATCTCTAGAAGTGATAGAGTTGTTGAGGAGTGATAACGGTCTCAAAACCGTTATTTTCATGCATAAATTTGATATTAAAACACACCCTATGTAGCTTAAAATGAGCTTAGAATCAAGTAAAACTCTTAAGTTGTGACACATGAGAGTCAAAAGTTGATTTTAGAGATATTATGCTTGTTTTGCAGGGTTTTTGATGAAAATTGAAGATGTCAATGAAGTAGGAAGGTCATAGACTCAAGAATGAAGGAGAAAAAGGAAGAAAAGAAGAGTCTCCTCCAATTCATTGTTGTCTGGTGCCCAGGCGACGACGCTGAGCGTCTAGGACGAGAAGAGGCAAACCGCTCAGCGGTCATTTTTGGCGCCTGGGCGGTGGCGTGTGTTGAGGCAAACCGCTGAGCGGCCAATTTAGGTGCCTGGGCGGTTGTCTTTTTCTATATTTTGGATTCTGAAATCTTTCTGTTATATTTTTGGCTTATATATAGCCTTAGTGCGAATCCAAATGTAATTTTTTTGGCAAAGAACAACGTCCACAATAGCTTTACACCTTTGGAGGAGATTTCTTGGATGCTTTGGCTCCAATTTATCAAATCTAGGTTTTGCTTTTTCCATTCTTCCATTTATTTCATCTAGTTTCACCATGAATATGGTGAACTAAACCCTTTTGTTGTTCGGGAACAATGTAATCTTTTGAAACTCTCATATGAGGATGGATGAAGATCCCAACCGAGATGAAAAGATTTGAAGATATTTAATTTTATCCTATTTATTGTAGAACAATTTTTAGAGTAGGGTTATTATGGTTATGTAATGGATTTTTAAACTCTTTGTGGGTAGCATCTACTAAGGGATGTTAATTTTTTATGTATCCGCTGAAGGATACAGGAAGGTACACCTACTGATGGGTGTTGGTAAGACTTGCACTTATTGATGAGTGCTAAACAGGTTTGGGTCAGGCTCGTGACATTAAACAAGCGCGATTGGGAGGCAACCCAGATTTCTTTTTCTTTTGTACTTTGAATTTGTAGATTAGGTTAAATTTTGTTGAACTTTTATTTTGTGTCTATGCTTGGCTTGTAAAATGGTTCTAATGGTAGTATTATAATGCATGACAAGTATTTGATAATGATTGAAAGTGGTTGATGATGAGAATGTATGATATCCAGTTGAATTGTTCATTAATTATATGAGCAGATGTATTGTGGTTTATGATTGTGATGCTAAGCAAGATTCATAAATGATGTGTGAGAAAGCATGTGTGTGAGGTCTTGAGCTCCAGAGTTTTCACTGTTATTGTACTGTTCACAGGGAATCATGAATGATATTGCCTTAGTCTTGATAATTGATTGATTTGCATGTTTATGTTGTATGATCAAGGCCATGTTTAGAAGCCCTTACTTAGCCAAATTTTCACCCAAAAAGTTAAAACTGTTATACCCTTTTTGAACCTTGGCCTTAAACAGGATGTAAACCCTTGATTTGAAATTATTTATCTTGAGTTGGGTTGAGAATAATCTTATGTGATGAAAAAGTTCAAGTTTGGGGTTGTATGGGGAAAATTGAAAGGCAAAAGGAAAGCATTGAGTTCAAAGCATTGAAAGGAAAAATGCATGAGTAAAAAAGAAAAAGAAAAAAAGAAAAACATGAATAAGGAACTCAATGCAGAATTGATAAAAAGGGAAGAAGTTGGGAATAAACGAGATTGGTGATAGAAAGAGTTTAAACTTGAACCTTTTCAATGATTAAATAGCTCTCTTAACTCAAGGATTTTGCGATCCAGAAAAACCAAATTTTCTTGATAGCCCAACCTCATTACAAGCATTGGAAAAGTCCTTGTGATGGTATTTGCATGTAAGGATTTCTATTGTTTTAGATAAATGGCAATATTGTTCTATATGGCATGTGAATAATAAAGAGTGGAGTGATTCCTTAAACACTTGAGTGATTGAGTGCAACACTTGCTTGGTAAGAATTGTTGAAATCCATGTTTACATCTATGCTTAGTGGATTGATCATTCATGAATAAAACATCTGTTAGGAAATATTTAAGTATGTGAACTAGATTGGATTGAAAGCATGCATGCATTTTGGTAGGATTCCACTGAAAATCTGAATTCGAAAATAACTTGTCATGAAGAAAAGGATTTTGAAAAGTGTAGAACTATTTGATGAAAAATTGGAAGGCCAAGTTTTGTTTTGTTTTGCAATTTTTGGCAATCTCAGTAGGTTCAGTTTATTCCTTGAAGTTGACGCTTTATGGATTCCTGCCAACTCTGACCTTTGCTGGTTGTTTTGCCCATAACTTTCTCCACCGAAATCCAAAAGAGTTGATTCTTGTTTTGTTGGAATCTTGACTCAAAGACCTTTCAAATTATGCATTGGTAATCAAGTTTAGGTATTTTTCGCCATTCTAATCGATTACAAGAACACTGTAAACGATTACACATAGGTACCCAAAACATTATACGTAATTTTTTCATATTTCTTGAATGGATAAGACTTCCGTTTAGTGTCTAAGTGTGACTACAGCCTGAAAACTAAGGTTTGGGCGACCCATGGTGGAGGAAAGACCCAATGTTGGTGTCATGACCAAGTTATCATGGTGTCTACTTTGACCTTTTGCTGGCTATTGTAATGATAACATTTCCCACCGACCTCCAAATGATCTGTTTCTTTTTTTTATTAGAAACTAGACT
Organism: Vigna reflexopilosa; assembly: GCA_027742785.1. NCBI lineage: Eukaryota > Viridiplantae > Streptophyta > Magnoliopsida > Fabales > Fabaceae > Vigna > Vigna reflexopilosa. The sequence continues at coordinate 14,894,961 of CM050917.1, read as the reverse complement.
CAAAAAGCTTTCCAATGAATATTGATTTTCAATTTTTGGACAAATCAGTAGGTACAGTTTATTCCTTGAAGTTGACGCTTTATGGATTCCTGCCAACTCTAACCTTTGCTGGTTGTTTTGCGCATAACTTTCTCCACCGAAATGCAAAAGAGTTGATTCTTGTTTTGTTGGAATCTAGACTCAAAGACCTTTACAATTATGCATTAGTAATCAAGTTTAGGGATTTTTCGCCATTCTAATCGATTACAAGAAAACTATAACCGATTGCACGAAAAAAAATCTTGTTTTGTACCAAAACTTGTGCTGTAGGAGCCAGCTTTGAGCACATAAGTAGCCAAAGAAATTCTACATCATTTTTTCATACTTCTTGAATGGATGAGACTTCCTTTTGGTGTTTAAGTGTGAGTAATGCCTGAAAACTAAGGTTTGGGCGACCCATGGGGGAGGAAAGACCCAATGTTGGTGTCATGACCAAGTTATCATGGTGTCTACTTTGACCTTTTGCTGGCTATTGTAATGATAACGTTTCCCACCGACCTCCAAATGATATGATTCTTTTTTTTATTAGAAACCAGATTCAAATATCTTTCCAATGAATATTTATTTGCAATTTTTGGCAATCTCACTAGGTACAGTTTATTCCTTGAAGTTGACGCTTTATGGATTCCTACCAACTCTGACCTTTGCTGGTTGTTTTGCCCATAACTTTCTCCACCGAACTCCAAATGAGTTGATTCTTGTTTTGTTGGAATCTAGACTCAAAGACCTATCAAATTAAGCATTGGTAATCAAGTTTAGGGATTTTTCTCCATTCTAATCGATTACAAGAACACTGTAAACTATTACACGAACAAAAATATGGTTTTGTACATAAGCTTGTGCTGGAGGAGGCAACTTTGGGCACATGGGTACCCAAACAATTTTACGTAATTTTTCATATTTCTTGAATGGATGAGACTTCTGTTTAGTGTCTAAGTGTGACTAAAGCCTGAAAACCAAGGTTTGGGCGACCCATGGTGGAGGAAAGACCCAATGTTGGTGTCATGACCAAGTTATCATGGTGTCTACTTTGACCTTTTGCTGGTTATTGTAATGATAACTTTTCCCACCGACCTCCAAATGATGTGATCATTTTTTTTAGAAACTAGACTAAAAAAGCTTTCCAATGATTATTAATTTGAAATTGTTGGACATCTCTGTAGGTACAGTTTATTCCTTCAAGTTTACGCTCTATGTATTCCTGCCAACTCTGACCTTTGCTGGTTGTTTTACCAATAACTTTCTCCACTGAACTCCAAATAAGTTATTCTTGTTTTATTGGAATCTACACTCAAAGACCTTTCAAATTATGCATTGGAATCATGTTTAAGGACTTTTGGCCATTCTAATCGATTACAAGAACACCGTAAACGATTACACGAATTAAAATCTGGTTTTGCACTAAAACTTGTGCTGAAAGAGCCAACTTTGAGCACATAAGTAGCCAAAGAAATTTTATGCAATTTTTTCATATTTCTTGAAAGCATGAGACTTTGTTTTGGTAATTAAGTGTGAATAGAGTCTGAAAACTAAGGTTTGGGCAACCCGTGCCGGAGGAAAGACCCAAAGTCGGTGTCCTGATCAAGTTAACATGGTGTCGACATTGACCTTTGCTAGCTATTTTAATGATAACTTTTCCAACCGACCTCCAAATGATGTGATTTGTCTTTATTAGAAACGAGACTCAAAAATCTTTCCAATGACTATTAATTTGCTATTTTTGGACATCTTAATAGGAACAGTTTATTTCTTCAAGTTGACGCTTTATATATTCTTGCCAACTCTGACCTTTGCTGGTTGTTTTGCCCATAACTTTCTCCACCAAGCTCCAAATGAGTTGATTCTTGTTTTGTTGGAATCTAGAATAAAAGACCTTTCAATTTATGCATTGGTAATAAAGTTTAGCGCTTTCTGGCCATCTAATCGATTACAAGAATACTATAAACGATTACACGAACAAAAATCTGGTTTTGTACAAAAACTTGCGCTGCAGGAGCCAACTTTAAGCACATATGTAGCCAACGAAATTTTACGTAATATATTCATAGTTCTTGAATGGATGAGACTTAGTTTTGGTGTTTAAGTGTGAGTAGAGTCTGAACGATAAGGTTTGACCAACCCATGATGGATGAAAGACCCAATGTTGGTGTGATGATGAAGTTAACATGGTGTCTACTTTGACCATTGCTGGGTATTTTAATGATAACTTTTCCCACCGACCTCCAAATGATCTAATGCTTTTTTTATTAGAAACTAGGCTAAAAAAGCTTTCCAATGAATGTTAATTTTCAATTTTTGGCAATCTCAGTAGGTACAGTTTATTCCTTGAAGTTGACGGTTTATGTATTCCTGCCAACTCTGACCTTTGCTGGTTGTTTTGCCCATAAATTTCTCCACTGAATTCCAAATGAGCTGATTCTTGTTTTGTTGGAATCTAGACTCAAAGACCTTTCAAATTATAAATTGATAATCAGGTTTAGGTATTTCTGGCCATTGTAATCGATTACAAGAACACCGTAAACGATTACACAAACAAAAACTTGTGCTACAGGAGCCAGCTTTAAGCACATAAGTAGCCAAAGAAATTTTACGCAATTTTTTCATAATTCTTGAATGGATGAGACTTCGTTTTTGTATTTAAGTCTAACTAGAGTCTGAAAACTAAGGTTTGGGAAACCCATGGTGGAGGAAAGACCCAATGATGGTGTCATGACCAAGTTAACAAGGTTTCGACTTTGACCTTTGCTATCTATTTTAATGATAACTTTTCCAATCGACCTCCGAATGATGTGATTCTTTTTTTATTAGAAACGAGACTCAAAAAGATTTCCAGTGACTATTAATTTTCTATTTTTGGACATCTTAGTAGGTACAGTTTATTTCTTCAAGTTGACATTTTACATATTCCTGCCAAGTCTGACCTTTGCCTGTTGTTTTGCCCATAACTTTCTCCACCAAATTCCAAATGAGTTGATTCTTGTTTTGTTTGAATCAAGACTCAAAGACCTTTCAAATTCTGCATTGTTAATTAAGTTTAGGGTTTTTTGGCCATTCTAATTGATACAGGAACACTGTAAACCATTATACGAACAAAAATCTGGTTTTGTACAAAAGCATATGGTGCAGGAGCTAGCTTCGAGCACATAGGTAGCCTAAGAAATTTTACGTAATATTTTCATAGTTCTTGAATAGATGAGACATCGTTTTGGTGTTTAAGTGTGAGTAGAGTTCGAAAACTAAGGTTCGAGCAACCCATGATGGATGAAAGACCCAATGTTGGTGTCATGACCAAGTTAACATGGTGTCTACTTTGACCTTTGCTGGCTATTTTATGATAACTTTTCCCACCGACCTCCAAATGATGTGATTCTTTTTTTTTATTAGAAACTACACTCAAAACGCTTTCTAATGACTATTAATTTGCAATTTTTAGAAATCTTAGTAGGCACAGTTTATTCCTTCAAGTTGACGTTTTATGTATTCCTACCAACTCTGACCATTGTTGGTTGTTTTGCCCATAACTTTCTCCACCGAACTCCAAATGAGTTGATTCTTGTTTTGTTTGAATCTAGACTCAAAGAACCTTCAAATTATGCATTGGTAATCATGTTTAGGGATTTTTGGAGATTCTAATCGATTACAAGAACACTGTAAACGATTACACGAACAAAAAACTTGTTTTGTACAAAAACTTGTGCTGCAGGAGCTAACTTAGGGCACATAGGTAGCAAAAAAAATTTACGTAATTTTTTCATATTTCTTGAATGGATAAGACTTCGTTTTGGTGTTTAAGTGTGAGTAGAGTCTGAAAACTAAGGTTTGAGCAACCCATGGTGGATGAACGACCCAATGTTGGTGTCTTGACCAAGTTAACATGGTTTCGACTTTGACCTTTGCTCGCTATTTTAATGATAACTTTTCCCACCGACCTATAAATAATTTGATTCTTTTTTTTATTAGAAACTAGACTCAAAAAGCTTTGCAATGAATATTGATTTGCAATTTTTGGACATCTCAGTAGGTACAGTTTATTCCTTCAAGCTGACGCTTTATGTATTCCTGGCAACTCTGACCTTTGTTGGTTGTTTTACCCATAACTTTCTCCACCGAACACCAAATGAGTTGAATCTTGTTTTGCTGGAATCTAGACTCAAAGTCCTTTCAAATTATGCATTGGTAATCAAGTTTATGGATTTTTCGCCATTCTAATCGATTACAAGAACACTCTAAATGATTACACGAAAAAAAAACCTGGTTTTGTACAAAAGCTTGTGCTGCAGGAGCCAGCTTTGAGCACATAGGTAGCCAACGAAATTTTACGTAATATTTTCATAGTTCTTGAATGGATGAGACTTCGTTTTGGTGTTTAAGTGTGAGTACAGTCTGAAAACTAAGGTTTGAGCAACCCATGATGGATAAAAGACCCAATGTTGGTGTCATGACCAAGTTAACATGGTGTCTACTTTGAGCTTTGCTGGCTATTTTAATGATAACTTTTCCCACCGACCTATAAATGATTTGATTCTTTTTTTTATTAGAAACTAGACTCAAAAAGCTTTCCAATGAATATTAATTTGCAATTTTTGGCAATCTCTGTAGGTACATTTTATTCCTTGAAGTTGACGCTTTATGTATTCCTGCCAACTCTTACCTTTGCTGGTTGTTTTGCCGATAACTTTCTCCACCGAACTCCAAATGAGTTGATTCGTGCTTTGTTGGAATCTAGACCCAAAGACCTTTCAAGTTATGCATTGGTAATCAAGTTTAGGGATTTTGTTCCATTCTAATCGATTACAAGAACACTGTAAACGATTACACGAACAAAAATCCGGTTTTGTACAAAAACTCGTGCTGGAGGAGGCAACTTTGGGCACATATGTAGCCAAAGAAATTTTACGTAATATATTCATAGTTCTTGAATGGATGAGACTTCATTTTGGTGTTTAAGTGTGAGTAGAGTCTGAAAACTAAGGTTTGAGCAACCCATGGTGGAGGAAAGACCCAATATTGGTGTCATGACCAAGTTAACATGGTGTCGACTTTGACCTTTGCTGGCTATTTTAAGGATAACTTTTCCCACCAACCTCCAAATGATTTGATTCGTTTTTTATTAGAAACTAGAATCAAAAAGCTTTGCAATTATGCATTGGTAATCAAGTTTATGGCTTTTTGGCCATTCTAATCGATTACAAGAACAATGTAAATGATTACACGAACAAAAATCTAGTTTTGTACAAAAACTTGTGCTGCAGGAGCCAGCTTTGAGCACATATGTAGCCAAAGAAATTTTACGTAATATATTCAGAGTTCTTGAATGGATGAGACTTTGTTTTGGTGTTTAAGTGTGAGTAGAGTCTGAAAACTAAGGTTTGACCAAGTTAACATGGTGTCTACTTTGACCTTTGCTGGCTAATTTACGATTGGAGAGGATTGAGCATTTCACTTTTCATTTTGTTTTCTTTTATGCTCTTTGATTGAAGCCTTGTAATGTTTCTTTGCTGGAACCGAAATGATGCTTGGAAGTGATGTTTTCTTTCTTTTATTTTCTCTTTATTTTCATTGAGTGCCAAAGTACCGTGAGTGAATGATTGTAAGCATTTCTTTAGCTTTTCTTTTACTTTGTTGAATTGAGGAGTAGACTAAGTGGGGATAGAAGTGATGGAACGTTGCAGCCATGTGTAGTTCTTTTTGTTTTATTTCTTTGAGAATGAAGAATTGATTAGATAGGAGAAGAGAGTAGGGCTACGGTTTTCATGGTGATGTGGAAGGCACATGTTTCTTTTCTTGTAAAATTAAACACATGGGACCAAGTTGAATTGTTTGTTGAAGGAAGAAAGGGCAATTTCGGTTGGAGAGCTTCCACCTCATGGCCAAGGAATCTTTTTAAACCAATTGCAATTTAATTTGTTTGGTGGAAGGTGCATGGGTCACGTAAATTGTTAGTAGAAAATCATGTGTGTTTATTTCTTTTGCTTTAAATTAATTTACTTAGCATATTGAGTTGTATTTCATCTTTTTAGTTTAGTGTTTCTTTTAAATAATTTTAACTATGCTAGATAATTGTTTGTTACAGTGTTGGGGTCTAGTATTTTACTTTGTTTTAATGATGTCTAAGGTTTCTAGTCGTGTTAATTTAACTGTCATGTTAGTTTAATTTAGTAGGGTTGGTCGTTAACAAGGTTACGGTGTTTCCTTGAGATTACTGTACTGTATTTGTAATTGCCACTCTGACTTGGTTAATATCTAATTTGTATTTGCACTTGCAATTGGGTATACACTTAGTTGCCCAGTTGGTGTTGAGTCGTCTCTTAGTCGATGAAACTGCATAGTGTAAATTGGATTTAATATCAACACTGCGTCCGCTTAGTTCGCTTTTATGAAAACATGATTAGCCTTCACTTAGTTGGTTGACTGTGTTGGATTAGTGGTTTGAGTCGCAACTCTATTTCTGTTTATCTGTGATTGGAACATTGTAATTAAGTTAATGACCGACTGTTTATTTTCATTCTGTGTTTGATTCCGTATTTTTACATTTGTGTTTACAATTCAGTGTTTTTGTATTTAAATTAGTCTGTATTGTAATTTTATCCGTATCAACACAAACTTTTCACAAACCCCCCGCCCCCCCACTTCGTGTCTGACTTAATTCCAGAACCGCAAAATAGGTCCTTGAGAGACGACCTAGGAGTCATTCCCTAGTCTATACTGCATTCTTTTATGCACATTAAATTTTGTGTGGGTTGCGACACCCGTCAGTCGCACCACAAACAAAGAGTATAACAGAGGTGGGAGACTGACCAAGAGGAACGATGGAGATGAAGATGGGCCAAGGGTTTAGAGTTCCACAGAAAGACGAGAGAGATGAGAGAACGAGAGTGATGAGAGAGACAAACTGCAAATGAAAGAAGAATAGGAAAAGCTTGAAAAGAAATTTCGTATTTTTCCCTTCCCATAATACCCTCTCCTGATTAATTGAATATTGAATTTTATTTTTCAAATTGAACCAATGGACAACCGCCACGTGACAGTGTCAAAAGAGTGTCACAATTTTGGTGTCAAAGAAGTATTTTCCTTTAATTAAATTGGAAGTTTTATTTAAGGTTAGGAGTTGTACGTGCAGGGACTAGAATTCTCTTTCCTCTCTCCTTGAGATTTTCTTTTTTTGATTAATGTTATTAGGTGGAGGAAATGAGATCCACGTCGGGTTTTAGTTATTTATTTAAATATAAAAGAAAATGGTTTTAAAGGAGTTATGTGCATGATTTCCGCTAAAGGTAGTTTTCTTGAAAAAAATTGGACAAGTATATTATTAAATAATAATAGAATAAGTGATGTTATTTGAAGAAACCGTGATGATTAGTTTATCAATTTATTAAGATGCATACTTTGTGGTAAAGTTATGGGCCGTGATTATTTCAATATCATCAAATTTAAGAGAATGCATGTACTGTGTGTTAGACATAACTTGGAATGAGTGGAGCCTTACTGATTTGGTAAAACTAGTGGTGTCTAGTGGTGATATGTTAAATAAATTATGATATTCTATTTTGAGTCATGATAACATATTGTGATGATATTTAATCTTGATGAATGGTTGGTCAATATTTATGATTGAGAATGTTCATTATTAAGATTAAATATGAAATGTATTGAAATTGTGATATCAGTCTAGTGATTGGTAAGTAATACATGTTAATGATGAGTTAATGTCTATTATTGAGACTAAATATGGACTGTATTAAGATTGTGATATCAACTTTGTGATTGGATGAGCGATGCATGTTATTAAGAATATGTATTGGATTGAGATATGAATGTATCGATGATTGTTTGGGTTAATACATGATGTTGAGAATGTTAATGAGATTGTGATGCGAACATGAGGCTATATTATTTCCTTGTATTGTCATCGGTTATGGATGAACTATTCGTACTCAGTTGATAAGAATGTATTGGACTCTCATTTTGAGATAGTGATTCGAGTGTCACTACCCTCTACGGGGGATGTGGATATCTCTCCCAAATGACATCGGCTCGAGTGAGTATAGTGCTTAGTAGGTGTTTCCCACTGAAGTTTTTACTCCTAATTCCTTGAGAAGTCGGGGAGATAGGTCGAAAGTTGCGATGGAAGACGTCTTGAATTGCCCTGTTGGGAACAGGTGCCTGTTAGTGATAACAGGTTATGACGACACAGTAAAAGGAAACGACATTGGGTCATGAATGAATTGATTATGATAGAATATGTTGTATGATTATATTATTTTGTGTTCAATATGAATATGATTGATGAGTTGATATTTTCTTGACTGTATTTAGTTTATTGCACTTAAATAAATTAGGGAATTGTGTTTAATTGTCCATTATTTTCCCGTTTTTCCTAATTCTGCTTAATTGCATTTTCGTATTTTCGCTAATTTGAATTTTCTGAGCTGATTAATTGCATTTTTAGTTGCAGGGAAATTTTGGAGACATCTTTTGGAGCATTAGGAGGTGGCGTGGTCATTAAAGAATCTTCATTTAGTCATTTCAATTTTAATTAAGTTGTAACTTAGTTTTCTAGAAACTTTAATTAGGATTTTGTGTATTGGGCCCTTTTTAGTGACAATTTTGTAGAAGCCCAATGTGTGGGACACTTGGCAAAAACCCTAGGGTTTCTTTAGTGGTGGACCCCACCATTTTTAGAGCAACTCTCAGCAATTTTGAGGGGAGACCGTCCACACACATTTCGAAACCTCCAACTTTTCATTTTGCATGGTTTTCATGAACTCTCTCTTGGGAGCTTATAGGGTTTCAGTTTTTTGAGCTATGGAATGACCAAGAATGCATTTTTCTTCTTCTCTTGCTTGCAACTTTACTTATTCTTGTTTAAGGGAAGGGAGATCTATCACTTCTCTTCTTGCATTTTCCATTGAATGTTGAAAGCTTGAGCTTGGAGGGTTGTTCTTGCATTTTCATGGTGGTTCCTTGGGTTGAATGAAGGCTCATTTTCTGTTTTGCTTCTCCTTTGCTGCATTATTTTCGGTTTCCTTTTAGTTTTCTTGGATTGGATGATGAAAATGGAGTTCTTGTTGAGTTTTGTAGTGAAGAAAGCTTGAGTTAGTGTATGGGTGTTTGAGGTTTGAACTATTTTCTTCTTGTGCTTTTGTTTTGATGGTTGGAAGTAAATTTTGAGCTGGAACATTGTGTTTGTTGATGATGGCTGGACGGTTTTGCAAGGAAAGCTAGGGATTTGATTTTGTTTTTGTCAAAAGTTTGAAGAAAAGAGAGTGTGAAGTTGGATTGAAGAAGATAGAGTTTGGGTTTGTTGTTCTTGTATTATTTTGCAATTTGAACTTTGGTTTGTTTGGGTGCATTTTCGGTGTTGAGAAGTGAAGGAAAGCAATTTGAATGTTTGTGTTGGTGGAGAAATCGAAAATGAGGTTGGAAGTGAGAGAAAATGGTGCATTTAATTTTTACCCGATTTGGACAAGCACATGTTGAGACACATTTACCATAGAAGGAATATTGCCATTTTGGTGTTCACCCTTGGTTGCATTGCCGTGAATTGGATTGAAGAGGAGAATGTTTTATGATTTATTTCCTTTGACTTTGCTTACATGGCACCTTGGTTGAAGCACCCAAAGTATCTTTCATTTAGCCTTTGGTTTGAAGCACTTTTTGCAACAATCACTTGGCAGCTCACGACATTTGTGTCTTGGTGTGTGGTTTCCGTTTTTGCTGCATGGAAAGGGATAAAGGCACGGTTTCATAGTGATGTTTAAGGCACATGCTTATTGTCTTGGAGATTGGAGCACATGGCACACAAGGAAGCAACATTTTAAATTATTTGTTGAATGAAAAAAAGTGAATGGTAGTTGGTGTGTTGGACTCACAGCCAAGAGGTTACATTTAGGCCATTTGCACTTTTAATTTCATTTGTTGGATGTATTTGGTCACATGGAATGTGTAGGAAAAAGCATGTTTGATTATTCCTTTGTTTTGAATTAGTTTAAATAGTAGGATTAGTTGCTTTTGATTTCTTGAATTTAGTTTTGCATTAAAATTTATTTAACTGTGTTAGATAATTTGTTTGTAACAGTGTTGGTGTCTAGTATTTTAATTTATTTCAATGTTGTCTAAGGTTTCTAGTTGTGTTAATTTAATTTCCATGGTAGCTTAAATTAATTCAGTTGGTCATTAGCTATATTATGATGTTTCCTTGAGATTTCTGAACTGTAACTATATTTGCACTCTGACTTGGTTAATATTAAATTTGTGTTTGCACTTGCAATTGGGTATACGCTTAGTTGCCCAGTTGGTGTTACATCTTCGCTTAGTTGATGTAACTGCATGGTGTAAATTAGATTTGACATTAACACTGTGTCCGCTTAGTTCGCTTTTATGAAAACAGGGTTAACCTTCGCTTAGTTGGTTAACTTTGTTGGATTAGAGGTTTCAGTCGTAACTTTATTTTGTGATCTGTGATAGGAAGCATTGTAATTAAGTTAATGACCAACCGTTTTCAGTCTGTCTTTGAAACCGTGTTAGATCTGTGTTTGCATTTTTGTTTGCTTCAGTGTTTTGATTTTATTAATCCGTATTCACCACAACGTTTTCACAACCCCCCCCCCACTTCGTGTGTGACTTAATTCTTGAACCGCAAAATTGGTCCTTGAGAGACGACCTAGGAGTCATTTCCTAGCTATACTGCATTTCTAAATTGCACATTAAATTTGTGTGGGTTGCGACACCCATCAAATTTTGGCGCCGTTGCCGGGGACCAACGGTTCAGTTTTGAATCTTCTGTTTGTGTTGTGTGACTTGTGTTGTGTTGTGTTTGTGATAGTGTCGTTTTGCTGTCTTGTGTTGTTTTCTGTGGTTTGAAATTTTTGTGCTATTGTTTCATGATTACAGGGTGTTGTGATTTAGTGCATGACTAGAGGAAATTGATGAGTTGATATTTTATTGATTTCACTTAGCTTATTGTACCGAATTTAATTAGGGAATTGTGCTTAATTGTCCGGTATTTTTCTGTTTTTCCTAATTATGCTTAATTTGATCGGAAATTCTTATTTTAGTTAATTTGAATTTTCTGAGCTGATTAATTGAATTTTTAGTTGCAGAGAAATTTTGGAGATATCTTTTGGAGCATTTGGATGGAGGCATGGTCCATAAATAATCTACAATTAGTCATTTCAATTTTAATTAAATTGTAACGTAGTTGTTTAAGGAACTTTAATTAGGATTTTGTGCATTGGGCCCTTTTTGTGTCAAAAATTGTAGAAGCCCAATGTTGTGGGACACTTGGAAAAAACCCTAGGGTTTCTTTAGAGGTGGACCCCACCATTTTATTGGGATTCTCGGTCATGAAAGTGGGGGAGCCGACACACACTTCTAGCCTCGAACTTTCATTTTGCACGAGACTTTACCTTTCCGTTTTGAACGTTTTCCTCTGGAGCTGAGGGTTGTTCATGGTTTTTCAGGAGTTGAATGAAGCACATTTCCTCTTCGTTTTTTTTTGTCATTGTGCATACACTGTTACAATTTGTGGAATGAAAAAGAAACACACTTTTCTTTCTCGGTAAGATGAAACGTTGATTGTGAAGGTTTCTTATTTTATTCATGCTTTCAATGCTTACCACATGGTCACATCAACTGTAGTAATTGGAGAAGCACTTTCATTTCCTTCTTACGGTGAGGTCACATCCAACAGCTATGAAGCTCACGGACCTTTTCATTTTGAAGCTTGTTGACTTTCTTTTGGGTGTTCATAGTTATTCTTTGCTGAATGAAAATGGTGGGACTGGTGGTTGGATGTTTTGTGGTTTGATTTCACTTTGAAGAATGAAAAGTAGATAGGTGATGGTGTACGGTGTTGGCTGAAGGCAGTGATAGTTTTCCTAGTTTTATTGAATGAAAAAGAAATAAATGGAGAAGAGATGGGACGTGCAAAAGGGTGATGGAATGTTTTTCTCGAAAGATGTTGTTGTTCACGCTAGTTTCAATAGTTGAGTGGAGAACATTTTATTTGAAGAGTGTGTGGTGTTACGTTTCTTTTAGAATGAAGAGGAGATTAGGTGGAGATTGTGGTGATGGGACGTGTGGCAGTTGGAGGTAGCAACTTTTCCATTATTCCCTTGAAAAAGAAGAAGTTAGGTGATGGGATTAGAATAGGTGTACGGTGGTGAGGTTGATAGAAAGAAACTTCCATTCATGTTTGAGCAATGGGTGTCACGGATCGATGAGGGAAACTTTTCCCAATTTTATTTTTCTTTGAATTCAACACATGGAAGCTCAGCAAGATGTGTCACGGCCAAGAGGTTCATTGTTTAGGCCATTTAAAATTTAATTTCACTTGGTAGATATAGTAGGTCACGTGAATGTGTAGGAAAAAGAATGTTTGATTATTTCTTTGTTTTGAATTAGTTCACATAGTAGGATTAGTTGTTTTTTAGTTTCTTTAATTTAGTTTTGCATTTAAATTAATTTAATTGTGTTAGATAGTTGTTTGTAACAGTGTTGGTGTCTAGTATTTTAATTTTTTTTAATGTTGTCTAATGTGTTTGGTCGTGTTATTTTAATTACCATGATAGCTTAAATTAACCGAGTTGGTCATTACCTATATTGTGATGTTTCCTTGAGATTTTTGAACTGTAACTGTGGTTGCTACTCTGACCTTGGTTAATGTGAAACCTGTATTTGCACTTACAATTAGGTATTCGCTTAGTTTCCCCATTGGTGTTACATCTTCGCTTAGTTGATGTAACTGCATAGTGTAAATTAGATTTGACATTAACACTGCGTCTGCTTAGTTCGCTTTTATGAAAATAGGGTTAACCTTTGCTTAGTTGGTTAACTTTGTTGGATTATAGGTTTGAGTCGCAACTTTATTTTGTTGATCTGTGATTGGAAACATTGTAATTAAGTTAATGACCGAGTGTTTTTATTCTGTGTTTGAAATCGATTTTAATTCTGTGTTTAATTAACTGTTTGCGTAAGTGTTTTCATTTAATTCTTCCGCATTCACCACAACGTTTTCACAAAACTCCCCCCACTTCGTGTCTGACCTAATTCTCGAACCACATTTGGACCTTGAGAGACGACCTAGGAGTCACTTCCTAGTCTATACTGCATTCTTTAATGCACATTAAATTTGCATAGGGTGCGACAACCCATCAAATTTTGGCGCCACTGTCGGGGACCAACGGTTCAGTTTTAGGTCTTTTATTGTGTTAGTGTATGTTGTGTTTTGTCTTGTGTTGTGAGTGTGATGTTCTGTTTTGTGTGTTCATTTTTGTATGTGTGTTATCATGTTTGTTGCATTTAGGTAGCTTTAGTTGCATATTTTCATTGCATTCTTCTTTTCCCCCTCTTCCTTCTACATGTCTACCTATTTTGGTTGTGTGAGTAATGCTTATTCTGCCTATGATTATGATTCTCCTTCTGCATCTAACTCTGATATTGCTTCTCATGCATATTCTTCTGATTTCTATGTTGAGATCAATATGACTCATCCTCCCATTCCTGAGAGTGCTCTTTGGGAGCTAGTTTCACATAATGAGGACGATGTTCATTGCGTTCTCACATCTGGACTGATAGATTTGCTGCCTAGGTTTTATGGTTCTGAAGGTGAATGCCCACATAGACACTTGGAGAGGTTCCAACACATTTGCTCTGTAAGGAAACCTCCACATGTCCCTGATGATCAGATTTTCTTAAAGGCATTCTTGCATTCAGTAGAAGAAGCAGCATGGGGGTGGCTTTATTATCTTCCTCCATAATTCAAAGCCTATTGGGAAGATCTTAAGCATATGTTTTTGGAAAGATTCCTCCCTACTCAGCTTCAATATCAAGAACCACCAGTCCAGGAACCACAACAGCTGCAGTTTCATGAGCCTGCCCAAGCAACTCCTCATCCTTCCACTACTTCTGAGCCTACATTGAAGGAGTTACTGAGGTAGGTAGCCATGCAGAACATTTAGTTTCAGCAAGAGACCAGAGCTTCCATTCAGAGTTTGATTGATCAGATGGAGCAGATGGCCACTCAGCTCACTAAGGAACAGTCTTATGTTTTAGAGGAATCACAATTTCAGGATGTTCAACTTTCAGATGATGTTGGTGACATCCACATAGGAGATGGGGAGCAGAGTCATGAGCTTACTACTGCGACATCTACTTTCCCACCCTCCTATGTCCCCACTCTTACACCTGAGGAGACTGATGAAAATTTTAAGGACCAGGCAAATATGAGCAACACTTTTGAGATAGGTAGACTAGCTTCACCTTCCACCACTCTACCAACTTTCAGGGAAGTGGAGGTAAACATACCTGTGATTGATTCTGTTGTTGATGATTATGCTATTGATAGGTATGTTGATGATTGTATTGTTGATGAGCATGATTTTCATTCTACCTCTCTGCATGATGAGAACCAATTTTTGCTATCACATTTGAATGTTTCTTCTCCATGCACTGAACATGAATCTGAGATTGTTGTTGATATTGTTTCTACATTTGAAAGTGATTCATGTTCTAAGAGTGTATCTGAGGTTCAGCCTATTGCACTGGGATTGGGTGTTATACCCCTGCTTGTTATTTTTGTTGAACCATATTGCACTAACCATGTTGCAGGAGGTACATATGAATTTGACCAACACACACCCATGGTGGAAGACAAAGGTGCTAGTATCCAAAATAGTTTGAAGATTAATAGCCACCAGCTAAACACGCTCATCAACAATCACTGCTTCTTAGATCCAACTGTGGAGGACATCTCCCTGCTTGATCAAATTTGGAGACTGAAGCAGTTCCTCCTCAAGACTTCCTTGCTAAATCCAATGGTGGAAGATATCTCCCTGCAAGTCCAAAATTGACAATTGCCACCATGACCAGGGGAGTTTCCTTTTTCCTTCTCCTCCTTTCTTCACCCATATTGCACTTGTCCTTGATATGTTGACTGTTATGATTACTGATTTTATTGTTTATGACACATTGAGGACACTGTGTAGTTTAAGTGTGGTCTATTAGGGGAGAATTCTACTTTCTTTGTTAGTTTATGTTTTCTACGTTAAAATATTTGTTTTCTAGGTAGTTTTGTTGTGTCTTGTGCACAGTTTTACATGTTTTTCGTGATCTCTGGACTTGGTTTAGGTTGTAGACTTATCTTTCACTTCATTGATACTCTAATTTGTTGGATATCCTTGTTTTTCTGCTTGGGAAGATGACTATGAGGTTTGAGAGGGTGATTTGATTGTGACAGAATTACCCTATGTGAGAATTTGAGCCACTTGATATATCTTTCTTGTGTATGTTATGTCTCTTGATTGCTTGCACTTATGCCTTGGCTTGACTCTTGTTGATAATTCTTGATTCATGCACATGTTTGAAAGTGATAAAGGCGTTTTGTTGTTGAGCCTCTCTATCCAGATGAGCCTACCTTGTTGTGATCCATTGATAGCCCCTTTGAGCCTTTACTTTCCCCATTTCTTTGTTTTGAAGCTCATACACTAGCCCTAAGTGAAAAACCATGATTACCTTAACCTTAGGGAATTTTGGAGCTTTGGAATTGTTTTGGGAAAAAGTGTGGTCTCTTGGGAGATTCAGATGAATTGGCTAGTTGGTTCCTCTTCTTGCTTTTGTTTTGTAAATATGTTGTGTATCTTGTCTCTTGGAGTTGTGCCCTAGATAGAGAGAAAAGAAAAGAGACAAGATGAAAAAAAAAAAGAAAAAAATAATATAGAAAAATGAGAAAAAATAAAAAAAATTGTTGTCCCTGCAGAGCCAACTCCTACACCTACACCCACGCCTGCCGCTTCTCATAGGACAGAGGACCAGTCTGGTCCACGCAGGACATTTGAGGTGGGTGGATCTTCTTCCTCTACCGGTGGTTCTTCTTCTCCAGGTGGACCTTCTCCTTCTTCCACCACTACCACCAATGCATTTCCTCCTTTTCATGATCGGCCAATCCCTCTTCTCTTCCCTTCAAGGGCAATTCCTAGCAAAAAGATGGAAGAGGTGGATAAGGAAATATTGGAGACCTTCAGGAAGGTAGAGGTGAACATACCTCTACTTGATGCAATCAAACAGATTCCTAGGTATGCCAAATTCTTGAAGGAGCTGTGCACACACAAGAGGAAGATGAAAGGTAATGAAAGGATTAGCATGGGTAGGAATGTATTTGCGCTTATTGGTAAGTCGGTCCCGCACATTCCTGAAAAGTGCAAGGACCCACGTATATTTTGCATTCCTTGTGTGATTGGAAACAGTATATTTGAGAATGCCATGCTTGATTTAGGTGCTTCGATTAATGTCATGCCTTCATCTATATATAAATCTTTGTCTCTTGGTCCTTTGCAAACTATGGGTGTGGTCATTCAGTTGGCCAATAGGAGTGTTACCCACCCAACAGGTTACATAGAGGATGTCTTGGTTAGGGTTGGTGAATTGATTTTTCCTGCAGACTTTTATGTTTTGGAGATGGAGGAGGGATTCTCTCATGGATCCGCTCCCATTATCCTAGGCAGGCCATTCTTGAAAACTGCCTGAACCAAGATTGATGTTTATGCTGGAACTTTGTCTATGGAATTTGTTGATATTGTTGTTCACTTTAATATTCTTGATGCAATGAAATTTCCAACTGAGGACCATTCTGTTTTTAGGATTGACATATTGGATGGCATTATTGATGAGTGCGTTGTTGATGATTTTACTTCTTTGCATGAGAAAGAACATTCTTTTCTATCTTCTTTACATCCATGCATTGAATCTGGATTTGAATCAGGATTTGAGAATGATGTGGATATTGTTGTGGATATTGATGAGGATTGTGATGTCCAGGATGTTGATGATTTTCTTGATATTGATAATGTTGTTGATATATCAGTGTTGGACATTGATTTGGATTCTTATGAGATGGTTGTTTGGCCTTTACCTGTACATTCTTTAGAGTCAAAATGCATTAACCATGTTGCAGGAAGTACACTTGAATCTGACTTGTAGGCACCCACTCTTGAGCTGAAACAACTCCAAGAAAACCTCAAGTATGTGTACTTAGAGGAGGATGAGAAGAAATCGGTGATAATTTCCACCTCCCTTTATTCTGTTCAAGAGGAGAAGTTGTTTGGTGTGCTAAGGAAGCACAAGAAGGATATTGGTTGGAGTTTGGCTGACATACCTGGTATTAGCCCATCCACATGAAATTTGTGTGGGTTGCGACACCCATCAATGATATTTTGTATGCTATGATATTTCTAGTTGCTCACCCTTGCATGTTGTGGTTGTGGTTTCCACCTACAATGATCGTACCTATATGGGAGTAGATGGCATTGCAGATAAAGGCTAGATCGAAGTAGCTGGCGAGAGTTGGGATCTATATATCGGGGTTGACTACTTATTATGTTTAAAACTTTTTAGACTTGGTACTTTTATGTAAAAACGATATTCTAGAATTTCAGACAACATTTATAATTATGTTTTGCTCCCGCATTTTAATCAAATAAAGTTTAATTGTCCTAAAGAATTGTCTTATTGAAATACTTTGTGAAATATTTTTACACCGTGACATCTCAAAAATTGGGGTGTTAGGCAAGATGTGTATCTGGAATATGTGGAATAGTGAATAAGCTTATGTGTGAGGTTTTGAACTCCAAAGTTTTCGTTGTGAATGATTGTTATCTTCTTGAAAGCATGAATGATTTTGCCCAGGTTTCTATGATTTAATGAATTGCATATTTGTGTCACATTATCAAGGCCATTTTTGAATAACCCTTTCTTAGCCAATGCATGATTTTTGCCCAAATGCAAAAGAGCACAATGTGTTCTACCCTTTTTGAACCTTAAGCCTTAAATAGAATATGAAAACCCTTATGAAAATATTTACCTTGAGTTAAGTTGAGAATCATTGTATGCCATTGATAAAGGATAAAGTTTGGGGTTGATTGGGAAAGTTGAAATTGAGAAAATGAAGATAGAATATAAAGATAGAAAAGCTCAATGCAGAAAGGGGAAAGTTGGGAATGAGTGAGATTGGTTGTTTAAAGAGAGTTTGGGCTTGATGATAAGTTTATGAATAGCTCTCTTAGCTCAAGGATTTTGTGATCTAGAAAAACCAATTTTTCTTGTTAGCCCAGCCATGTTACAAGCCATGAAAAGTCCTTGTGATGACATGTGTGTGTGAGTATGTTTTGATTGTGGTAAATGAAAGGCAATTTTGTTGCATGTGACATTGAGATAGTAGAGGGAAGGAGTGACCTCTAAAAACACCTGTGTGATTGAGTGAAACACTTTATCTAGTGAGGAATGATTCCATGAGTACATGATTACAAGAGAATAGCATCTATTGGATATTCTATTTTATGTGAACACCATGATGAGTTGATTTGAAGCAAGGCATGTGTACATCTTGACTAAATTCTTTTTGGTGAGCTGATTTGAGTAATTACTTGTCTTGGAAGAAAGAGGTTTGGAATGTGTTGAACCATTGGATTGATTGGTGGAAGACTAAGTTACATCTTGTTTGCTTGAGGACAAACAAAGTTCTAAGTTTGGGGTTGTGATAACGGTTGAAAACACCATTATTTTATACTTAATTTTGATGCTAAAAACACCCTTTATAACTTAGAAACTAGCTCGAAATCATGTTTTTGCTTTAGTTGAGAGAATAAGAGTGTTGAAGGTGGTATTATTGGTTTTATGCTTGGTTTTCCTTGTTGTGGCAGGAATTAATATGAATTGGATGAAAGAAGTTGAAGTAGCAAGGAGTTGGACTCAAGAGAAGTAGAAAAAGTGCACAAAAGAAGAATCGCAGCCAGCGTTGAGCGCTACTTTACCGCAGAGCGCCAAGTTCGTTATGGAGTTCACTAACTGACGCTTGAGCGTCATCGCTGAGGGACAAATCCAATTATCACAGTCACCGCTGAGCAGAATTTCTACCGTTGAGCGCCAGTTTTGCTAAAGAGTTCTTTGTCTCACGCTTGGGCGCCATCGCTGAGCATCAATGCTGAGTGCCGCACCTACCGTTGAGCGTCAATTTAGCATGGGCCTTGGCCAGTTTTCTGCTATTTTTTATGAACTATACATTGATTTGCATGACCTAGAGGGTCTATCCTTGGACAGGAAAAGGCGTAGAATCACTCTCTTCACCCCTCGAAGGTAGATTTTGGATGCAGAAGCTCCAATCTACAATTTCTAGGGTTCTATATTTCATTCTTTTTATTATTTTCATCTAGTTTCACCATGACTATGGTGAACTAAACCTCCATTGTTGTTAGGGAAACGATGTAATACTTTGAAACTCTCATGTATTGAATTGATCTTTATTATATATGTTTTATTTCATTAATTGTTAGGGTTTTTCCTCTTTACTCTATGCATGCTTTCTTTAACTCATTCAATTGCATGATCATTGATTTTGTCGATATAGACACATACGGGGAAATCTAGACTTGGGGAAATTCTCCTGGGAGCAATATTACCTACACATAAGAATAGGAGGACTGATTGCCTTTAAGCTTCTGTACGAATGTAATGCATAATTAATTGCTAGGCATAAAAAACATTGTAAACTAGTAATTAAGAGTTGGCTTTCTTCACTGAGACATCGGGTTTAAAGTAAATTAGAAAGTGGCATTAACATTAATGAAGAAGTTGTATTCGTAAATACATGAGAGTCGATAGGATAAGTCGGAAACCCCAACAACATAATCATTCCATAGTTTATACATCATTCACCTGCGCATTCTTTTTGGTCAATTGATCAACACTTGCATTCATATTTACTTTTTGCATTATACACAATGATTTTCGTTCTCAAGTCTTAAATAATCAACAAATCACATGACTGTTTAGGCTAATGAGTCTCTAGGGAAAACGATACTTGGTCTTACCATTTATATTACATGATACGATTCGGTACACTTGCCGGAGTCTTAACAGTTCAACGTTGACCGCATGACGTTACACACTATGTTTTGCAATAGTGCAAGCATAGAGCAAAGGGGAAAATCCCTAACAATTAATGAAAGAAGCATATAATAAATCAGAACATATTCAAATACATGAGAGTTTAAAGGTTACATATTCCCCAACAACAAATGAGTTTACTTCTCCATCGTCATGGAGAAACTAGGTGTATAGTGGAATGAAAGTGATAAAAATCCCTACAATGAAAAAAGGAGAGCTACCGCATCCAATTATGCCTCTAGAGAGTTGAAAAGTGTGTTTCTGCGCTTCTGCCGTCAAAATATACAAACTCTAACTTATAAAGGTCCTTAAATAGATCGGAAACAAAGTCCAAGCCCAACACGCTGGCGCTCAATGCCCCTACTTAGGGCAAACGGGTGACCTTGTGAGAGGAGTGACGCTGAGGGCCCTGAAAGGGGTAACCAAGTGCCCTACGGTACCTGGAGTCTGGCGCTTAGCGCCCCTCAGGGGGCACGCAGGCACTGGTGCGTGACCAGGGCCCTAGAAAAGGGTAATCAGGCGTCCTGCGACCTTCTGTAGACTTCTCTTTTGGTTATTTTTCTGTCCTTTATGGGTTCCAACTCCCTGATACTTTAACTCCTCTTCCAAATCATTCCATTAACCTACAAAATCAAGGGAATTATTGATAAAAATCATCAAGTATAACCTCAACCTCTTATTCACACAATTAAACTCAAAACAAGAGATTAAGCAAGTTTCTAAGTTAGAAAGGGTTAATTTAATATCAAAATTGAATCACAGATAACGATAAAATCAACTGTTATCAAATATGCACATAATGTTTTTGTCACAATTGTTGGACATTTTGTGTTGATTGATGCATACTATTGTGTTTGTGAAGTAATTATATCTGTGTATGCACAATGTATGTTTCTATGATTGATAATGGTTCAAAAACCGTTATTTTCATACTTAATTTTGATACAAAACACACCCTTTATGACTTAGAAACTCGCTTGAAATTATGTACTTTGTCTTAGTTAGGTTATAAGAGAGTCAAAGGTGGTTTTATGGGTATTATGCTTGGTTTTCCTTATTTTGACAGGACTTAACGAGAACTGAATAAAGGATATTGAAGTAGGAAGGAGCTTGACTCAAGAAAGGATGAAAAAAGGTGCAAATGAAGAATCACAGCCATCGCTCAGCGCCAGTTCAGCGCTGAGCGACAGTTCAGCGTTGAGCGACAGTTCAGCGCTGAGCGCCAGCTTTGTTGAATAAAGACTCTGTCAAACGCTTAAGCGCTGAAGCTGAGGGGAGAAGATAGAGTCTCGCATACCGCTGAGCGCCAAAACAAGCGTTGAGCGCTGGCCTCTCTAGTGAAGTCACTGCCAAACACCTGAGCGTAAACGCTGAGTGTGCCACTTGAGTGTCGCACCCACCATTGAGCGGTGAAACCAGCACTGAGCGTTGTACTTATGGGCCTGGGCCAAAATTCTGTTATTTTTCTGAGTTATAAATAGACCCCAGACGAACCAGAAGGGGTATCTTTTGGCAGAAAGGACGTAGAAACACGGTTTTCACACCTTGGAGGCGGATCTTGGATGCGGGAGCTCCAATTTCACAAATCTAGGGTTATCTTTTATCTTCTTTTCATTCAATTCATCTAGTTTCACCATGATTATGGTGAACTAAAACATTTGTTGTTGGGGAACGATGTAATTCTTTGAAACTCTCTTATATCGAATTTCTTATTTTATTGATAAACTTATGTTATTCAATAGTTTGAGCTTTTCTTTCGTTCTTGCTAATGCTTTGTTTAAGACGTTATTCAAATGCATCACCTTTGATTTTTTCTATATGGAGACGTATAGTTAGGTCTAGACATGAAAACTTTCTCTTGATGAATACATATTACCTAGAGATAGGAATACGAAAGTCAATTGCTTTAAGCTTCTGTGGATATTGCATGAGTGATTACTAGGGATACTAGAGATAGTAAACTAGTAGTTGTGATTAGGCTCTTTTTGCCGAGAGATTGGGTTTAGAGTAAAATAGAAAGTTGCATGAACATTGATAACAAAGTTGAATCAAATAAGAATAGTAAATATTTGAGAGTGGATTAAAATGAAATTATAAACCCCAACAACTCCATTCATCCATATCTTTTTCTTGCCAATTGATCAAAACCCTTTCATGTATGTTTAACTTTTATTTTGCATTCACAACTCAATTTATTATTTATTCAAGTCATATGAAATCAATTCACATGAACGTTTAGGCCTAAGAGTCCCTTGGGAAACAATATTCAAACTTACCATCTCTTTATTACTTTATATGATCTGGTACACTTGCCAGTGTGTTAACACGCATCTACCACTACCAGACGCCTAACCCATAAGAACTCCATAATTAAGCGTGCTTAGCCTGGAGTAATTTAGGGATGGGTGACCTTCTGGGAAGTTTTCCTAGAAAGTGTGCGAGTGAGGACAAAACACACTGGAAAGCCACGTGTTGATGTGTGGGGGCAGTCAACAATCCCTGTAACTTGTCGGGGCATTACAGATGGTATCAAAGTCTAGCCTCTCCCAGTATGGTGTGGTTCGAGGACGAACCAAGCGGAAGCTGGTGGGCATGTGACACCCGGGCACTAACGAAGGCGGGGAGTGATCGTCGGTGCAAAAGGCATGGGGTCCAAGAGGCACAGACAAGGAGCGGCTCCTGGCAGGCTTCTAGTGGAAGAGACACATGGACGAATCGAACATACACCAGAATGAGAGGGATCTGGAGACTGTATAGGTTTGGGACTATACAGTTGAAGGATAGCTTAAAGGAATTGATTTGGCTACTCATATCAACAAATGCATTTGCTTTTCGGTAACCTAACCCATAAGAACTCTATGGTTAAGCGTGCTTAGCCTAGAGTAATTTAGGGATGGGTGATCTTCTGGCAAGTTTTCCAGGAAAGTGTGCGAGTGAGGACAAAACACAATGGAAAGCCTCGTGTTGATGTGTGGGGCCAGTCAACAATCCTTGTAAGTTGCCGGGGCGTTACAAGTGGTGTACTCTTGACTTTGAGAGGGGATATCTCAAAGGGTTTGCTGCAACAAGGACGGGATAGTTTTGTGTTGGCAGGTTTTCGTTGTTCTATATTTGATTAAGAGTTTGTGCAGTGTTTACATTTGAGAGTTGCTTTGTAAAGCCTTAGTTTTAATACTCTGACCATTATAGTGAATTACTCTCCAATCAAAGGTTGATTGAGACAGTGACTGGATGTAGGCATTGAGGCTGAACCAGTATAAAAACTGAGTTTGTTTTTCTTCTCTCTATCTCTTTACATTTGCGCTTATATTTTGCATTGTCATACACACATATTGTTTTACATTTCACACAATTGGTTACGGAACAAGAAATATTTCAAGAACATTATTATTTGCGAAGAAGATTTTAAAAGTGCAAGTTTTTATAAAACACCAATTCACCCCCCCCCCCTCTTGGTGTTGAGAAACAAAGTCCATCAATTCTAACAACTTGGATAGGTGGAAACGGAAAGGTAAGTTGTTCAGCTCCATGTCAATTATATGTTTTGGATGTTACAAGAAGAACATGAGTGGCCCATGAGGAAATTACAGTTCATCATGGTGTGGAGCTATCAAATGATCAGGTTAAGGTCATAGTAGAGGACATTCAAGTACCAGATGCTTTAGTTCATGTGCCAACGATAAGGTATATATTATGGCACATGCATTTCAATCTTTCCTCACCTAACCTAAAGATTTGGTTAGTTCTGTTCCTAACGCCTAGTATGGACTGCAAACCCACCATACATTACTCAATTTTTTAGTTTAAATGTTATTTATGTTAGACTTAAATTGTTTTCCATGTAACAACAATCACATCGAGAGGAAAGTCTTAAACCCAAAAAGATTCCTTCATCTATCCTCTTGGTACATTACACCAACTTGCTACGTCATAAGCGATGATTCGATGTCGGTTCCATGGGCTTCTGGTGTATTTGGGAGAGACATTGACATACAATTGTACTGATATAAGCAAGATGTCTTAAAGCTTGCGTCGGGAAAAAAATAACTAAATATTACCCTTATTCAATTATGGATTATGTAAAGTTTTGAACCTTTTTTATATTTAATTAGTTTATCTAGTTACTTATACCAAATAATTATTTTGTGTTCAGGTGTATGTTTGTTGTCAGTAACAATGTGGGGTTCAATGATGTATATGGCTTCATAGACCCCCAACTCACTCATGGAGGCAATAAGTTTGTTGACATCCAAGCATATGTCCCCAAATGCTTTGAACGGGGGCAACAAATATATTTTGTTCCTTCTATTGCTACGTAAGTGTAGTTTGTTGCTTGTAATTATAATTCATTATTTTAATGTATAACAATGAAGTTATTTTCAATTCAGCCATCAATGACAACTACTTGTGGTTTCCCTAAAAGACAACATTATTGTGTGGTTTTACTCCTTCCATAAGTTTCCTCACAACATATTAGACAAGTAATAGATTGGTAAGAACCTCAATATTATGAACTTTCTTTGTTATATAACTGTATTCTAAAACATTCTATTTTCAATAGTTCAATTGTTGAACATAACATATTTTTAGGAAAATCAAATGCTAAGCGAAAAAAACTTGAATGCTTCTCCCTTTAGGTTTGATATTTTGGTTCATATATTTATAACTGTTTGATTCCTTTTCTTCCTCAATTATTTATAATTGTGTTGATATATTGTAGTATAATAAAAAAATTGACTCATATGAGTGTGGTTACTATGAAATGAAATTGATGGAAACTATTGTTTGTGCTTATATCACAAGTAATTGGAAAATGGTAATAATTGTATTTAATAAAATACTTTGCAACTTTTCCTTTTTATATACTAATTAAAACTATTGTCTTTTGCACAAATATTTAAGAGTCCTACATCATTATTTTATAACACGGTTAAGTATTTAATAATAGCTTGTACAAAACGCATAATACATATGTACAATATTATTTAACAAATTTACTTATTGTAAGAATAATATATTGTGGTACAATAGTATTTTGGGTGTGATAAATATAATGTATTGTTTTTGTGTTAGTTCAATAGTATTTTGTGTAGATTTAATATGTAGGAAGAAAAAAAACAAAAAAAAAATTATTTAAAAAAAAATGCCTACAATATATTATTTAACCAAAATCCAAGCCTAAAATTGTATTAAGCTTCGGTCCTAGTTATAATTGAAGAATAATACTCTTACTGATTTAAAATATTATTTAATTTTAAGAGTATTAAGCTTCATATTATAATCAAAACTTAATATCCTTTCTGATTTAAAATATTATTTAATTTTAAGGATATTAGACTTGAATTTTTGTATTAATTGAAGCCTAATTGCATTAAAATTAAACATTTTTTTTATATCAGAAATGGTGTTACTGTTATTAGGCTTTAGTTATAATTAGAATTGAAACCAAATAATCTTAAAATTAAATAATTTCTTTTTTTAAATTCGAAAGTGTTTAGGCTTTGATTACCATAAGAACCAAAATGAAATCTACATATTATTTTAATTTTTATTATTTATTATTGGTTTCATGTTTCAGTTTTTGGAAAATTGAAGCATAATAGGGACTTTTTTCCTTGGTGTATAATCGAAAATAAAAACCTTTCCTTTATTATCTCTTCTTAATATGCTTCAGTTCTAAAACACAATGTCCAAAAAAAAAAAAAATACCCGTGAACACATATATTATTTATGATATTATTAAGTGCAAACAAAAAAAAGAAACACAATTTTCCATAGAAGGATGCAAGCAAGCTAAATATTCTAATATTATAAATTAAGATTCAAATATTATAATATCATAATTACAATAAAGATATTTTGAGAAGATTGTTCTCCAACTTGAACACAAATATAAACATGACAAAGACCAAATACAAAAGAAATCTATAGATAGTAACTATATGATAAAGCTTATCTAGTTTACATTGTGTGCGTAATTATTTTTATTAGTGAGAGAGAAAAATTGTTATATTTTACACTCTATGTTGTAAAACCATTTTAATGAAGTCTTATTATGTATTATCTTTATGAGTGTTATTCCTTAGATTCATACATTGTTTCTTAATTGTCAAAAGTGGCAACGAAATATACTTGGAGTTCTTACTCTTGGAAAATATTAAGAAGGATAATTGTGAGTAATGTGTACTCATTTTATAATCATTATTTGAGTATTAAAGATCCCTCAAAATGTGTTTTAAACAATTGTCTCTAATAACTTAGTTTGTGTGAATCATTGTAAAGTCATTTTGACCTTCTTTATT
This sequence comes from Vigna reflexopilosa, assembly GCA_027742785.1. Classification (NCBI taxonomy): domain Eukaryota; kingdom Viridiplantae; phylum Streptophyta; class Magnoliopsida; order Fabales; family Fabaceae; genus Vigna; species Vigna reflexopilosa. The sequence continues at coordinate 14,868,682 of CM050917.1, read as the reverse complement.
AAATAGTTTAGTGTTTTACTTGCCCAGTCTATTTGTTTCTTCAAAACTTATCATGTAGATTTTGTTCTTTAATTTAGATTGGATTTCCTTTCTTTTATGAAATTAGTTAGCATTCAATCAATAAATTTAATTTATCCTTACACTTGTTTTTTTTTTTTGGAAAAACAATTAAAAATGGTTTAGTGTAATTTAGAATAATTCAAACAATAGTTTAGCTTTAAAGATTTCAAAACAATTCAGTGCATATAAAAATATTTAATTAAACCATAAAAACAATTTGATTCAATTCAAATGAAATATATTTGAAGTTGGAAACAAATTTTATAGTTAGGTTCAATCCAAAAATTATTTTTTCCAACCCTACTTTTCATATATGTAATGTGAAGTACAAAATAAAATTGAAGTTCAATCCAAACTATTGTTTATCAATTCAAACTAGTGAGGCAACGCAATATTGGGGAAATAAATTAAAATAATTCAAACTTCAAGTCAATTTTTTATTCAAAAGCAAAAACTTCAAAATAATAAAAAAACAAAACACAACATTTACAATTTGGCAATTTCAATTGACTTTTGAAGAGCTTGAAGAAGGCTCCTCATAATTCTAGGCTCACCAGGTGGTACCTTATCTTTTAAGGGACCTTTTCTAACGGCACGAAACATTGGAGCAGAATTTTGATTCGGTGGAGAAACCAAACAATCAATATACACAAGAACTTTAGTTTTTCCATCCTCGATACTGATAAAACCCAACCTAGCTCCACCGGCTATTTTATCCACCTGTATATTAAAAACGAGGACTATTAAATACTACGATAGCAATTGAACCACTTATCATAATCACTCAAAAAACACAAAAAGATGTAACAATCTAGATAGTATTGTTTACAAGCTGGGACAGGGTAATAACTAACATTATTTATGTGAAGAAAGTAATTACAATCTTAAATTTTCCCAAAATATTTCTAGTTACTAATGTCATTCCACAATCTTCTTGTGAAGACAAATTCGTTGGAAAAAACTAGGATTGTGTAAAACATTTGTCTAAAACATTTATGATTTTGAAATTTACTAAATAACATTAAACGAAATAGGATTGGATAATCAAATATGTAAAAATATAAAATAGCATAAACACAAATAATTATAAAATAACTATATACTAAAAGTAAGAGAACACAAAATACCCAATGTCACAAAGAAAATCTAAAACAACATAAGAGCATAAGAGAAGTTCATACACTAGACCTAAAAACATATCAAAAGTACAAGTAACATCAAATTAAAACTAACAAAATATCCTAGAAACCTCCTTACTTTCTCAAGTAACTTACAAACCTTCATTTCCTCTTTCCCTTTCTCTCCAAATCAAAGATAATCTATTAAGAACACTCCCCCATTTAGCAAAATATGAAACCATGGTAACAGGACAAAGAACCGACATCTCTTTTGACGAAGTGCTAAGAACTGCTAACGCACTTGTAGTGTAAGTATGCCTGATGAAGCACACAAATATATTCATCTGGAGGATATGATAACCCTAGGAGAAATTTAGTTGCTAGGTCATGGCACCTCATCAAAGATCAATCTATGCAGAATCAAAAACTTCTTCTCTTGGGATGAACTAATTCTACATAAGCTAGTGAGAGATTTATGGAAAAATGCTCAAGTGGATGCCAACAATATCAAATCAATAGTAGTAGAAAAAGCAATTGTCATTAGCTTTGAGACCATCTCTTATGCAATCAGTTGCCCCATAATGAAAGCTGCTTTTGGGATGACTAGGATGAAATCTACGCCTTCAATGGAAAAGTTGAACGCATGCTCTACAGAGAAAACTTTGAGAGAAAATATATTTGCAACGAAATTGTCTACGAGAAGCCGAGTAAACAAGCAAAAATATTTCATCACATCTGATGGAGAACCTTCATACATAACAACTATAACGATGGAGTTACGAAGATGGATAAGTTTGTCATCCACCACCTTATGACCAACTCCCCATTCAATCTACTTCACCTCATTATTACTCATCTCTCTCAAACAATAACAAATCAAAGGATTAATGTGATGGGTCACCATCACTCTTGTTTGATTTATTGACTGCTTGTCAAGCAAGGGGTCGTTGAACACCTCTTATCTACAAACTCATCAGCCTCAACCCAGAATAACATTTTCTCGAAAGGTGCCTCAAGGGGTCAGAAGCTCAAGAAGGAGATAAGAGCAATCTCTCACATTTTCTCTAACACTAGAATAGGTGATGAGGCCTCCAAAAAATTCTCCTTCACCATAGAAGAAGCAATTGGAGCAACACAAAAACAAAAGATCGACAAACCAATCGTCTCCAAGGAAAAATCACCAACTGGATCAGTTCCACCTCCTCTACCTGGTGATCCCATCTCTCAAGCAATAATCAACCAAGTTAATCAACTAATCGTTGAGAACAATAAGCGTTAGCAAACGAGGTTTGATGCATTGTTGCAAGCACACATCAAGGAACAAGAAGCCTATTTTCAAACCCTCCTTAACTCTATAGCCCATCTTATTCCAAAATCTAACAAATCATCACCATCAAAAGGGAAATAACTTTAAGGATTAAACGATTAGTGTGAATATATTTACTTTGGTTAACTTTAAGTTGCTTTGAACTGATTTGCCTATCTTGTGAATGTTATTTGACTATACTATCTTACATCATCTCATAACAACTGTGACTTGCGCAAATTGTAGATTGTTCTTTGATATGTTTAGAAGTTAGTCGTTCGATAATAGGTTAGCTCATCAATAGTTGAAATACAATAAAAAGAGAACCCAAGTGTATATAGAAGCAAACTAGATGGATGATCAAGAAAAACAAGGAAAGTCTTCAAGTACTTAGAATAGAATACATCATCTTCATATGTCTATATCTCTACAACACAATAATCTAGATTTGTTTGAAAAGTCAAACCTACAACTGCCTTAAAAGTAGATTTAGAAATTGCAAAGCATTCATCAAACACTTCAACTTCAGTAAAAGACTTAATGCCATGATAAAACACAAAGTATAACAGAAAAATAAGAGTTTCTAAGACTTACCTAATCATTTAAATAGTAGAGTACATCTAATCAATCATAAGATAAACAATTAATAATCTTCTCCTAAACAATTTGAGAATTGTTACAAAATAGGAGGACCTCATACTTAGGAGAAAATAGAAAAAACAGAGATGAGCTTATGACCTGAATGTACCCTAATCCTTAGCCCTTAAGAGCACATACCCTTAAGAACCATCCTCCAACACCCTTTTTGATTATTCTCAAATAAGGGGGAGAGAAATATGTTAAACAGATAGTAAGAAAGAAAACTAATGAAAGATGCACAAGATAATATGATAATAGAACATTCAAATTAGGGGGAAGAGTGCATTATAGAGCACTTTCTAAGACAATGAATAGAAAAAAATTGTTTAGCATGTGTATTTTTTAAACATGAAAAAAAAGGGAGATTGTGAAGACAAGATCATCTGAGAGAGAGACTAGGATCGTCTAAAGCATCTCTAGTTTTGAAGTTTAACAAACAACATTAAATGAAAGATATCTTACTAAACGCGCTCTTGAAGTCAACGAGTATCTACTAAACAAAGTGTCGTTAGGAGAAGCCTTTCATAGGCTAAACAATACCATGTGCCAAAGAATATCCTTTATCCAACGATGAAGTCTTCATCAACAACTTGGTATCTTAGTGAAAAGCTCAAACGATAAAATCCTTCCTAAACGGTAGAAAATTTGAAATATTTATAGTTTTTCTGAACATGCAATAAATGCCATTAATTGCACAACGTCTCAAAACAACCAAAGTGAAAACAAAAAGGACATATCTTCTTGTACACATATCTACTCTACTCTGCGTAGACTACCTAAGTCAAGTATCCACCTACTTTATCAAATACAAGTCAAAAGTAGATGTTAGAGACAAATAAGGTATTCATAGAATGATCTTCTCATCAAAAGTTGTGCCAAAGATATTGTACAATCTACATCTGATAAATCACCAAAGAGTAAGTATGCTCTGATATGTAGAACTCAACCTATGATAAAGGCTACAAAGAGCTAAAAGTAAAGACAAACATCATCTAACGGCTAAATTGTCAAAAGGCTTGTAAATAGAAGATCTCTATACAAGAAGAGTAAGATGGTGGAAACTTAAGGAATATATAAAAAAATCATCCTCATAAAAAGATCAAGAATTCTCTCAGAACTATTTAGAGTTAGACCTTCTTGTGTAAGAAGAGAAAGAGAGAAAAACTTAAAGGGAAGAAGAAATACTCTCAAGCTTCATTGACATATAAGCTTACTGTTGTAAGACGAGAGAAGAGATAAGAGCTCAGTGAGTCTATTAGATTGAATTTTATTGCATATATATCCTCTATGCGAAAGTTATCGTCTAAGTACTTGTAGTAAATACTTTTTATTGTAAATTCTAAAGAGAATTCAAACACTTTACATTTAACTTGGTGAAATTAAACGGTAGCTAGACGGGTGTGTCTCATGGAAACTAAGAGTGGGTGAAACTCAAGTGACGGTTAACTTGGTGGAGTTAAACGATAGTTAGACGAGTTTGTCTTGTGGAAACCAGGAGTGGGTTAAACTCAAGTAGACAACATATCGAGAAGATATCTGGATTTTTTAGGGATACTAGGAGTGGTGAAGAATACTACATAACTAAGAGTGAGTGAAACTCAGTTTTAGTCACAGTAATGTGCATTACTGGTTGACCTGGAAAACCGGGAGTGCATTAAACTCAACTAGAAAACATATTAGGAAGATATATGGATTGTCTAAGGATACCATTAATGGTGAAGAATACTACATAACCAGGAGCGGATGAAATTCAGTTCTAGTCACGGTAATAGGGTTACATGACTTTGAAAACCAGGAGTGGGTTAAAATCAACTAGACAATTTATCGGGAAGATATCGGTAATGTCTAGGGATACTAGGAATGGTGAAGAATACTACACAATCAGGAGTAAGTGAAACTTAGTCAGAGTCACGGTAGCAGAGGTTACTAGGTTGACAACAACAATCAATAGTGGGTCAAACTCAACTAGACCGTGTATCAGGAGGATACCGAGAGTGTCTAGGGATACCATAAGTAGTGAACAATACTACGCAACCAGGAATGGGTGATACTATATGTTGAAATTGTTGATAGAGGAAGCACTGATTTAGCTAAACTCTCAATCTCAGATCTTTTGGTTTTTGATGATGACAACACATTATTAATAACACATGTATTATTATGTGTTTGTATGTGTTACATGTTCATATATTTCATGATTATGATTATTTGAGAACATGTTTGTGTTGTTGTTTTTGTTATAGCATACTTATTCACTATTCTATATGAGATCTTATCTGTGTATGCATGACAAATGTATTGAGAAAGAAAAATCACATGCACTTTTACTGAACTTAATCTGTGTGGCTTTGCACAAATTTTTTATACATGTGCTGTGAACATTTGTGAAGAGAAAGTTTTCAAAACTACATTGAACTTTGTAGAGTCGACTATGTGCGCAAGCCATTCGACTTAGTTAGTTATGTTTCGAAAACCTGTTATTGCTTGTCATGTCCAACGGCTATATTTTCAAATATGTTTGACCAAGCATTGATTATGAGTCAACTGTATTAAAGGCGTAATCAATTTGGTTGCTTTGACTATTGACTGCTACTAAATGTTATAACTATCATAACTGTCTGAGTGTAGTTTATTGTATTAGTAGCATAGTCAACTTTGGGAGCGTCTGTTTTAACAGAAATCTATATATAGACGTGATTATGTATTCTACAGAGACTTTTGGTAATTCTAACATTTTCATTGAATTGTTTCAGATCTTGATCTCTGCTAGAAAGTGAAAAGCTCTAAGAACTCATGAAGAAGACTGAGGTGATCATTCTTCGGGACTTGCTTGACGAGCAAGTATTGGTGTGCGCATAGACTGCTTGATCATTCTGCACTGAAGGTGTTTCATACATGATCAATTACTTCTCTCAATCTTGTGAAGATTGTGGTTGCCCTATTGTGATTACAGGAAGAGGGCGTGCTGCGTTCTGGGGACTTTGAGGATTGTTCAAAGTTGTTAAAGACTGCAGGAGAGGGGATATCTTGTTGTTGTTCTTTGTGTTGTATATGCCTACATTTTGGTTAGAGGGTTGAGAGGTGTTTTATATTTTGACGTAGAGGTCACTATAAAAACCTTGGTGTAAAAACCCTGATCATTAAAGTGCATTTGCTTCTTGCGATTGGAAGGACACTAGATGTAGGCAATTTGGCCGAACTAGTATAAAAATCTGAGTTTCCTTTTTTTATCCCTACACTTTTACATTTACAGTCGACTTTGTTTTACACGTAGTCAACTTTGCACTTTAAAATCATTTTTCCTTGCGATTCAAGAAAACTTTTAAAAGATCACTCTTTTATGAAAAAGATTTTAAAAAGACTCTAATTTTGTTTTTCACCAATTCACCTCCCCTCTTGGTGTGAGTTACTAAGCCATTCTTTTTCAACACTATATTTTAGTCACAGTAACGTGAGTTATTGGGTTTATCTAGCATAACTAGGAGTGGTAATAATACTCAAATGTACTTTATTGAAAATCTAGTGGAACCATCTAAGTTATCTTAGAGGAGAACTAGACATAACTCAGTTGAGTGAACCAGTATAAAATGTTTATGTGTCACTTCTTAGTTTTACAAACATACTATTTTCACAAACATACAGTAAGAAAATCACTAACATGCATGCTTATCAACGGACGCTCCTTCATCTAAGAGTTACTTCTCCTAAACACTAGAAAGATTAGCTAAACACCAGGACTATAAATATGCCTATCAAAACAATGTTTATAGGTTAAGGATTTAGTCACTCATGAGGATCATCCAATCTCTATGAACGACTATCGAATATCAGCTCCAAAAAGGATTTACAGAAACACTATTCAACCCCCCTTTTAATGTCTCTTATTACTAAACTTTTAGCCACATCCCATTCCCATTTTATGATAACAATCTTCTAGCCACATCTCATACCCATTTTTATGATAACACAATTGTGCTTGTTAAGAAATTTCAATAATATAGATTACGTTGAATTCCTAATAGTCCTTCACTCAAGCGTTAGTTAGGTTTTTATGACAACAACAAGACATATTTGGCTTTATTTGGGGAAAATTAAATAATATATATTAGAGAGGTTTACCATTTATGAGGAATGAGTTGTCCATCTGAGAGAATTGATGTAAAGAGAAAGAAAAATGTTAAGTATAGGGATCGATGAAGTGTAGATAATATGTTTGGATGAAGTCTGTAAGGATTTTGAAAGATGTTAAGTATGGATAAGCATGATAAACACTAAGAGTAGTGGACACTAGGTCTAGTTTCATTGGGAAAATGCTATGTGTAAGTGGACAAGGCAGACGTTATGTAATTTCATAGAGTAGATGTTATGTGTCATTACGCAAGGTAGACACTATGTGTGATTACAAAAGGGTATACGCTATGTGTGATTACACATGTTAGATGTTTAATGTGGGTAAGCATGGTTGACACTGTATGTGGTTGAGCTAATAATTGTAACAAACACTCTAGTAGACATTTTGAGATAGTCAAAGGTGTAGACATTGTGAGGCTAGATGGTGCATGGGTAGATGAAGCATGTATACATACAATGTTATACATTGTGTTAAAAATAGAAGACATTGAGTTATTGAGATGAATAGATATACAAGTGTAAGACTGGTATAGTATATGAGTCAAAGAAGATGGAAAATGTACGGATAAGGGAGTGGATAAGTATGGCATGGAACATGATTAGCCTAGTGTTATTTTATTATTTTAAAGGACTTAAGTCGTGATAGAAAAACTAGGTACTTAAGTTTCACTTTTATAAACTGTAATCTCGCTTTAAAACACATTCCTTTCTTCTTTCTCTTGCTTCTCTACAGAAATTCGATGGAGTTGCTCTTCTCGTTGAAGATCCTAAAGCATCATAAGAGTTGTTGTGATAAAGACCATCTTTTGAACTAATTAGAAGTTGAAATAAAGTAAGTTCAACTTTAACCTTTGTTTTTTAGTCAAATTGGTGATGTTCTTACATGAGGGTAGATCACGCTTACATGTTATTCTTTCTGAGTTCAAAATGAGTCTTTTGACCTTATAGTTATCTTTAAATCATTGCCTTGAAATTTCTTTTATGTAGAGCTAAGTAGTTGATAATGTGCTAATGATAGAGATTGAACAAGAAAAAAACTTTGAGAATAGGTACGAGAAGCTAACTAATTACATTTATTTACGAGTTGTTCTTGATGACGTGGTATAAGTCACAAGTTGGCACTTGACTCTGAAGTTATTGCTTGTTCACCAGTGTGACTGGTTTGAGTATTTTGACTATGTGCTTATTAGATGTATGATTGATTGATTGAAATACTATGTTTTTGGTTGATGAAATATTATGTGATTTAAGTATTTCGATGATATTGTATGTTGTGTGATTGATTCATTGAAATATTGTGTCATACGATTGTTGCAAAGTGATGAACTAGATGTTGACTGAATCATATCAATATTTGTTGTTGTATCAGATTCAAAGTGAAATGAAAGAAGTTGGATTCTAAAGTATGTCAACTGAGTTGAGTGGTTATATTGTAAGTATAAATTATAAAAATATACATTATCTTTTTGAACTTAAGAAAACAAGTAAGAATACTTAAATAGGTCAAGGGAGTCTGTTGATGTACTTTAAAGTGATTAATTATTGGTTAGAGGGGACTCTAGACAATAGAAATGAATATGATAGTTTGAAATTATTTGGCTAAGGTAAATCTTTTAAAATTAGTATATTTGATTTAAAAAAAGTTAAGTTATGATAAAGTCAATTATACCAAATTAATAAACATATTAGTTGCTAAAAATTGAATGGACAATTCTCTCTAAATGAGTACACATTGGGTGAAGTGCTTGCTTGAATCAGTGAAAATCAGACAATGTATTTGATATATGATATATTCATTAGACGAAGCACTCCTTAGACAAACCATCCACCCACTAAGTGAAAAGTGGTATTTTAAAGTATTCGAATTGAGTTATAGACGATACCTTTACTAGTTGGACCAATTTGCTAGATGAACCTAATTATGGTGTTTTTCAAGGGTATGAGTCATCTAGTAAGTGGTATTATTAATTAGAGATATTTTCACAAAAGTATTTCAAGTTTTAAGGGTGGTTGAGTTGTTGAGTGAGAAATGAATGGACTAGACGATACACTTATCAAATGATACTTTCTCTAAATGAGTGTATCTAACTTACTACGTGAATTTAGAGAAATTTCTTTAACATTATCAAATGAAGTGAAAGAAATGAATGGCGTGCGATTGTGTAGAGCATGGTCAATTGGCTTAAATCTACAATAAATAAATATATAAGTGCGTGGTTGTGTAGAGCCATGGCCTAAGGCCTATATATACTTGTGGAGTTGAGTAGAGCCTAGATTGTGTGTGTGTGTGTGTGCTATTAGAAAAAGTATTGAACAAGAATTCGAGAAGATTATCCTGACTCGATTATTTATTTGTAGAGAAAGATAACTAAGATGTGAGAGTCGAAGGAGATTGCTATGAATATGGAGATGAGGTATATATGAAAAAAGGACCATGTCTTCTAGTCGTTGATGAGAACTTACCTTGTCATAAGACAGTACTTAATCCCATGGGTGGGTAGAACTTGTGTGCAAAGTGTAGCCCACAAGTATATTGGTAAGAGGACTAGTCTCATGGGTGGGTAGAACTTGTGTGCAAGGTGCAACATACAAATCTATCAAGAAAGTCATATGACAGTTGCAAAATCTCTAAATCAAATTCAATACCCTTAAACTTTGGGAAGTAAATCATGTTATCATATAAAAATACATGTTGGTGATTGGTATGCATGGTTGTCTACTTAAATGTATGGTTGTTTTTATATTATATGTTCATTGTTTTTCTATTAGCCTACCCTGTGTATTTTGTTTGTGATTTCTATTATGGTCATGTCTGACACACGAAACCAAAAATTAGTTTAGCTGATGGTGCTCAACAATAAAGGTATGGTGATGCTACTTTATAGTCTTAAGGATTTTGTATACATATATTCTTTTTTTAAAACGTTATACTTCTTTAGATGAAATTTGTATATTTGTAAATTTATTTTGGAAAACCCATTTCTTTTTAAGGAATATAAATATTCTTATATACATACAAAATTTTCTATGCTTGTGTGATACTATGAAAATAGGGGGTTAGATGATGCATTACATTTTGTGTAATTTGATGATTTGCTGAATAAAGTTTAATAGAGTATTAACTAGGGACATAATATAGGTAATGTAATATTGAAAGCAGAGGATGTTACACCTGACATCACGTTGAACATAAAATATTAAGGTTAAATATTTACAACTCTTTCTTTTTCTTATATGTCACTCTCTCTTTTTTATCCCATGTGTGACTTTTAACTTATATTGTGGCAAGGGAGATACACATTTAGTTAAGGGAGATACACATTTAGTTATGAGATTATAAACAACTCATAAACATGATCAATGTATATATGTGTGTGCACGCAGAAATATTCTTGTTCTAATTTTTATGTTTAGCAATTGTGTGGAAATTTATTTAAAACGAGAATTTATCTTTGACAACATTTCTATGAAGAAATTATGATTTTAAAATAGGCTAATAATAAAATACATTAAAAAAGAGCATAATACCTTGAGAGGCACAGGAAGAGGCAAATTGGCTCCTTGGCAAAGGCTATTTGCCCACTGTCAGAACACAACCACAAGTCAAAAAAAAAACCAAAAACCAAAAAACAAAACAAAACAAAAAAAAAAAACAAAAAAAAAAACAAAAAAACAATACCCTACTTTCGTAACAAATTAAACAAAAGAATAAGTTTCAATAATAACTCAATTAAGTGACTAATGTGATGCTTCACTAATATTCACTTAAATTAATTAAAAGTTTAAATTATTTCTTACAAAAGAAAATAAGAATAATTTATTATACACAAAATTGCATCAGACTAGTTTATATCCTTTTATGTCGTAAAAAACTTTAAACTCATCTAAATAATCATTTGCTCATATTACGTGACATACTTCTAAATATAAATCTATCTATCCATCTATGTATATCTATATATATATATATATATATATATATATATATATATATATATATATATATATTTAAGAAAAGTTCAATTTTAATAATTTTCTATTAATGTTCACTTTTATGTACAAAGTTATAAAACTTCGTATAACAATGTCACACTAAAACAAGATTAAGTTAATGTTTGATTGATAGTGTTTTGAAAATTTAAAGCAACTATACAATGACATTTGATTAAAAATTGTTGTTAAAACCAAGTATTCAAAATTCAATCATTATAACACATTCAGGAAATATTTGATTGCACATATTTAGTTTGATATTTTTAATTAAATATATTTCATTTCGTATAACGTGAACACTAATACGAAATGTCATAAAAATCAATGTGTAAATGTGACCAAATTTCTATGGAATATAAGCAATTTGATTAATATTTACGTATTAATCAACTATAAAAAGTAAAAGTGAATTTTCTTTATTGAGACAAGGGCATACTTTTAATTGTAAAAGTAAGATTTACATGGAATGGATCAATAGATCATTTATACAAACACATAATGTCAATGATAATTATGAAACATACACGTAGATCAAGATTGAATTAGTTCAATATACATAAATGATAGTTCAATAGGGTGAACAAACATTTATAACATGTTAACGAAATAAGGGAGCTGATGGATTTTGTAAAGTTATACAATTTCGAAATGGCATAGTGAATGCTAAGCTCAAGATTAGGTTGATTTCACTATGGATGACAAGGTAGAGGAATATTGATAAAAGGAAATGATTCAAGATGTTGGAGACAAAAATTTTACAGAACCACATTTATACAACACTATATATATATAATGATGTAGTGTTTCCCTTGTATCCTGGATTAAGTAACGAGATCATAGAAGATGGCCCTGGTATGAAGGTTATCTGGTATATCTTCCAATCATTTTATGGGTTAAGCATTTGTTTTATGAATCTAAATGATGCTAAAAGAATTAGATTGCATGCAAATGAGAGGGAAAAAAAAGAATATTTGTTCCTAACTTATCAACTTTTGCTTCACCTATGCACCCACTCTTCATCTACTAAACTTTTTAAAATTCTGAGTTATAAATTGATACTTCTAGAATTGGCATAAGGGCACTATTATTAGAAGGATAACATCTTGTTGTTTATTTCAATGAAAAATCATATCTTGTCTCCTTCATATATGACAAACACCTTTATGCTTTAGTTACAATTCCTTCAAACCTAGGAATCCTAGTTGGTCTGGAAGGAATTCATTACACATAGCGATCATGACTCATGTAAGTATTTAGAGGGCTACAGAGAGGTTAACAAACAACATGAAAAATAAGTAGAGTTTGTGGAACAAAATGTTATGCTTGATACTTTATCCAAAAGGCATGCCCTAAGTTTATCCTTTAGTTCTTAAAATTTAGGATTTTATCGTTATAAGCTCTAGACATTGGCTTCTCCTCCATTTATGCTTGGTTGCCTACTGATGAAAACTCATATAGGGAGCATGACGGAGACTCATCTAGGGAGCTACCACTTGAACCAAGGCTAGGAGAATGGAAGAAGAAGAAGGACTTCTACTATTATGGAAGATGATGTTTTGAAGCTTATTCTTCATTTCTCTTAAGTTTTGTAAAAATGTACATGTCTTTCTTTAAGCCTTGTATTTGGGCCAAGGACATATCCATCTAGGATGCTTAGTAAACGTCAACGATTTTGATAATTTATTTTCATCCAGCTTAAACGTCCAAAATAATATGTTCCTATAGTCAATTGAAAGCCCTTTGAGTTTAGTTTCTAAAAAAAAAGTCATATCATTTGGAGTCTTGTGGAGAAAATTATGAGTAAAACAATTAACAAAGGTTACAGCTACCAGAACGTTGTCAATTAGGCTAGTTCTTGGGCTCCTGGCGTCAACGTGTCTTTTGGCCTGCTTAAGCTTTAATGTACCTTCTAGAATGATGGAAAAGACTCTCATGCATACACTTAGACGAAGATTCAAAGGAGAAGGCTCTCATTCATCACACTTGGACATTAGAAGCTTCAAAAACCTTTTTAGCTTAATGTATTCTTCTTAGGTTCATGTACTTTAGTTCCTTCCTATAGTCACTCCTACACCTATAAAAGGAATGTTTTACCATTTGTAAACACAACTTGGAAATATCTAAGGGACCACAACCTTGGTTGTTTATTTCCTCTCGGATCAAAGATATACTTGCAGTATCCATAAAAAAAGTTTAATGAGACTTTGTACCAGAGTAAAAGTATCAGTAAAGAACAAACGAATAATTCTTTTTGTATTTTTGAAATGAATTTCCTTAAGAAAATTTATTTTCTTTACTAAAACTAAAAAATTTTCTTCACTATGTGAGTAATGAATTAGATTCAAAAGGATGCAAAGTTGAGTGTTTTTGGGTAACTTTTGACTATCACATTTGCAGTTACAATCAACCACTAGTTTAGTGTGATCATTATTAGCTTAAATAGAATATAATTGTAATTAATGATTTTTTTGTAATTATAATGGTTTAAGCTTTTATATAAGCTGAACCATTTTGATCAAATGAATATGAATTGAGTTTGATTATAAAAAAAATAAAGTTTTATCTATTTTATCTTAGAGAGAGTAATTCTTCTAAGTTCTTAAGTGAATCAAGAATCCTTGGTTGTACCAAAGGATTTTTCCATTCTTTGTGTGTTGTCTCCCTTGGAAAGAGTGATTCTTTCCTTCAACCTTTCATATTCACCTCTTGCCTTTTCTTCACCATAATTCAAAAAAACTAATTGTGTCTAAATTTCTTGCTTATTACCAGTCTAACCTAGATAGATCCGTAAACAAACGAATCTGGCCCTTTGGATTGTCATCATTTGGTATCAGAGTTTCGACTTTGGGTTTCGAAGGACAATAGAAACTTTCTATACAAGGTTTTTAATTGAAGGTCACCCATGTTTAGTTGCATATGATTAAGGAAGCGCCAACAATGTTGTGAGTCAGACTAATGGAGAAACTCCACTTACCAACAAGCTCTTATTCGAATCATGCATAGATCAGATTCACTACGGGATAGTGTGTGCAAAAACTATTATGTGATATTACTCTGTAAACATACGATTATGGTCCCTTACACTATGTTCGTTTGAAGGGATTTCACTGTTTAGAGAGTTTGCAAGCGAGGAAATAAGTTGTCATTGGCGCTCGTTTGCGCGGATTGAAGACGATGGAAAGCGATGGATTTGCGAGATTGCGTGATTTGGCCATCTTCACTGAAGTGAGATGATTTGCAATGATTCTAAGCACAATGTCATATTTGCCCTCATTCAATTTTAAAATACCATGAGTCTTTGTAGACGCTGGAGAAGTAGTCGAAGGAAAAGTTGATACCAAGAAACCCATTAGTCTTTCTGCATTCTCCACCCCAGTTTCTCAGAGAAGTTTTGCATCTTCTCCTTGTGCTCCTTGCTAAAATTGGTCTTGTACCTCTACTTCGGGTTCTCGCTCTTCAACATCACGCTCGAAAAGATTAGGCCTCGGTGGTGGGAGTGTTCATCGGAGGGTGTAGAGTAGCCAGTGCCGAGGGCTAAAAGCATGTGGGGTGCCAAAGCATGGTACGGTGGCACGTGGGAGAGTGAAGGAGGTGAGGACTTGACATTCGGCTCATACTATTCTTAAAATTAATAAAATGCATTATTATTTAAAAACATTTATACAATTATCTCCTCTTCGTGCACTATTCATTTAAAAAAAATCAAATGTTATATATGTCTATACTTAATTAATTTGGATGTTTATTTTTGTACTATTGGATTAGGATCGAGTGAAAAAATTAAAACAAAATATAAAATGAAATTTAATGGAAATTTAGTTTAATTTTAATAATATTATATTTATTATTTAATTTAATATAATAAATAAAAATATAAATATTAATAAAATATAAAAACATATTCAATTATGTTTTCATAATATTTGATTATATCTTTATATGTTTCTACTCAAATTACTTGGTGAAAGTGAAGAAAGTTATGTTATAAATTTTTCCTCAAACTATGTAAATATTATTTTTGTTTTATTTATATGTAAAAATAATTTCATTTTACTAAATTATAATTTTTTTTACATTTTAAGAAAGTTATGTTTTATTAATTTTAATTTCTTACTCTTTATAAAAAGTTTTACAATTAAATATAACATTAACAATTATCATTTTATATTACATTAATAACTAGGGACATTTTGGTAATCATCAATTTCTACCAATTAAACAAATTTTTTTATCTGTCAGATCAATCAAATCCTACACTAATTCTCACCAACTTTACTTCCAAATCCACCTTCAATTACCGACAAATCCACTCAAAAAAACAACAAAAAAATTACCCTCAAATCTATATCATCTCCCCCAAATCATCTTCCCCATATCTCTTCAAAAGAACAAAGCATTAGATATTTCCAAGTTATTTTTACAAATGGTAGAGCACTCCTTTTACAAGGGATGGAGAGACTCTAGAAAAGAACTAAAGTACATGATCCTAAGAAGAATATATTGAACAAAAAAGGTTGTTGAAGCTTCTAATGTCCAAGTTCAATGAATGAGAGCCTTCTCCCTGGAATCTATGTCCAAGTGCATACATGGGTGCCTTCTCTATCATTTTAGAAGGTATCTTAAGGCTTAAGCAGACCAAAAGAGGTGTTCCTCCCCTCCAAAGGCCCAAATTGATGCTAAAAGCCGAAGAACTAGTCCAAATGAGATGATTTTTTTTTTTGGAAACTAGACTCAAAGGGCTTTCAGTTGACCATAGACATGTATTTTTCGTACCTATGAGCTGAATGTAGTTAAATTCTAAAAATGGTCAACATTTATTAAGCTCCCTAGATGGGTTGGTCCTTGGCCTAAATACAAGGCCCAAAGAAAGACATATGTATAGTTTTACAAAGGCTAAGAGAAATGAAGAACAAAATTAAAAACACCATCCTCCACCAGAGTATAATCCCTTAAAGTCCTTTTTCTTCTTTCATTCTCCTAGCCATGATTCAAGTTGTAGTTCCTCTTATTTATCTCCATCAAGCTCCCCAAATGGGTTTCCATAAAGAACAAGGAGGATTCTATTTGTCTAAGGTGTATTTATTTAAAGAGGAAAAAAGTTGTAGAATTTGTATACCTTGTGATCACATAGAATACTCTTTGTCAAAGACAATCATGAAGAAGGTCCCATGGGGCATTTCAGAATTGAAAAATTTTAGCTATACTTAGAGAAAAATTATTTTGGCCTTATACGAGGAATATGTCTAAATACTTTCTTTTAGATGCATAACATATAATCAAGCTAAAAAAAAGGTAATGCATTGTGAAACTTATACACCTTTGCATGTTTCTCACTTTCTTGTATCAATAAGGACTTTGTCCTTATAATACTTATAACCTAGAAAGGTGTAGATTTTATCCTTGTGTTGATAAATAACTTAAATAAAAATGACTAATTTCATAGCCTGCCACAAAGTAGATGATGTAAGAAACATAGTAAAATTCTTCATTAAAGAAGTCATAAAACTATATGAGCTACCTAAAACAATAAAGTTAGACATGGATACAAAATTATTGAGTCATTTATAGAAAATACTTTGGGAATGACACGAGACTAAACTTTCATTCTCAATTACATGTCATCTCCAAATCGATGTACAAATATAAGTGGTTAATAGATTTATATCCACTGTGTAAAGAATATTATATAAGGACAACAACAAATCTTGGGATTAATATCTTCCCTATGTTTAGTTCTCTTGCAATATATAGTCCATAAAACTATTAACATGATATAACCTTTGCCTAATGTGAATTACTTCATCCACAAGAGAACTAAATTTATAAAGAAACTACGTCAAAAGGTTCAGAATAAAATTCAACAACTATACGAGAGATATACAAAATACAATAACATGGAGAAACTGATAAAAAGAATAATAACATAGGGAAGAAATAAATAATCTTTGAAAACGGAATGGATTTGGCTTAATTTATAAAAAGAACAACTTTCTAACAAACAAAAGTCCAAACTCAATCCTCAAAAAAATCAGTGAGAATGCATATAGGTTGGAATTGTCTTAAACACTAGGGTGTTAACCCCACTTTTAACGTTTGTAATCTTAAGCCTTTTTTTTAGGGATACAAATGTTGAGGCAAAACTTATAAATTTGTAGACAAATCCTTCTCAAGAGGAAAGGAATGATAAAAAGGTGGATCAAAGGATCCACCACTAGAGGCAAGGATAGAAATATTTATGAAGATTGGGTCTTTATTCAATACATAAGGCCTAAGACCTTATTTACACATGCTAACTCTTAGTTGGCTTCATAAATAAATTTGGACTTTTATTTGGACCACGTAGTTTAGATTTTTGGGCTTGAAAGCAAATGTGACCTTAAATGTGATTTAAACTCTAATTTGGGCTTGCTTGGACCCATGTGGCATTATAAGGCATTATAAGTGTTACACATGGCTAGAAGCTTTTGCAAATTAAGCATTTAAATCACTTTTAGCACATGTTTCATATGTTTATATCAACTTTAATATAGGAGAACATCGGGAGGAACAATTACCACTTGAATTTGAATTTCACATTCAAACTTCCAAATCTAGGCCTAGTGAGTGGTATATAAGGTGATGCATTCCACACAAGTTCAACAATTTTGAATGATATATGAGTTTGATCATTTTGTTCTCAATTTTCTATTTTCAAAGTTCACCATTAGATAACATTCTCCCTTTAAGTTCTTCCATAAGGAACCTTCCTTGTGAGTTAGGAAAATTTAGCCTCTCCTACCAAGCTAAGTTAGTGTAGCTGCTACTCTCATTCTATTTCATCTACTTTCATTTATACCTCCTTCAATCATATCAACTTCCTTTCCATTGCAAGAAAAAATTCCATCATACGGGTGATAAACTTTTCGAAGTCTCAAGAAAAATAAACAATTATTCATGTGACTCAGATCTTCCACATGATTATATTTTACGTATATGTTTAATGTGAGTTATCTTACTCCCTTTTATGTAGTTTTTTAACAAATTTATGAATTAAATTTCTCAAAAAAAAAAAAAGGAATGATAATGGTTCCATGACCGAAGAATAAGAAAATAAGCAAGATTGTGTTCTTCTAAGAAGAATCACTAAAAGCATGATAAGAAAAAATGTTTTTTTTTTCAAACAAAAAACTCTTATTTTCTTTGTTTAAAATTTCTTTGGAAATTAATTAAGAGTTGTTTTTCTTTGTGTGGTATAAATTGCTTTAGTTGCCTTTACCAAGTCCAAACACATCACCAAAAAGGGTATACAAGCATCAATTATAACCAAATTTGGAGTCTTACTTTGAATGGATAAAGTACATCAAAGGAGATAAGAAAAACATGCATTCTAGGAGATAAGAAAATCATGAACCAAGCATGATATGAATGATTCAAAACTAGCTAAGCAAATGATCTTTTCTTGATTTTATTTATATATTTGGAATTCAAAATTTTCCTTCCTATGATCTTTTGATGTTTTTGCCACTCATGAAAACACTCTATATTTGAGTTTACATTTCATTTTTTGGAAATTTTCAATTTCATTTAGCTTTCTTTTTTGTAGGCAAACATTATAAATAGCCTACACCACTAATTGTAAATTACTTTGGTTGATATATGAGAATAAAACTTTCTAAGAGAAATTTTGAGTTTGAGTCTTATCTTGTTGTCTTAAGAGTCAAGTGACGATTCTACTTTGAGATTATATATCATGAAGATGAAATTCTTTCCATCTTCAAGTGACACTCATCTTCTAATAATTCTTCTCCACTAATTTTCTTTCTTAACTTGTTCTTGTTTTGTCTTCTATTTTAATTTTAATTCTACTTCTTTTATTGTACCCTCTTTACTATTCTTATTTTACTTTAAATTTCATGTGGTTATATTTGCTTTTCTTTGTTCTTAATGATAATATGATCCTTTTAAGTTTCTATCATTAATAAAATCATGTTTTCGAGCTTTTAGCGTGTCTTATTATAATAGATGAAACAATAATGAAATTTAGATAGGAATGACAATATAGGGCAAGTCATGCAAGTCAATTCTTATGCTCGTAAAAAAAAAAGTTTGAAACAGGTTGAGTATTTTAGTCTACTAACCCGCTTAGGCCCGTTTTGCATAACTCATAGCCCAAGCGAGCCAATGATGGGTCAACCCACATTTGCCTAGCATAGCTCGCATTGACCTAAATCCTTAAAATTTGGAGGCACCAACATAGCACACTGTGTGTGTGTTTCTTATAAGAATTTTGCTTATTAGTATTTCTTATTTAGACCATCCAAAAGCAACTTGTTTGTTCGTTTTTTTTTTCTTGATTTAGTCTAGTTCAAAGTCATTTTTATTTTTAACAAACTTGTACTTAAAAATTAAGAATTATAAAATTATAAATATTACTTATTTTAAGAAATAAACTTATAGAATATATTACTTTTACTAATCTAATTAAATAGAAATAAGGTTAAAATTATGTTGGTATTTTACATACTGATAGAAGGAAAAAAAATTACAAAACAAATAATTTTTTATGTAGACAATAGCCTGCAAACACATAAGCCAAGCATTATCCGAGTTGGGTCAAAGAAATTAGCTTGCACTGATTATGCAGGACGGGCCAATTAGGTTTGCTTTCTGCAAGCCGAATGCGGAACAAGCCGAAATTGGATGGGCTAGCACATATTATTATCCCTAAATTTAGAACAATCATTTGATTTGTTATTTTTGCTTTATATACTCATAAAATATATATATATATAAAATAATAGTTTATATTTATTAATGTAACACTTAAATTTATTTTGTAAATAAGGTTCTTTTTTTTCATTTTTATTAAATGTCTTATTTTTAATATAGTTTACATACATAAAATATTTTTTAGCATTATTGTCAATATTTTTAAGTTTATCTTGTGTTAGTGACAGTTTGTTTTACTTCTAACAACTTCTCCCTTTACTCCCCTAGTCCAAAGTAGTGACCCAACTCCTTGCTCACATAGAGCTCCTCCTCTAACGTCGCATTATTGCACAAGGATATTTGCTCTCTGCCAAATGGGGTTGTAAAGATTAGCCATATTAAGAGTCTCCTCACCTTAGATATAATAGATCTAGTGCTTCTGAGGGTCGCCAAAACCACTTTCCTGTAATCACCGATTAAATGGTTCTAGCCACCAATGACCAACGTTGACATCATTTCCATTGGCGAGCAAGTTGAGAAGGTTTTGTTTGAAATTACAAAAAGGGTTCCAAGTGAATGCATCTTTATATTTTTTTTTTCCTTTGATTTAGATATCCAATTGAATGAGAACCAGGTTTTCTATAGTTGGCCTGTGCATCAATCATTCATTGAGCATTGCAAACACCAACAAAAACCAAACATTTTCAATTTTTAAACTTACATTCTAAATTTAATAGGGTTTCAGTGGAAAACTGAAATCGGGGTTTTCATGTTCTCTCAATGTGAATGAACAAATGGGATGATTACGACGTAGTTTTGATGCAAAATTATAACGACACCCCAATCTAGGCCCATAAGCATCATCATCAAACCCAACAAATATAGGGATTATTGTTACCAATGAGGAGCATTGGTAAATTTGAAGATAAATGATTTTGATGATGTTCCAAGAAGATTAACTTGAAGAAGATATTAGAATCTATTTTAAAAGCACTTTGTAGAATACAAATGTATTAGGAATGTCTTTAAATATATAAATCTTATATATTTGGTACTGTTACGTATTTAATCGATTATGAGGAGCTATGATCAATTATCCTGAGTTTTTTAGAAAAACCATAATTTTCTGGAATAATCGATTATCACTCCAAATAATCAATTATCACAGGTTTGTTTTGAAAACTGCCAAAGTTATTTTGAAAAACATCTAACGGACTTAAATAATCAATTATTACTTACAATAATCGATTATTACTAGCAGTTGTAACATGACTCTTCATATTCAGACTAGCTGCCTATAAATAGGTGCTTTGAGAACTTTAGAAAATAACTTTTGCATAGAGAGCTTTTGTAGAATACAGTTTGTCTCAGGAAGTTCTCAAAAGCTAGTTCAGTTCCCTTGTCTGGTCTTGTGAATAGGAGAAGCTCGCGTATCATTGGTCGATAGTCGGAGTGGTTCTCTTCGAGTTGGTAAGGTGTACTTTGTATGGTCTCGTGAATAGGAGAAGCTCACGTTTCGTTGGTCGAAAGTCGGAGCGGTTCTCTTCGAGTTGATAGAGTAGTTCTCTTCCGGTTCGTTTGTCGAAGGAAAGTTCTTTTATCTTTTACTTTCATTCACTTATTGTAAAAAACTGTGAAACTTTTTTTAGTGAAACTGTTAATCACTAAAAAGTGATTAACGATTGGACGTAGATTCTTTTGAATCGAACCAGTATAAAAATTATCCATGTGATTTTTCTATTCTCTACACTCTTTACTGTTTTATGCACATCAACTGTTTGATAAATTTTCTGTGAGAAAATTTGCTCTTAAAACAGACCATATTTATTTTAACTTGTAACCAAACACACTTTCCACTAACTTAATTTTATTCCGTTGCGCGACTCTATCACGGATACCGATTGTATTTCCGATAATTATATCTTATAGGGTTGACGTGTCTATATGACAATTGTATTCCTCTGTCCTAAAAGAATATTTCTATTAGAGTAGGGCCAAGTATGACTACAAGACACCTTTAGTGTATGCAAGGCCTTATAAGAAAAAAAAATTGGAGTAACATAACTCTTATTTGACATATTTAATAAAAGTAAAATAGTCTTAAAAATATTAAATTTTTATAAAGTTTTTTAAAAAAAGTAAAAAAATAAAAAATATATATATTAAATGAATGTAAAAAAATTATATATATCAAAATATATTTTTAAATAAAAAATAATAAATAAAAGACAGAAGAAAGTTTCCTTTTTGTTTACATAATTTTCCCCTATTTATTTACATTAACATATCAATTTGGTTGACCTACGTCCATGCCGCCTAAACCAAAACATGATTTTGAGGAAATCATACAAGTTATCCTAAAAGAATTAGCCAACCTCCAATCCCAATTTAATGTTATGGTGGCCACACACAAAATGCTTGTTACATGGCTCTCTAGCATACAATGGATACCCGTCATTCTACTCCGGAAATCAAGTAGGAAACCCTCCTCCCTAATGTTGTCAATACCATTCTTTCCACTACAACAACTAAACCATCACACACCCCATCCGAAACCATTTATTGACCAATCTACTACACAAACATCCCTTAATATACACTCCATTTTACCTCCTCATAGTACAATCCCTTCACCAATATTTGCCACAACAATCATAACTATCACTATACCATCACTTCACCAAATATCCTTTTCTTCCTCTCCGAATCTTCATTTCCCCAAAATGTAACTAGCCTTTTTTGACAGCTTGAAACCTTTTTCATTGACTTTTTAAAGCATTCCAGTATTTTCAATTCTATCAGATTCCATGGAAAGCCTGCCTCAACATAGCAGCTTTCTATAAAAAAGGTCAAGCTCTCAACTGGTTTAAGTGGATGTGCCACAACCACAATCTTTTTTATTGGATGTCCCTAGTCAGCCTCTTGAACTCCAATTTGGTTCTTCCACTTATACAAATCACCAAACCGAGTTATTCAAGTTAAACGAACAAGACTCGGTCACAAACTATCAAAACGTCTTCAAAAACTCTACAACCGGATTTTTAGCCTCATGCCTAAAATGATATTAAATTACTTAATTTCAGGTCTTTTTCCAAACATTTGTATTACAACCTACTTCCATAACATAAGCTTCAGGCCTTGCCAAACTAATTGAATCCAAATCCCTACCAAAACCTACCTCAACTCCAATTAACATCCCCATAAAAAAAAAGAAAAAGAAAAAAATTACCTCAACTCAAGTTCAAAAATGTTGTGCGACTGGCTTTTGCTACAATTGTGATGAAAATTATTATTTCGGCTACAAGTGCACCAACTCTTGCTTTCTTTTATTATTAACTGAGTATCATCTTACCCAACAAAACTAACCCTGCACTCGAAGAACCTTTTCACTTCCACTTGTCCATCCAAATTGTTTTCGGTCACTCTGAGAATAATCTCATCACTGAATGGCAACCACAACCAACAAATCACGCCAACAACTATTCTTTTAACCCAAACGATTACCACCCACTCGAGACCAATCCTTCAACCAAATCCCCAAAACACTCGCATCTAGGGATGCCAACAGATCGGGTCGGGTCGGACACGAATAGTGTCTACTCGCAACTCGACCTGCCAAATAAAAATGTGTTTGTCACTCGACCCGTTACCCGTCGGATACCCGTTTAGAAAATATCGACAGGTATCTTAAAACTCACGGGTACCCGCGGATACCCGCAAAAAATAAATAAAAAATATATTTTATACATTTTAAAATAAAATTTAAATAAAATTACAATAAATATATATATATATATAATAATAATATAAATTAAAATTTAATTTTAATTAAATTTAACCTAATAAAATATAACTTTATTTTATTTTTAATTAAATTTAATTAAAAAAATATATAAATTAATTTTTTTTATTATTTTTTGCGAGTAACAGATACCTGTGAATTGGATAGTATACTACCTATACCTGACCCGTTTAAAAATAAGTATTAAAATATCCGCTACCCGTTACCTATAAATAATAAATATCTACAATTAATAATTACCCGTCACGAGTTTTATCCACGGACACCGCGCACACAAAATTTTTTTTGCCATTCTTACTCGCACCATATACACTTGTTTCAATAGATTCACACCACTTAAGCATAATAGGAAAGAATTCTGCACACTTTCATTGCCCGCAGAATAGGCTACCACATGTTCCACTCATTTGTCCCCTGACCCCAGCTCCTTTTTCCACCAAATAAACCACTTCCACGTATATGCTCCAGTCAGTCCACTGATCTCATAATTAATACCCACCAATTGCATGTATCTCAATTTGAACCTCAACCAAGCCAACCACCCACATAACCAACCCCGCAAATTGTTTCCTCTTCCAAAGTTAGCTATTCAAGCCCACATACACTCCAAAACAAAAATTTCATCCAATCCTCTGATACAATCCAACCCACCGTTTTAACATCAACCAACTCCCATTTTCTCATTACTACCCCACCTTTTATGCCAATCAACTACGCCCCAACTCAAACCTTGAGGACAAGGTTCTCTTCCCACCCCTTGGCATTGATAACAACACCTCATCATCAACATCATCAAGTACAATAAATTTAATAATTATATTTTTAGTGTTAACTGATTTATATGGCAGTTATTTATGTTAGAGTAAGGAAAGTGTCATTATAAGACGTCTTTATAGTATATATGCAAAGCCTTATGAAAGAAAAAAGTTTGTAAATAAAAGAGAGAAAATAAATTTTATTTTAGATAGTTTTTCTATTTGTTTATCACATAAGGTTCACAAATTAACTTGCTCTGCGCCCCCAAACCAAAAGCAAAATACTAGAAAAATATCTTCTTCCAACACTTACCATTATGTAATTTCTACGTGTAACTTTTATTTTCCTTTTCCGGTTTTCACAATGGTGTGGATATAAAGTCAGCAAACTTCGTATTAGGAATGATAAGAAAATATGTTTGGATATTTCTAAGCGTAAAATCCGTCCTAGATATAAAAGACATATTTAATTTCATTTGAATTAATGTCTTTGTGTGTGTATGTACTTAATTAATTTTATTTATTTATTTATAATAGTTAAGTGATGAAAGTAAATTTATTCCAGAGAAAAACATTATAAATTAAATATTTGTGGTGCAATTTACCTAAATTCATCTTTTAGAAAGAATGATTTCATTTTTACTAATATTTTGTGAAATAATTTTATTTAAATAATGTTTTCAAAAGAAATTTCAATTTATGTTCTTATTTGAAATAATAATTTTTAAATAATCTTACTTAAAAAAAATTATCCGTATATAATTCTTAAGGTCTCTGATCTATGAGATTAGCGGACTAATGGTGAAATGAAATTAATGAATATATTGCTTAGTCATTACTGTTTTCATCAAAGAAAATTAATTTAGATATGTTATATTACAATAAATGCAATTAGCAGTTGGTCATTAATTAAAATCAGAATTTCTAAGAAATTTTATAAAATAATATAGAAGTACTTAATGTGTATTATATTTTATAGATTCAAATTAAAGAATTGCATAAATTGTTGGTTACCTGAAAGAGCAAGGAATCGAATCTCTGAAGGTCGGTGTCCAACGGCAGCTTCACAGTGCCTAGAGTGATTCCGTCGTCGGTGAGGCCGTCATTTCTGGCAGAGGCTTTGGGTAACAACGACGGCGTCGCCGCGAGACCAATGAGATTGCGAAGCTTCGAAAAGGAATCGCTGTTGTGGTGAATAGGTAGGAGAGAAGCGGAAGAGAGCGGAACGTGGAAATGAAATCCACTCACCCTTGGGTGCACATTCATCCTTATACTACCACATGCCATCATCGTGAGGCTTCTTTCTCACAGTTCACGCTAAAATGAAATCCGCAGATAGCTAGTTTGTGTGGTGCTGGAGGATAATGCTCCCCAATATTCATTTTCACCTCAAGTTTCAGTCACCACATTTAAAAAAATAAAGCAAATAAGAATATTTTAGTTTTTAAAAATTATAAATATCGGTTAGATTCAAAATTAATAGATAAATAAAAGTTATATATTAATTTTTGTGTGGAAATGTTACGTTGATAATGTAGCAACAACTAATTATAAAGAAAGGAAAATGTTGTGTTACTAAAGATTGATTTGAGACCGGGGATTTAAGTAAAAAAAGTTTCGTGAAATTGGAGTTATCTGAATTAAGATAAAGATTGTGAAAAATTTAAAAACATTTCACCAAGTGAGTGAAAAATTGAGAAGAAAACTTATTAAAGACAGTGAATGATTTGATGTTTTTAACATTAAAATAATTATTTTAATGCATAAAGTTAGAAGATTATCGTTTAACCATAGATAAAAAAATAATTTTAAATAAAATGTAATTAATGCGAATAATGTTAGGCTTAATACCTCCATTGATCCTCGCTAATCTCATTTTGGTCCTCAAGTTTTAAATTGTCTCAATTGGGTCATAACTTTTGTAAAAATGCACACATTTTACCCTAACCGTTAAGTTGTCTCAAACGACGTTAATTGATGCTGGGATGAATTTTTTATTTTAGACTTAATCCCTCTTTTGGTCCTTATTTTTGTGTGAAAATCTCAGTTCGGTCCTCAAGTTTTTCCTCAAGTCCTTATGAAATGCAAACATTTTACAACATTTTACCCCAACCGTTAAGTGTATTGAGACGGCGTTAACTTTGAACTGAGCTGTAATTTTTTTTTTATGTTTTAAAATCATTAAATCCACGTGGCTATAGTCTTTCTTTTTTCTTCGAATCACTGATCACAGTTCACTCATTCCTCTACCCTCAAACCCCCCGACTCACACCTTTTCTCCCTCTCAAACTAAAAAATGTCGTCGTTGTCGACAATTCAAAAATTATGACCCAATTGAGACAGTTCAAAACTTGAGGACCAAACTGAGATTTTCACACAAACATAAGGACCAAAAGAGGGATTAAGCCTAAAATAAAAAATTCATCCCAGCATCAATTAACGCCGTTTGAGATAACTTAACGGTTAGGGTAAAATGTGTGCATTTTTACAAAAATTATGACCCAATTGAGACAATTTAAAACTTGAGGACCAAAATGAGATTAACAGACAAATAAGAGGACCAATGGAGGTATTAAGCCATCATGTTAAAATAAAGACATTAATAGAAATAAAGATGAAATAAATTGTACTATATTATTATTCTTATTGTTATTGTAAGGTTTAAACCTTGAATTTATTGAAGAGTCTCAAATTGGTCTTGTATAAAATGGTTTCAATTGGGTTCTAAATTTTGTAAAATTGTAACAATTAAATCCTTTCTGTTAAAAATAGTAAATAACAATGTCAAATATTGATGATGTGGTGCACAATAAAGGTATTAAGGTGGATCATTCTATTACATGGAGATAAGATTTAAATTATGACATAGAATTTCGTAAAGGAAAAGAAAAGAAAAACAAAGGAAGATTCTGGAAATTTCAAGGGTTGCCCAACAACATTGAACAGTGTTGCACAAAGAATCATCACCAAACTAAAAATCACGATTGCGAGAGAACCCTAAACCACGTTAGCCTTCGAAATCACGAAATCCGCCACTATCAACATCATTCAACCTCCTCGTCGCGCCCTCTCCATCTTCATCTTTGTCCAACCCACAACACCACGAAGACCATCGCGAAGCCTCCTTGCGTGTTCATCTTCCACCTCCAACAGATTGAACTTATATTATCAACCCATCAACTGCGAAAAAACCTAGAACGCCAATCTCGCGACCTCCATGCACGAACAACTTGAAACCCCAATGCACAACGAGCTACTTCCTCGTCTTCCATCATTTTCGCTCCCTAATTGGACCTACAACAAATCCCAGGAACTAGAAACTACAATTTCCATCACGCCTGAAAACCCTAACTCGCGTAATCTTCCATAGGAACTCAAGCCAATCCAAAGAATGCAAATTGTGAGTTTTCATCCTCACGCAACCATGGTGAATCCATCAACTTGCAAATAAATCATCAAACCCAATTGCAACCACCGAAAAAAACCCCAATTGAAACGCGAAATTGCATCTTCCTTAATCGTTTCCCAAAAGAGGGAGATTCTGAAATTTTCAAGGGTTGCCCAACAACATTGAACAGATTAAAAAACTTGAGAAAGAGGTTTCGTATGAGATATGGAATTACCAAAGTTGTTCGTCTCGTGTCCGAATTCCAAATCCCTAATTCCCTTTCGAAATCCTTCTTTCTGTAAACCCTATTTAGTTCACAAATCCTTAATCTCAATTGCACAAAATCCCTAATTTATTTTTTTTAACTATGTTGACCAATTACATAAGGCCATGTCAAAAACTAATACACCATTTGTTAAGACTCCAGCAAGTGTACCGAATTGTATCAAGTAATATAAACGGTAAGACCGAGTATCGTTTTCCCTAGAGACTCATTGGCCTAGACAATCATGTGATTTGTTGATTATTTAAGACTGGACAAACGAAAATCAATGTTTAGAATGCAAAACAGAAAATAAACATGCATGTAAAGGTTAATCAATTGACCAAGAAAATACGCAGATGAATGATATATGGATGAGTTATGTTGTTGGGGTTTACAATTTATCTTATCCACTCTCATGTATTTACGAATTCTACTCCTTCATTAATGTTAATGTCACTTTCTAAATTATCCTAAACCCGATGTCTCTATGAAAAAAGCCTACTCCTATTTACTAGTTTACAATGTCTTGTCTCCCTAGCAATTTATCATGCATTACATTCGCACGAAAGCTTAAAGGCAATCGGTCCTCCTATCCCTATGTCTAGGTAATATTGCTCCCGAGAGAATCTCCCCATGTCTAGATTTTCCTGTATGTGTCCATATCGTTAAAATCAATAATCATGCAATTGAATGAGTTACACAAATCATACATAGAGAATAGAGGAAAAAATCTAACAATTAACGAAATAAAGCATGTAGATTAATAATCAATTAAGCTTATGAGAGTTTCAAAGGATTACATCAGTTCCCCAACAACAATGGAGGTTTAGTTCACCATAGACATGGTGAAACTAGATGAAAACAATGAAACAAATGGAAGATAAAACCCTAGAATTTGTAAGTTGGAGCTTCCGCATCCAAAATCCGCCTCCGAGGGGTGAAGAAAGTGTTTTTGCGTCTCCTTCTGCCAAAAGATACCCTCTCTGGGTCGTGCAAATCTATTTATAATACATTAAAATCAACAGAAATTGGCCCAAGCCCAAGAGACTGGCGCTCAGTGCTGGGTTACCGCTCAACACTGGGTGCGTCTTCTCTAGAATAACACTCAGCGTTGATGCCCAGGCGTTGTCCAGTGGATTCACTGAAGAGGCTGGCACTCAGCGGTGGAAGTACAGCTCAGTGGTGGTTGCGATACTTGAATTTCCCCTCAACGCTGACGCTTAGGAATTGGCCAGAGAACTCCTCCAAGAGGTTGGCGCTCAACAGTGATTTACGCTCAGCGATGCCTTCAATTCTTCTTTTAATCGCTTTTCCTTCTTCTCTTGAATCCAACTCATTCCTACTTCAGCTTCCTTCATTCAATTCATGTTCATTCCTGCCAAAACAAGGAAAATGAAGCATAAAACCAAGAAAAACACCTTTGACTCTCTTATTCTCTAACTTAAGCAAAATGCATGATTTCAAGCTAGTTTCTAAGTCATAAAGGGTGTGTTTTGTGTCAAATTTAAATATAAAAATAACGGTTTTTGGACCGTTATCATTCTCTCTCCATTAAAATGCCCCGAAATAGGTGAATCATGACAATGTCAAAGAATTCCGTTTGCTTCTTCATTACTAACGCACTGCCTTAAAAGGTTATCCGCTCCATTCTTAAATAAGAAGGGGTCATCCCAGATAACCTATTTTTCATGATGCAAAAACTTTTTCTTTTGTTGCCAGTTTAAATCTTCTGGGATTACTCTTGCTGCTTTAAAATTAGCCATATCAACAAACCATGGCCTTTGTTAAATATACAGTAGTGTTTCATCTGAGAAGGACTCCTAAATTTATTTTTCCTTACTTCTAACTTCCTCATTAACCAACCAAGATAGATGATCAGCAATCACATTCTCACTACCCTTCTTGTCACGAATTTCCACATCAAACTCTTGCAATAAAAATACCCACCTAATCAAGCGCATTTTAGAATTTGGTTTGGTGAGCAAATACTTTATGGTCGCATGATCCATGTATATGATTACTTTAGACCCAACAAGATAAGGCCTAAATTTCTCCAAAGTGTAAACTATAGCAAGAAATTCTTTCTCCGTAGTGGCATAATTCAACTGAGCTTCATTCAAGACTTTGCTTGCATAATAAATAGTGTGAAATACCTTCTCTCATCTCTGGCCAAGAACAACACCTATATCATAATCACTAGCATCACACATTAACTCAAAGTCCCGATTTCAATCCGGAGCTACAATTAATGGAGCAGAAATTAGTTTCTTCTTCAATACGTCAAACGCCTTAAGACATTCATCATCCATCACAAACGACACGTCTTTAACAAGGAGATTGCTTAAAGGCTTAGCAATCTTTGAAAAATCTTTAATGAATCTTCTATAAAATTCGACATGACCCAAAAAGCTTCTAATTCCTTTCACATTTGTTGGTGGTGGAAGCTTTTCGATGAATTCCACTTTAGCTTTGTCAACCTCAATTCCCATGGAAGAAACCTTGTGACCCAGAACAATACCTTCCATTACCATAAAATGGCACTTTTCCCAGTTAAGAATAAGGTTTGTCTGAATACATCTTTTAAGAACACTATCCATGTCAAATAAACATAATTGAAAGGAATCACCAAATGCCGAAAAATCATCCATGAAGACTTCAATGCATTTTTCAATCATGTCTGCAAAGATTGCCTGCATACATATCTGAAATGTGGCTGGAGGATTACACAAGCCAAATGGCATTTTTCTATAAACAAAAATACCGAATGGACAAGTAAAAGCTGTATTTTCTTGATCTTTTGGGTCCACCACAATTTGATTATAACTTGAGTAACTATCCAAAAAGCAATAGAACGCTTGTCCTATCAACCTCTCCAACATTTGATCCATGAAAGGAAGGGGAAAGTGATCCTTCCTGGTGGCCTTATTCAACTTTCTATAGTCAATGCATATCCTCCACCCAGTAACCGTCCTCGTAGGAATGAGATCATTCTTTTCATTGTATATAACCATCATTCCACCTTTCTTTGGCACCACCTGCACTGGGCTTACCCATGCATTATTAGAAATATGATATATAATACCAGCCTCTAGAAGCTTCAGAACTTCTTTTCTAACCTCCTCCTTCACCATAGGATTCAGTCTTCTCTATGGTTAAGCAACTGGTCTATAATCATCCTTTTTAAATATTTTGTGCATGCAATAAGTTGGGCTTATGCCTTTGAGATCCGAAATTGACCTTCCAATAGCTCCTTTGTTGGCTTTCAATACTTCCACCAACGTTTCTTCTTCTATGGAAGATAAAGAATTACTGATGATGACCAATTTATTTCGACCTTCTTCTAAAAACAAATACTTTAAATGTGGTGGTAACATCTTTAGCTCCAGTTTACTTTCCTTGACTTTTCCTTTGGTATTAATCTCTTCAATGTCTGCCTCATGCAAAGGGATTTCTTTTAACACTTCTAAGTCAGTCAAGAAGTCATCAATATTCTTCTTCCTCTTCATTCAAATCTTCACATGCATCAATGAGCGTTTTCTCTAAAGGAGATGAACAACGTACCATCTTCTCTAGAACCATACATACTTCATCAAGTGTGTCGAAATGGAAACATGATTTATCATCCTTTGGGTGAGATGTAGCTTCAAACATGTCAAAATTCACTTCTTCATCTTGTACTCTTACCTTAAGTTTGTCATTCTCCACATCAATTAAGACTCTTGCAGTCTTCATAAACGAACTCCCAAGAATGAAAGGGACATCCACATCCTCCTCCATCTCCATGATAACAAAGTCCATCAGAAAGAATTTGTCCACTTTAAGAAGCACATCTTTGACCTCCCCATAAGGGTATTTAAGAGATCTATCCACCAATTGGAGAGTTATTCGAGTAGGTTTAAAGTCCATCAGAAAGAATTTGTCCACTTTAATAAGCACATCTTTGACCACCCCATAAGGGTATTTAAGAGATCTATCCACCAATTAGAGAGTCATTCGAGTAGGTTTTAGTTCCAAACCTTCAATCTTTTTAAACAAAGAGAGCGACATCAAATTAATGCTGGCTCCCAAATCAATTAATGCTCTTCAAACGGCTAACTTTCCTGTAGTACAAGGAATGGTGAAGCTTCTTAGATCTTTAAACTTAAGAGGTAATAGTTTCTGTATGATTACACTACAGTTCCCTTATACTTCAATGGTCTCCTTTTCAATATATTTCCTCTTCTTCGTAAGGATTTCCTTCAAAAACTTTACATATGAAGGCATTTGTTGCAATGCTTCAGAGAAGGGTATGTTGATTTCTAATTTCTTGAAAATTTCCATGAAACGCTCAAACCATTTTTCTTTCTCCTTCCTTGAATACTTCTTAGGGTAATGAAGGGGTTTTTCAAATATTTTTTCTTTTTTTCTCTCATCCTCTTCTTCTTTCTTTTTTTCTCCCTCAACTTTCTCCTTTTATGTTCTCACAATCTTTTTTCTTTCTCTTTCTCTTTTTGCTCAACTTCTTCTTTTTCACTCAACTTCTCTTTCTCTTTTCTCTCTATTTTTCTCTCATCCAACACCTTGCCACTTCTAGTAACAATAGCCTTACACTCCTTCCTAAGGTTAACTTTAGTATTAACCTCAAAAAATTCTAACTTTTTAACTAGTTGACACACTTGCATCTCCATACTTTTAAATGCAGCCTCGGAATTTTTATAATAAGAGATGCTCACTTGCATAAATTGCTGGAGTGTTTCCTCAAGCTTTGTAGTGCTTTTAGATAAAGAGGGTTGTTGTTGCCATTGTTGTTATTGTGGTGGTCTATTAAATTGTCCTATTTGCCCAGCTTGACCAACTTGACCTTGACCCATGCTTGGGTGAGGTTTCCATCCTTGGTTGTAATTACCAGGACGGAATTGATTACCTATATAGTTGGCTTCTTCTTGGGCTTCCACTGGCAAAGCACATTGACCATTAATATGATCACCACCACATAATTCAAGAAGTTTTTTTTGAACCTGTGAAACATTCTGTATTTCTTGTGGCAATTGAGAGAGCTTCTTCATAAGATTTTCCAATTGTTGAGTCATAATCTTATTTTGCGCCAGCAGAGCATCTTGAGGTTGTAATTATAGAACTCCCTTCTGTTGAGGTGGAGCTCCTCTTTCACTATGCATCTCATTGTCATTAGTACCCATGTTTTCAATCAACTTATTGGCTTCTTCTAGAGTCTTGCATCTAGTAATATCTCAAGCTGAGGAATCCAACATCAATTTAGTCTACGAGCCAAGTCCTCCAAGAAAAAGAATGACTACTGTAGCTTCATGAAAGCCATGTGTGGGCGTCTTTCTCAGCAAGCCTTTATATGTGTATGATAACGGTTGGAAAATCGTTATTTTGATAATTAAATTTGATTTTAAAACACACTCTTTATGGCTTAGAATGATCTTAAGACTCAAGTAAAACACTTAGTTGAGTCACATGAGAGTCAAAAGTTCTTTTTAGAGAGATTATGCTTGTTTTGCAGGGTTTTGATGAGAATTGACGGTGGAAGTAAAGAAGGGAGGACTTAGACTCATGAAAGAAGGAGAAAAAGGATGAAAAGAAGAGCTAAGTGCACCGTTCAACACCAATTCCAGCGCTGAGTGCTAGTTTCATGGGTGAAGTCACTGCTTCTCGTTTGAGCGGCACCGCTGAGCATCTTGTGCGATTAAAGGGCCACCGCTAAGCGGTGTATTGGACCGCTGAGCGGTTTTGCGATTAAAGACAAACCGCCGAGCGACCAAATTAAGCGTTGAGCGTCCATCAGATGGGCTTGGGCTTAAATTCTGTTACTTTTATGCGCTATAAATAGCCCGAGTGCGATTCTCAAAGTATTCTTTTGGCAGGCAGAGACGTCCAGAGCTATTCTACACTCCTTGGAGGCGGTTCCTTCGATGCTTAGGCTCCAATATACCAAATTTAGGGTTTATTCTTCCATTCTTTCATTTAATTTCATCTAGTTCACCATGTCTATGGTGAACTAAACCCTTTTGTTGTTGAGGAACAATGTAATCTTTTGAAACTCTCTTATATTGAAATTCATATTTTATTCATATGCTTGCATATGCCTATATTATCAATTGTTGGGTTCCTTACCTTTGCTTAATGCTTTTATTGTTTAACTCATTCGGTAAATGGTATTTGTCTTTATTGATACGGAGATGTACAATAATGTA
Source organism: Vigna reflexopilosa (assembly GCA_027742785.1). Lineage (NCBI taxonomy): Eukaryota > Viridiplantae > Streptophyta > Magnoliopsida > Fabales > Fabaceae > Vigna > Vigna reflexopilosa. The sequence goes on along the minus strand of CM050917.1, from coordinate 14,834,340 downwards.
ATGAACCGGGGGGAATTCCTTGATTAAGCTAATATCGCCTAGAGATAGGGGTAGGACGATCAATTGTATTTTGCTTCCGTTTATCATGCATTATTAGTTACTAGGGGAGGCTAGAGATTGCAAGCCAGTAATTAGTTTGCATGACAATATGATAAATAGGCGAATTAAATAAGAAGAGTAGATATAAGAGGGTGAATAAGATGAAATTGTAAACCCTAACAACTTCATTCATCCAGAGTTTCTTCTAGCCAATTGATTCACTACATTTTGCATGTTTATTTTCATCTTGCATTGAAAAACCTAAATTTAATTCTTTTCTCAAGTCTTATGCGATCTCGTTAACGGTTTTAAAACAGTTATTTTCATGCATAAATTTGATATTAAATCACACCCTTTGTAGCTTAAAATGAGCTTAGAATAAAGTAAAACTCTTAAGTTGTGTCACATGAGAGTCAAAAGTTGTTTTTAGAGATTTTATGCTTGTTTTGCATTGTTTTGCAGGGTTTTTGATGAGAATTGAAGATGGCAATGAAGTAGGAAGGTTATAGACTCAAGAATGAAGGAGAAAAAGGAAGAAAAGAAGAGTTTGTGGATCGCTCAAGCGGTAAATTCCACCGCTGAGCGTCCTAATTCGAGGAAAAGCTATTGTCTGGCGCCCAGGCGGTGACGCTGAGCGTCCAAAATGACAAGAGGCAAACCGCTCAACGGTCATTTTAGACGCCTGGGCGGTGGCATGTATTGAGGCAAACCGCTGAGCGGCCAATTTTGGTGCTTGGGCGGTTGTTTGTTTTTATATTTTGGATTCTGAAATCTTTCTGTTATGTTTTTGGCTTATATATAGCCTTAGTGCAAATCCAAATGGAATTCTTTTGGCAGAGAAAAACGTCCACAATAGCTTTACACCTTTGGATGAGATTTCTTGGATGCTTTGGCTCTACTTTATTAAATCTAGGGTTTGCTTTTTCCATTCTTCCATTTATTCCATCTAGTTTCACCATGACTATGGTGAACTAAACCCTTTGTTGTTGGGGAACAAATTAATATTTTGAAACTCTCATATATTGAAATTCTTGTTTACTTTATATGCTTGCATATGCTTGATTTATCAATTGTTGGGTTCTTTACCTGTATTTAATGCTTTTACCGTTTAACTCATTCGGTAGATGTTGTTTGTCTTTATTGATATGGGGACATACAATAATGTCATGAACTGGGGAGAATTCCTTGATTATGTTAATACCTCCTAGGGATAGGGGTAGGATGATCAATTGTATTTTGCTTGGATAGGGGTAGGATGATCAATTGTATTTTGCTTCCGCTTATCATGCGTTATTAATTACTAGGGGAGTCTAGGGATAGCAAGCCGGTAATTAGTAATAGGCTCTTTTCACCAAGGGATTGGGTTAAGGGTACACCAAGAAAGTTTGCATGGCAATATGATAAATAAGCAAAGTAAATAAGGAGAGTAGATATATGAGGGTGGATAAGATGAAATTGTAAACCCCAACAACTCTATTAATTCATATTTTCTCTAAGTCAATTGAATTCTTGCATTTGCATGTTTATTTCTGTTTTGCATTCAAACCACTTAAATTAATTTTCTTTTCTCAAGTCTAAAGCAATTAGTTTACACAAAAGATGAGGCCTTAAGAGTCCTTTGGGAAGAACGATATTGGGATTACCAATTATTATTACTTGATACGATCTGGTACACTTGCCAAGGGTCTAACAACTTTTTCTAGTAGTTTAAATTGATTAATTTTGACTTGATTGTTGATATTTGTATGTATTTTATTTTATAAAAGTTCTACTAGGGTTTGTGTTTCTTGTACATGCAACAGGAGACTAGATATACTAGAAGCAAGAAAAATACCCAACCTCTTCTTGAAGGCTTAAGCGAGACAAGTGGAAGAAGGAGAGTCAGACGCCTATCTAGGGATTTATTTCCTTCACCTAGCAGATTATTGTCACGTTCACCAGATAGAAGAATAGAGGAGATGGCAGGACAACTTCCTCCAAGACGCACATTAGCAGATCAATCTAATGCTATTGGTCCTTTTCACTTCAACAACATAGCCATGCCTACGGATCAAACGACCAACATGGTGATGAATCCATCACTTATACACTTAGTACAAGGCAACCAGTTTCACGGCTTGTCAAATGAGAATCCATATGATCATTTGACCACGTTTAGTGAAATCTGCAATACTTTGAAGATGGCAGGTGTATCAGATGAACGAGTAAGGCTTAACTTGTTCCCATTCTCATTGGCGGGCAATGCTAAGGCATGGCTTAATTCCTTTCCTGAAGGAACATTCACCACATGGGAGACTGTGGCTACAAAGTTTGTCACTAAATATATTCCATAGTCTAAAGTTACTCAAGGAAAGCTGGAAATTTCATCATTCAAGCAGGGCATGGAAAAGACTTTAGGTCAAGCATGGGAGAGATTAAAGGGCTTGCTAGAAAGACGCCAACCCATGGTTTTGACAAGACCACCTTGGTTCTTGCATACCTTGGAGGTTTGAACACTCAGTCGAAGATGATGTTGGATGCCTCAGCTGGAGGCAATGTTAAACAGAAGACTGAAGATGAAGCCTATGACTTGATAGAAAATATGGCTGCTAATGAGCAAGAAAATTACAGTGAAAGAGGCGTACCTACACAAAAGAGAGGAGTTTTGCACTTGCCTACAGATGACGCTATGCTAGCTTAGAACCATCTTCTAACTCAAAAGCTAGATAATTTGACAAAGATTCTCTCACAACTTCCTAAGGAGATTCGTAATGTCTCCCAAACGCAACAGTTGTGTGATTTCTGTGGTGGTGACCATATCAATGGTCAATGTGCTTTGCCTGAAGAGATGCAACAAGAAGCTAATTTTATGGGAAATCAGTTCCAGAATACCTACCAAGGTAATGCCAAACAAGGTTGGAAGAATCATCCAAGTATTAGTCAGGCACCGAATTTCCCATCAGGGAAAACAGGAGGTTTCAGGCAGCAACAACCTTCACCTTTGTGGCAGTAGGTCACCCATTTGACAAAGGTTGTCAGAGACCTAAATGATATATTTGATAAATTCTTGAAGGTTTATGAGTCCAATCAAGCAGGTAATCAAGCCAACATCAGATCTTGCAAGTTGGGCAGTTGTCAAAAAGGGTAGACACCACTGAAAAGCACCAATTTAGGGCTAACACTGATGTTAACCCTAAAGAGGAATGTAAAGTTGTTGTTACAAGAATTAAACGAAAAGTTGGAAGGGAAGTTGTGGAGATTGGAAGCAGTGATGAAGAAGAGGAGAAAAGAGAAGTCATTGAATTAAGTAGCAATGAAGGTGAGGAAGAAGAGGAAGAAAAATTTAGTCACAATAGGGCATTTATAGAAAACCAAGTGACTGTGGTGCCTTCTGTAATCCAACAAATTCCTGCAAGGATGAAATATTATCTTGGAGATATGATAGATTTGGATAGAGATGAAGATGAGCAAGAATTTGAAGTTCAACCTCCAAAAAGGAATTATTCGCCTAAGGTAAAAAATCCAGGTTGTTTGACACTTTCATGTGTTATAAAGAATTTTGATGTAGGAGGAGCCATGGTAGACTCTGGATCTAGTATTAATATGATGCTTGGACGTTTCTTGAGAAAGATTGGAGGGTTGACATTAAAACCGTCTAATCTTACTGTGACGGTGGCAGATGGTTCTAGTAAAAAGCCACTAGGTATGGTGGAAGATGTGGTTATGCGTGTGGAGCAACTGGAGTTTTTGGCTGACTTTCTAGTTATGGGTGATGGGTGTCGCGGCCCATACAAATTTGATTGCATATGAGAAATGCAGTATAGCCAGGAAATGACTCCTAGGTCGTCTCTCAAGGACCAATTTTGCGGTTCAGAATTTAGTCAAACACGAAGGGGGGGGGGGTTGTGAAAACGGTTTGCGTTGAACACGGATGAAAACATAATCAAAATACGACGAATATAGAAATTCAACTATAGAAACGATACAGAGACGTAAAAATACGGAATCAAACAGGGAGAGAAAACAGTCGGTCATTAACTTAATTACAATGTTTCCCATCACCGATTAACAAAATAAAGTCGCTACTCAAACCTCTAATCCAACAGAGTTGACCGACTAAGCAACGATTAATCCTGTTTTCATAAAAGCGAACTAAGCGAACGTAGTGTCAATGTCAAATCTGATTTACACCATACAGTTTCATCAACTAAGCGAAGATGTCACACCAATTAGGCAAATAAGCGTATACCCAATTGCAGGTGCAAATACAAATATCACATTAACAAAGGTCAGAATAACAAACATAGTTACGATACAGAAATCTCAGGGAAACATTACAATATAGCTAATGAGCAACTGAATTAATTTAAGCTATCATGACAATTAAAGTGACAAGATCAAACATATTAGACAACATTAAAACAAAATAAAATACTAGACCCCAACAATGTGACAAACAACTACCCAACTAAGTTAAATTAAATTACATGCAAAACTAAATTAGAGAAACTAAAAAGCAACTAATCCTACTATGCAAATTAATTTAAAACAAAAGAAATAAACAAACACAACTTTTTTCCTACCAATTCATGTGACCAAGTGTGCACCAAATAAAGAAATTGAAAATGAAAATGGCCTAAGAACACCTCTTGGCCGTGAGTTACCATGCATCAAAATCAAACTTCAAATTCCACCTTTAATAAGCTACAAAATGTGTTGACTTCTTGTCCCATGTGTACCATTTTCCAAGGAAATAAGCATGTGCCTTAACCACACAATAAAACCGTGTTCTCCTCCCTTTCCATGCAGCAAAAATGTAACTCACACACCTTTCACACCAAACTGCCAAGCCATAAGATGTATTGGTTGCAAACAATGCTTTAAAAAGTCCAAAAGTAAAAAAGGTGCTTAAATTCTTCTACCATTGTGCCACATAAGCAAGGTCAAAGAAAAATAAAAACATAAAGCATCCCATTCTCATGTGCAATTCTCGGCAGCAATGCAAGGAAAAGACAAAGACCAAAATGGTAATCTTCTTTCTATGAAAATGAGCCTCTCATGTGCTTGCCCAAATAAGGTAAAAAATTAAATGCATCATTCTCTCTCCTTTCGATCCTCATTTTCGGTTTTCTCACGAACACCAACCTTCAAATTGTTTCTCCACATCTGAATATCGAGAATGAACACAAGAATTCCAAAGTTCAATTGCAAAATAACACAAGCACAACAATCCCAAAGTCTATCTTCTTCAAACCAACTTCACACTCTCTTTTCTTCAAACTTTTGACAAAAACAAAAACAAATCCCTAGCTTTCCTTGCAAAACCGTCCAACCATCATCAACAAACACAATGAGCAGCTCAAAATATTGCTTCCAACCATCAAACAAAGGCACAAGAAGAAAATGGTTCAAACCTCAAACACCCATACACCAACTCAAGGTTTCTTCACTACTAAGCTCAACAACAACTCATTTTCGTCATCCAATCCAAGAAACTCAAAGTAAATACGAAAATATGGCAGCAAAGGAGGAGAAAAACGAAATAACTCTTCATTCAAACCACCCATCATGAAAATGCAAAGAAACAACCTCAAGCTCAAACTTTCAACTTCAAAGAACAAGAAATAAAAGGGAAATGGGATGGTTTTTCACCACCACCAAGCAAAGACAACCAAGATTCAAGTAAGAGAAGAAGAAAATTGCATCTTTATTCATTGAAATGTTAGAAACTGAGGCACCCAAGTCAAGCTCTCCATGAGAGAGTTCATACAAAAGCAAGCAAAATGAAAGTTGGAGACTAGCATGTGTGTGTCGGCCTCCTCTCTAAAATTGCCGAGAATCACTAGAAATGGGTGGGGACCACCCCTAAAAGAAACCCTAGGGAGGTGCGAAGTGTCTTACAACTTTGGGCCCATCATAAAATTTGCCAACATTGGCCCAATGCACAAAAGCTTAGTTAAAGTTTCTAATAAACTAAATTACAATTTAATTAAAAATGAAATGCCTAATTGTTGAGTCTTTAATGACCATGCCTCCATCCTAGTGCTCCAAAAGATATCTCCAAAATTTCCCTATAACTAAATATGCAATTAATCAGATCAGAAAATTCAAATTAGCGAAAATACGAATTTCCGATCAAATTAAGCAGAATTAGGAAAAACGGGAAAATAATGGACAATTAAACACAATTGCTTGATTTATTTAAGTGCAAACAGAAATGTGAATGCAGATGAATTAAATTAAAACACAGATGCAAACAGAAATGTAAAAACAGAATCAAATACAGACTAAAAGCGGTTGGTCATTAACTTAATTACAATGCTTCCTATCACAGATTAGCGACAAATACACACCACTCTAATCGAAATCCGACATGAATCACCCAACTAAGCGAAGGCTAATTCGGTCTTCAAAAATACACACTAAGCGAATGAAATGCTCAAATTTAATCAGTCATGCACCATACAGTCTAATCAACTAAGCGAAGATTAAACACTGATTAAGCAACTAAGCGTATACCTAATCGCAGGAACACATTAGATTTCATAGAATGTCAGGTAGAGCAGTATATTCACAAGTACACTCTAAGTATCTCAAAGAAACAAAATAATTTTATTAATGACCAACGCGACTAACTTAAGCTAACGTGACAATGAAATTAACACAAACGAACAGAACAAAGAACATAGTGAACAAAAATAATACACCGATCACAATAGACAACATAATGAACTGAAAAAGTAAATTGAACCGTCCTAAAATAAAATGTGCGAACTAATTAAAATAGAGTAAAAATCTAAAATTCATCTCATTAAATTAAAAAGGCAACGCGTAAATGCATGATGCAACTGGTGAATTAACAAAAAGCAATTTAAAACATTAGAAGAACGTGAATGCTGAATGTATTTCCTATATTAATAATATCCAATTCCTTTGTTGTTGGGGAACAATGTAATCTTTTGAAACTCTCATATAGTGAAATTCTTGCTTACTTTATATGCTTGCATATGCTTGATTTATCAATTGTTGCGTTCTTTACCTGTATTTAATGCTTTTACCGTTTAACTCATTCGGTAGATGTTGTTTGTCTTTATTGATACGGGGACGTACAATAATGTCATGAACTGGGGAGAATTCCTTGATTATGTTAATACTGCCTAGGGATAGGAGTAGGATGATCAATTGTATTTTGCTTCCGCTTATCATGCATTATTAATTACTAGGGGAGGCTAGGGATAGCAAGCCGGTAATTAGTAATAGGCTCTTTTCACTAAGGGATTAGGTTAAGGGTAGACCAAGAAAGTTTGCATGGCAATTTGATAACAAGTAAAGTAAATAAGAATAGTAGATATATGAGGGTGGATAAGATGAAATTGTAAACCCCAACAACCTCATTCATTCATAGTTTCTTTTAGCCAATTGAATTCTTGCATTTGCATGTTTATTTCTGTTTTGCATTCAACTACTCAAATTAATTTTCTTTTACTCAAGTCTTAAACAATTTGTTTACATGAAAGATGAGGCCTTTAGAGTCCTCTGGGAAGAATGATATTGGGATTACCTATTTTTATTACTTAATACGATCTGGTACACTTGCCAGGGGTTTAACAATGAACTGCTTCAGTCTCCAAATTTGATCAAGCTGGGAGATGTCCTCCACAGCTGGATCTAAGAAGCAGTGATTGTTGATGAGTGGGTTCAGTTGGTGCGTATTAATCTTCAAACTCTCATGTATACTGGCACCTTTGTGTTCCACCATGGGTGTGTGTTGGTCAAATTCATATGTTCCTCCTGCAACATGGTTAATGCAATATGGTTCCACAGAAATAACATGTAGGGGTATGACACCCAATCCCATTGTAACATGATGAACATCAGATAAACCATCAGAACATGAATCAATTTCAAATGTAGAAACAATATCAACAACAGTCTCAGATTCATGTTTAGTGCATGGAGAACAAACATTCAAATGTGATATCAAAAAGTTGTTCTCATCATGCAAAGAGGTAGAATTAAAAGCATGCTCATCAACAATACAATTATCAACATACTTATCATCAGCATAATAATCAACAATAGAATCAATCTTAGGTATGTTTACCTCCACTTCCCTGAAGATGAGTAGAGTGGTGGAAGGTGAAGATGGTCTACCTATCTTAAAAGTGTTGCTCATATCTGTCTGGTCCTCAAAATTTTCATCAGACTCACAGTTAGTATCACCTATCATAAAGTTGGAAGTTGGTTGTATCACAAAATTGATTTCAACACAAATAGAGCACGAACCACCTTCACAACTATATTTAAAAATTTCAGAAAACTATGAAAGATCAAAATTTAATCCTAAGTCTAAAGCATCTTCAGTTTTCACAGTTTCTATATCAAAATCATCACTAACATGTGAATCTGCAGCAGAATCAAGAATATTTGAATGCATAAACAACTCAGGGAAAGAAAGTGGGGTTTCAAGTTTAGAGAAAACCTGTGTTGATTCATGATTCATCTCACCAGTAACAACAGAATGAGCAACTGCATCCGCAGGTGCAATAGTGGGGAGATAGGAGGATGGGAAAGTAGGTGGCGCAATAGTAAGCTCATGATTCTGCTCCCCATCTCCTATGTGGATGGCACCAACATCATCAAGAATTTGAACAGTCTGAAATGGTGATCCCTCTAAAACTTGAGACTGTTCCTCAATGACCTGAGTGGCCATCTGCCCCCACAACTCATTCAATGTAGGCTTAGAAGAAGTAGAAGGTTGGGCAGGTGCCTCTTGCTGTTGTTGTTGCCTCTGAATTTTTTTGTTGTGGCTGCCTGTTGTTGTAGATGTTTGGAGCATAGGCTTGAGGCGCATCAAGAGCAACAAAGTGGTGCAAAGAAGGACAAACATCCGTATATTGGTCGTGCAACAGATGCAGATAGAGGTGCTGGTTTCTGGTTGGATGACAGCTGTGTCACCAAACTGAAAAGAGAATCAAGCTTGCTTTCCAAATTTCTATCGGCAGCAGTTGAAGACTGGGCAGGCTCATGAAACTGCAGCTGTTGTGCTTCCTAGACTAGTGGAGGCATAAAAGCCTTCTGGAATCATGGTTCTTGATATTGATGCTGTGAAGTACCATACCATCCCAAGTTAGGATCAGTCCACCTAGGATCGTCGCTAGAACCATACTGCACAGGGGAGAATTTGTTTAGAAACTGATGCTCAAGATCTTTCCAATTGGTGACGGATCCTGGAGTAAGACAACAACACCAATCCTTTGCTGCTCTGTGTAATGAGTGCTCAAATGCTCTTAAGAACATGTCTTCATCCGGGACATCTGGAGGTTTCATTAAAGAGCAAATGGGTATAACTCCTCCAAATGTCTATGTGGGCATTCACCTGCAAAACCATGAAACTTAGGCAGCAAATGTATCAGTCCAGTGTTGAAAACACAACGAATATCCTCCTTATCAAGTGGAAACGGCTCCCTAGGAGCACTCTCATGGGATGGAGGAGGAATCATACTGTTTTCAACATACAAATCAGTAGGAGAATCATAATCAGAGGCACAGGTAGAAGAAACAGTATCCACATAACCAAAATAGGTAGACATGTAGAAGAAAGGGGGAAAAGAAGAATTTAATGAAAATATGCAACTAAAGCTACCTAAATGCAACACACATAACACCACACAAAACAGAACAACACAAAACAGAACATCACACTCACAACACAAGACAAAACACAACACACACTAACACAACAAAAGACCTAAAACCGAACCGTTGGTCCCCGGCAACGGCGCCAAAATTTGATGGGTTGTCGCACCCCATGCAAATTTAATGTGCATAAAGAATGCAGTATAGACTAGGAAGTGACTCCTAGGTCGTCTCTCAAGGACCAAACTGTGGTTCAGGAATTAGGTCAAACACGTACTTGGGGGGCGTTTGTGAAAGGTTTGTGAATGCAGATGAATTAAATTAAAACACAGATGCAAACAGAAATGTAAAAACAAAATCAAATACAGAATAAAAGCGATTGGTCATTAACTTAATTACAATGCTTCCTATCACAGATTAACGACAAATACACACCACTCTAATCCAAATCCAACACGAATCACCCAACTAAGCGAAGACTAATTCGATCTTCAAAAATGCACACTAAGCGAATGCAATGCTCAAATTTAATCATTCATGCACCATACAATCTAATCAACTAAGCGAAGATTAAACACCGATTAAGCAACTAAGCGTATACCTAATCGCAGGCACACAACAGATTTCGTAGAATGTCAGGCAGAGCAAAATATTCACAAGTACAGTCCAAGTATCTCAAAGAAACAGAATAATTTTATTAATGACCAACGCGACTAACTTAAGCTAACGTGACAATTAAATTAACACAAACGAACAGAACAAAGAACATAGTGAACAAAAATAATACACCGAACATAATAGACAGCATAATGAACTGAAAAAGTAAATTGAACCGTCCTAAAATAAAATGTGCGAACTAATTAAATACAGTAAGAAATCTAAAATTCATCTCATTAAATTAAAAAGGCAACGATTAAATGCATGATGCAACTGGTGAATTAACAAAAAACAATTTAAAATATTAGAAGAACATGAATGCTGAATGTATTTCGTATATTAATAATATCCAATTCCTTTTTGTGCAGGCTTGAAGCTAAATAATTAAATAAATTAACCTTTGGATCCCTCCGTGTGATGAGAAATCTTTACTAAATGAAACATAACCCTGCTCTCCCAAAATCAGCGTCGGACACCACAAAGAATTCATGTGCTACTCTCTTTTCTTCTCCGAAATCAGCGTCGGACACCACAAAGAATTTATGTGCTACTCTCTTTTCTTCTCCGAAACCATGTACTTCTAGTTTACCTACCATGATGGGACAACACTTGTATTAAATGAAATAAAATGGCAACATTCTCTCCCCCATTAATCACCGTGGGTTTTGCTTTGTAAAAGAAGATAAAATTGAAAATGAAACCACCGTGTGAAGTCCTTTCCCAAACCGTAACACTCTTGCAAAGAGAAATGCACACCTAAGCTTAAATGAAATGAGCTTCTTTTCTCAACACATCACCACCCTCACATCACTCAAAGGAGAAAAGAAAGTGCTCCTAAATTGACTCCCAAAAAAAACGGATGCTGCACCCTTTCTAATCATCATTTTCATCAATTTTCTAAAAACAAAATGAAGAAGCTAGATGTAGCTGCTGTCATCGTGCTCTTCTCTTCACTTAATCACCACTTCTTTCTTCCACCCAAATGCATGAGCATTGCTGCAGCTGCTCCAAAATAAATGTCACCCAAAAATAAAATAAGAAAAATTGAAATCCTATGCTAGATGCTACATTGTGAACGTATGCTTGAATAAAAAAAAAAGATCCAATGCAAAACAAAATGCTGGAACCGTAACACCACTTCACCAAATATAAAGCAACGGTTAATTAAAGGAAAAGAAAATATGCTTCTAGAGTTCTATTCCATCCACAGCAGCGCTTCTTCCTAAGTATAATAAAACCAAACAGTGCAGCTCTCCATTTAAAATAAATCACTCCAACTTGAATGTATCACCGTCAACTATCAATTTCCGCGTGCACCTTCCGTGCCAGCCAGCTCATCCATAAAAAAAAAAAAACTAAAACGTGACTCATTTCTCAAAATAAAATGCAAAGTGCGCTCCTCTCCAATTGAAAACGCAAAGCAAAATAAATAAAGTGCAGCTTGCAAATTGAGAGGTAATTCTTCTTCTCGGTTCAGCATAAAAAAAAACGAAGACCCTTTCCTTTTGAGCTCTACATTCTACTTCATCCAAAATCTAACAATGTGAACATGGTTCCCAAAAAAAAATAACGTCCCAGCCAAGTCCCACACGAAGCGCAAGTGACCGCTCCCTATGTTTCTCCAAGACCGTGAGTCCTCTCTAAATGGGTGGGATTCACCCCTAAAAGAAACCCTAGTGTTAGTGCCATGTGTCCCACAAAATTGGACCTTTACATTTTTGCCACTAAAAGGCCCATTGCACATAAGTTTAATTAAAGCTTCTAGACAATTAAGTTACAATTTAATTAAAAAATGAAATGCCTAATTGTAGGGTCTTTAATGACCATGCCTCCATCCTAATGCTCGAAAAGATATCTCCAATATTTCCCTGCAACTAAAAATGCAATTAATCAGCTCAGAAAATTCAAATTAACTAAAATAAGAATTTTCGATCAAATTAAGCATAATTAGGAAAAACGGGAAAATACCGGACAATTAAGCACAATTCCCTGATTTATTTAAGTGCAATAAACCGAATACAGTCAGGAAAATATCGACTCATCAGTGACCATATAAATGGTCAATGTGCTATGCCAGAGGAGACGCAACAAGAGGCAAATTATATGGGGAACCAGTTCCAGTATAAGCAGGGGAATTTCAACCAAGGCAACTCTAGTCAAGGTTGGAAAAACAATCCTAGTATTGGGCAAACTCAGAATAACCCATCTGGGCAAACATGAGGCTTCCGACCGCAGCAACCATCACCCTTGTGGCAACATGTTAATCATTTTACAGAGACTGTCAGAAGCCTTAATGATATATTTGATAAATTTTTGAAGGTTTATGAGTCTCAACATGCAAGTGACCAAGCCAGTTTTAGATATTTGGAGATGCAAATTGGTCAACTGTCAAAGAGGGTGGAAACTACCCCTGGAAAGTGTACCAGATCGTATCAAGTAATAATAGATGGTAAGACCAAATATCGTTCTCCCACAAGACTCTTAGGTCTTAACTGTCATGTAAAGAGATCGCATAAGACTTGAGAAAAGAATTAAATTTAGGTTTTTGAATGCAAGACAAAAATAAACATGCAAAATGCAGTGAATCAATTGGCTAGAAGAAACTATGGATGAATGGAGTTGTTGGGGTTTACAATATCATCTTATCCACCCTCTTATATCTACTCTTCTTATTTAATTCGCCTATTTATCATATTGTCATGCAAACTTTCTTGGTCTACCCTAAACCCAATCTCTTGGCGAATAGAGCCTATTACTAATTGATCGTCCTACCCCTATCTCTAGGCGGTATTAGCTTAATCAAGGAATTCCCCCCAGTTCATGACATTATTGTACATCTCCGTATCAATAAAGACAAACAACATTTACCGAATGAGTTAAACAATAAAAGCATTAAGCAAAGGTAAGGAATCCAACAATTGATAATATAGGCATATGCAAGCATATGAATAAAATATGAATTTCAATATAAGAGAGTTTCAAAAGATTACATTGTTCCCTAACAACAAAAGGGTTTAGTTCACCATAGACATGGTGAACTAGATGGAATTAAATGAAAGAATGGAAGAATAAACCCTAAATTTGGTAGATTGGAGCTTAAGCATCGAATGAACCACCTCCAAGGAGTGTAGAATATCTCTGGACGTCTCTGTCTGCCAAAAGAATACTTTGAGAATCGCACTGGGGTTATTTATAGCGCATAAAAGTAACAGAATTTAAGCCCAAGCCCATCCGATGGACGCTCAACGCTTAATTTGGCCGCTCAGCAGTTTGCCTCTAATCGCAAAACTTCTCAGCGGTCCAATATGCCGCTCAGTGGTGCCTTCTAATCGCACAGGATGCTCAGCGGTGCCGCTCAAGCGAAAAGCAATGACTTTACCCACGAAACTAGCGCTCAGCGCTGGAATTGGCGCTGAGCGGTGCACTTAGCTCTTCTTTTCATCCTTTTTCTCCTTCTTTCATGATTCTAAGTCCTCCCTTCTTTACTTCCATCTTCAATTCTCATCAAAACCCTGCAAAACAATGCAAAACAAGCATAATATCTATAAAAACAACTTTTGAGTCTTATGTGACTCAACTAAGTGTTTTACTTGAGTCTTAAGCTCATTCTAAGCCATAAAGGGTGTGTTTTAATATCAAATTTAAGTATAAAAATAACGGTTTTCCAACCATTATCACAACCCCCAAACTTAAAACTTTGCTTGTCCTCAAGCAAATAAAACAGAACTTGGCTTTCCACTTTTTCATCAAAATAGTTCAACATTTCCAAAATTTATTTTTCTCACAACAAGAGTTACTCAATTCAGATTTTCAATGGAATCTTATCAAGATGCATGCATGCTTTCAATTTAACTGAGTTCACATGATCACATATTTTCCAACAGATGTTTCTTTTATGAATGATCAATCCACTAAGCACAAATGTAAACATAGAATCTATCAATTTTCACTAAGCAAGTGTGTCACTCAATCACTCAAGCGTTTAAGAGGTCTCTCCCTTCCTCTACTATTCACATATCACATGAAACCAAATTGCCCTTCATCTACTACAATCAACATTCTCACATACAAATATCATCACAAGGACTTTTTCAAGGCTTATAATGCGGATGGGTTAATCAAGAAAAATTGGTTTTTCTGGAATACAAGATCCTTGAGTTAAGAGAGTTATTTTAGCATCCAAAGTTCAAGAACAAACTCTCTTTTTCACCAATCTTACTCATTCCCAACTTCTTTCCTTTTTCTCTTTACATTGAGCTCATCTTTCATGCTTTTTCTTTCTTCTCTTTTCTTTTTCATGCTTTTCTTTCATTCAACACTTGAGCTCAATGCCTTTCTTTTGCCTTTCAATTACCCCCACAACCCCAAACTTGAACTTTGGCAATATTATACAATTATTCTCAACTCAACTCAAGGTAAAAAATTTCAAACCAAGGGTTTTCATCCTGTTTCTAGGCTAGGGTTCAAAAAAGGTAGAGCACATAGTTCTCTTTTCTTTGGGTTAATATTTGGCTAAGAATGGCTTCCAAAAATGGCCTTGATCATATGACATAAACATGTAATTCAATCAATCATAAAGATTCAGGCAACAACATTCATGCTTCCATATGAATAACACATATATCAATGAATACGCTAGAGCTCAAAATCTCACACAGCTGTGCTTTTCTCAAACATCATTCATACACCCTGCTTAGCATCATAACCACAATCATAAATCATCACACATTTGTTCACAAAGCTAGTGAACCATTCACCTGTATATCAGCATGCAACACAAACTCAATCATCATCCACATCCAATCATCATTTGAGAAAACTCATCATGCAGTAACATCATATCAAACCATCATCAGAATCAGTGTACAAGCCAAGCATAGACACATAAAATAAAGTTCAACATATTCTACAAATCCAAAGTACAAAAGAAAAAGAAAAATCCTTGTTTAAGTACTAGCATCCATCAATAGATGCCCTATCAGTCCATGTCCTCATCAGAGTCATACTCATCGCCAGCCTGTGCATCCTCAAAATCGTCATCCTCCTAGTCATCATCATCTCTGCCTAGTGCTCCAACTGCTGTAGACCCTCTGCCCTGTGCTTGCTCCTAAGGCCAAGCCATCGCACTATGGAACTCGTCCATAGTCCACCTGTGCAGTAGGTACCTGCCCTCTGCGAAGAGACTCCATCCTAGCCTCCATCATGGACATATACATGTCCCTCATGTGGAAAGGCTCAGCGTGCTGTACCGGTGCATCTGCAGGTGCATTTTCCTGCTGAACTGCTGCTTTCCCAGAACGTGTCCAAGGAACTGCTCCGGCTGGCTCTTCACCTCCATAAAATTGACGATAATAGGAGGCATCAATAGCCCTCCTCGGTCTCTCATAAGGTGGAACTACAGTGTCCATCCCAGTCTGCTGACACAGGTACGTCATTAGGTATGGATGTCCCAAAGGTGCCCTGCTACTCACAATGGTAGCACAACCCTGAATCTCGTTGGCGATGACCTCACAACCGTTAACATCCATCTGCCTCAGCATGCAGTAGATGAAGAGAATCCGATGCATAGTGATTTCGGAGACATGGGAGCATGGCTGTATGTTGGCATGAGTGAATGTCATCCA
Source organism: Vigna reflexopilosa (assembly GCA_027742785.1). Classification (NCBI taxonomy): domain Eukaryota; kingdom Viridiplantae; phylum Streptophyta; class Magnoliopsida; order Fabales; family Fabaceae; genus Vigna; species Vigna reflexopilosa. The sequence continues at coordinate 14,818,402 of CM050917.1, read as the reverse complement.
GTACTTTGCCAAGGGAGTCAAGTCCGCCCTAATGATGTTGACTGGTGCTCCATTAGGGTTCCTCTGAAAGTGTCTCCCAAGGATACACATCACCCTCTCGATGTCCTCACAATCCTTGTACTCCCCTGTAAGAGCAACATACCTACACTGCTCTCCTGGCAACTCAGTACCCAGAAAGTTGTTTATGGTGTCAGGGTCATATTTGATGATCTGCCCCCTCACATAGCTCATGTACCTCCCAGCTGAAACTTTTGCTCTGGGAAAGGCATTCGCATAGAATTCCTTCACCAGCTCAATGCTAGCTGGTGCAGGATAAGTGGTCAATCTCTCTCAGCCTCTCCTCTCGATCTCCAATTCAATCTCAGGAGCTAATCTGGAATATACAGGGCCTTCCTCTCCATCAATAAACGCCTTTCCTGCACAGTCACATAATTCTCCTCATGCTTCCTAGAAAGAAACCGAGAAGAATAAAATCTTCTTGGCCTTTCTGGCTCTTTTCTCTTGTTGCCCATGGTCTTCACTTTCCTTGAGGATGATAATTTTGTATCAAATAAATTCAATAGCATCACAGAAATTCATCATTAAAGGTTAGTAAATCATCAATTACATTCCAAATAATGCACAGTCCAGCACTGAGGGAAAAACAGGGCCCCTCAGCGTCCAAGCATAAAAAAAAAAAAAACCAAAACCTTGTGAATTATGCTCAGCGGTCAAGCAGATCGCTCAGCGGTTTCGATGAGGGTTTTTCAAAAACCCTCTTTCAAAGGTCCTAATCTCCACTCTAACACCAATTTTAACATTCCAGACCAATATCATGCAATTCAATCGGTTCAAACAGTTTCTATTTCATCAAATCATGCATAGAAATCAAAAGCCCTAATTTATCATGTTCTTACACATGTTCTTCATCAAATTTCAATTAGAAACCCTAGGAATGAAATTGCACAACTTGCTTGAGTGGAGATCTAAGATGCTTGCTAAACTTTTTCTTAAGTGATGATGAATGCCTCTCCAATGCACAACCCTCAACAAAAACCCCAAACTTTTGACAAGAGAATGGTAGAAAAATTTGATTTTTGTGAATGGGTGATGGGAAAAGTGGGGAAATTTCTTTAGAAAGACTTTGAAAGTTAAAATTGGGAGCTACGGTTTACAGAGAACACTTGAGCGAGCTTCAAAGAGGAGTTTCAAAAGTGCAGAATCCCCAAAAATGCTGAGCTTCTAAAAGCTCCAGGGAGGTCTGCGCCGCCGCCACTCAACGGTCAAATGAACCGTTCAGCGGTGGGCGTTTAATTTTTCTCCCTCTTTTTTGCTTGCTTTTGTGTAATCTTCCCCTGTAGCACTTGATTTCACCCTTCAATTTTCCAATTATCTACCTTTCCCGTCTGAAATGCAACATTCAAACATACAATGTACTTAGCACAAGGTTAAAAACAGAAATAATCAACTAGGTTGCCTCCCAGGTAGCGCTTGTTTAACGTCACGAGCCTGACCCAAACCTTGTAGCACTCATTAGTAAGTGCCTCCAACACCTTTCAGTAGGTGTGCTTACCGGTATCCTTTAGTAGATACACAAAAATTTAGCATCCCTCAGTAGATGCTACCCAAAATTGTTTAAAAATCCAAAGAATTATATGTCCAAAATAAAATAAACCTAAAACTAAAAATGTTTTACAATAAGTGGGATTCAATAAAATAACATCATGTCTTCCCATCCCGGTTGGGGTCTATCTTTCCAACTCATCAGCTGCCTTCTATCCAATCTTCTGATGGCTTTGGTGTATGGTCTTTTAATCTCCACCACTCCACCTTCTTTAATCTTGTTCATAATCCACTTTCTATTCTTGAATCTTACTTGTGAACCACGTGGAAGTGTTATATCCTCTGAGTGGATTATTCCTCCTTTATCAACCTCTTCATCTTTAGGTACCTGTAAAACATTACAACTGTCAGTATTAGTACCTGTTGTGCTATCTTCGGATGCAACTTCCCTTTTGGACTTTTTATGTCTGGCTCTCTTTTTAACTCTAACATTATTTTCTTGAGAGCCATGCAACAACACATTATCTTTATCTCTCATCATGATTCTTCCATCATAGACACTAATAAGCATCTTTGAAGTCGCCATGAAAGGTCATCCAAGAATCACTGCTCAACACCAAGAATTCTTCATCATTATCCTCTCATCATTTTCCATTCCCATGACTATAAAGTCCACCAAGAATTCTAATTGCTCAACACGCACAATCACATTCTCCACCATACCAAGCGGCTTTTTAGTGGACCCATCCGCCACTGTCACATTAAGATTAGACGGTTTTAACACTAGCCCTCCAATTTCCTTCAAGAAGCGCTTAGGCATCATATTAATGTTATATCCAGAATCTATCATAGCTCCTCCTACATCAATATCATTCACAACACATGGAAGAGTCAAACATCCTAGATCCTTTATCTTGGGCGAATGACTTTTCTTCTAAGGTTTAGTAACAGGTTCCTGTTCCTCTTCATCAAGATCTATCACATTTCCAAGATAATATTTTATTCTCTCAGAGTACACAGGAATCTGCTTAATCACTTAAGGCACCTTAGTCACTTGGTTAAAACTTTCTCCAAATTACTCATTGTGACTCCCTCTTTCCTCATTTTCTGATTTTTTTTCAAATCTCTCCTCTTCTTTCTCTTCCTCACCATTCTTAATCTCATTATTTTCACTCATCTCTTCATCTTCCTCCTCACTACTTTCTACATCAATAACTTCCTCTTCTGATTTTCTTTTGCTCCTTGTTACAATACCCTTGCACTCCTCTTTAGGGTTAACATCAATATTAGCCCTAAATTGGTTTTTCACTGTAGTTTCCACCCTCTTTGACAGTTGACCAATTTGCATCTCCAAAGAGCTGAAACTGGCTTGGTCACTTGCTTTTTGAGACTTATAAACCTTCAAAAATTTATCAAATCTATCATTAAGACTTCTGACAGTCTCTATCAAATGATTAACCTGTTGCCACAAGGGTGATGGTTGCTGTGGTCGGAAGCCTCATGTTTGCCCAGATGGATTATTCTGAGTTTGCCCAATACTAGGATGGTTTTTCCAACCTTGGCTAGAGTTTCCTTGGTTGAAATTCCCCTACTTATACTGGAACTGGTTCCCTATATAATTTGCCTCCTGTTTCATCTCCTCTAGCATAGCACATTGGCCATTTATATGGTCACCACCATAGAAATCACAAAGTTGCTGAGCTTGGGAGACAATCCTAATTTCCTTTGGAAGTTGTGAGAGAATCTTCATCAAATTGTCTAGCTTTTGAGTTAGAAGATGATTCTAAGCTAGCATAGCATCATCTGCAGGCAAATGCAAAACTCCTTTCTTCTGCACTGGTACGCCCTTTTCGATGTAAGTTTCCTGCTCATTCACAGCCATACTCTCAATCATGTCATAGGTTTCATCCTTAGTCTTTCTCTTTATGTCACCTCCTACTGAGCGTCACACATCATCTTCGACTGTGTATTCAGGCCTCCAAGGTAAGTGATAACGATATCAAAACTGTTATTTTCATGCATAAATTTGATATTAAAACACACCCTTTGTAGCTTAAAATGAGCTTATAATCAAGTAAAACTCTTAAGTTGTTTTTAAAGATATTATGCTTGTTTTGCAGGGATTTTGATGAAAAATGAAGAAGGCAATGAAGTAGGAAGGTCATAGACTTAGGAATGAAGGAGAAAAAGGAAGAAAAGAAGAGTCTGTGAATCGCTCAGCGGTAAGTTTCAGCGCTGAGCGCCCTAGTTCAAGAAAAGCTATTGTCTGGCGCCCAGGCGGCGACGCTGAGCGTCCAGGACGAGAAGAGGCAAACCGTTGAGCGGCCAATTTAGGCGCCTGGGCGGTTGTCTGTTTTTATATTTTGGATTCTGAGATCTTTCTGTTATCTTTTTGGCTTATATATAGCCTTAGTGCGTATCCAAATGTAATTCTTTTGGTAGAGAACAATGTCCACAGTAGCTTTACACCTTTGGAGGAGATTTCTTGGATGCTTTCGCTCCAATTTATCAAATCTAGGTTTTTCTTTTTCCATTTTTCCATTTATTTCATCTAGTTTCACCATGAATATGGTGAACTAAACCCTTTGTTGTTGGGGAACAATGTAATCTTTTGAAACTCTCATATATTGAAATTCTTGTTTACTTTATATGCTTGCATATGCTTGATTTATCAATTGTTGGGTTCTTTACCTATATTTAATTCTTTTACCGTTTAACTCATTCGGTAGATGTTTTTTGTCTTTATTGATACGGGGACGTACAATAATGTCATGAACTGGGGAGAATTCCTTGATTATGTTAATACTGCCTACGGATAGGGGCAGGAGGATCAATTGTATTTTGCTTATGCTTATCATGCATTATTAATTACTAGGGGAGGCTAGGGATAGCAAGCCGGTAATTAGTAATAGGCTCTTTTCACCAAGGGATTGGGTTAAGGGTAGACCAAAAAAGTTTGCATGGCAATTTGATAACAAGCAAAGTAAATAAGATGAGTAGATATATGAGGTGGGTAAGATGAAATTGTAAACCCCAACAACCTCATTCATTCATAGTTTCTTTTAGCCAATTGAATTCTTGCATTTGCTTGTTTATTTTTGTTTCTCATTCAAACCATTTAAACTAATTTTCTTTTACTCAAGTCTTAAGCAATTTGTTTACACAAAAGATGAGGCCTTAAGAGTCCTTTGGGAAGAACGATATTGGGATTACCGATTTTTATTACATGATACGATTTGGTACACTTTCCAGGGGTTTAACAGTAAGCAAGAACTATCGTTGTCTTGTCAAACCCATAGAATGGTGTCTTCCTCAATAATCCTTTAAACCTATCCCATGCTTGCCCGAGAGTTTCTTCCATGCCTTGTTTAAATGATGAGATTTCCAACCTTCCTTGGGTGACTTTGGACTGTGGAAAATATTTATTGACAAATTTGGTTGCCACAGTTTCCCATGTAGTGAATGTTCCTTCTGGAAATGAATTTAACCATGTCTTAGCATTACCTCCCAATGAGAACGGAAACAAGCTAAGCTTTACTCGTTCATCTGACACTCCAGTCATCTTCAAAGTATTGCAAATTTCACTAAATGTTGTCAAATGATCATACAGATTCTCATTAGACAAACCGTGAAATTGGTTGCTTTGTACCAGATGGATTAATGCAAGATTCATCACCATATTGGCTGTATTGTCAGTTGGCATGGCTATGCTGTTAAAGTGGAAAGGGCCAACAACATTAGATTGATCCGCTAGAGTGCGTCTTGGAGGAGGTTTCTCGGCTGCCATCTCCTCTACTCTTTGTTCTGGTGAAGGTAATAATATTCTATCAGGAGAAGGAAACAAATCCCTAGATGGGCGTCTGACTCTCCTTCGCTTTTTATCACTTAAGCCTTCAAGAAGAGGTTGCGTGTTTTTCTTCCTCCTAGTATGTATAGTCTCCTGCATGCACAAGAAACACAAACCCTAGTAGCACTTTTATATAAAAAAAAACCAAAACAAAACAAAATATATACAGACAAGTCAAATTAAATCAATTTACACTACTTGAAAATTTAAACCATGAGTCCTCGGCAACGGCGCCAAAAACTTGTTAAACCCATGGCAAGTGTACCAGATCGTATCAAGTAATAATAGATGGTAAGACCAAATATCGTTCTCCCAAAGGACTCTTAAGCCTTAACTTTCATGTAAATAGATCACATAAGACTTGAGAAAAGAATTAAATTTAGGTTTTTGAATGCAAGAAGAAAATAAACATGCAAAATGCAGTGAATCAATTGGTTAGAAGAAACTATGGATGAATGGAGTTATTGGGGTTTACAATTTCATCTTATCAACCCTCTTATATCTACTCTTCTTAATTAATTCGCCTATTTATCACATTGTCATGCAAACTTTCTTGGTCTACTAAACCCAATCTCTTGGCGAATAGAGCCTATTACTAATTATTGGCTTGCTACCTCTAGCCTCTCCTAGTAACTAATAATGCATGGTAAACGGAAGCAAAATACAATTGATCGTCCTACCCCTATCTCTAGGCGGTATTAACTTAATCAAGGAATTCCCCCAGTTCATGACATTACTGTACGTCTCTGTATCAATAAAGACAAACAACATTTACCGAATGAGTGAAACGATAAAAGCATTAAGCAAAGGTAAGAAACCCAACAATTGATAATATAGGCATATGCAAGCATATGAATAAAACAAGAATTTCAATATAAGAGAGTTTCAAAAGATTACATTGTTCCCCAACATCAAAGGGTTTAGTTCACCATAGACATGGTGAACTAGATGGAATTAAATGAAAGAATGGAAGAATAAACCCTAAATTTGGTAAAATGGAGCCTAAGCATCCAAGGAACCGCCTCCAAGGAGTGTAGAACAGCTCTGGACGTCTATGCCTGCCAAAAGAATACTTTGAGAATCGCACTGGGGCTATTTATAGTGCATGAAAGTAATAGAATTTAAGCCCAAGCCCATCTGATGGACGCTCAACGCTTAATTTGGTCGCTCAACGGTTTGCCTCTAATCGCAAAATCGCTCAGCGGTCCAATACGCTGCCCAGCGGTGGCCTTCTAATCGCACAAGACGCTCAGCGGTGCCGCTCAAGAGAGAAGCAATGACTTTACCCACGAAACGGGCGCTCAACATTGGAATTGGCGCTGAACGGTGCAGTTAGCTCTTCTTTTCATCCTTTTTTTCCTTCTTTCATGAGTCTAAGTCCTCCCTTCTTTTCTTCCATCTTCAATTCTCATCAAAACCCTGCAAAACAATGCAAGGCAAGCATAATATCTCTAAAAACAACTTTTGACTCTCATGTGACTCAACTAAGTGTTTTACTTAAGTCTTAAGCTCATTCTAAGCCATAAAGGGTGTGTTTTAATATCAAATTTAAGTATAAAAATAACGGTTTTCCAACCGTTATCAGTGCCACTGTAATAATCGATTAAAGGACATTTTAATCAATTAGTTAGTCTTTTAATCCTAAGAATAATCAATTAAAAGTGACCGTTGGAGTTTTCTAACATTTGAAAACTAGCCGTTGCACTTATTTTAATCGACTAACAGTAATATTAATCGATTAAAAGCGTTAAATGGCTAGAAACGGAGAATGGAAGAGTATTTGCTTGAGTCTTAATATTGGCTCGCATTTTCCATCACATGCAACTCTTCCCTTGTCTTGTAGAAATAAAAAATCATTGTGAATTGTGTGTTCTTGTTCGGCTTGAGAACTCTCGTCTGTGGAGCTGTTGAAGTGCTGCTACTAGGACAGAGGAATAGTTGGTTCATCCTTGGTGCGTTTGAGGAGGTGTTTGGAAGAGGATCATCCTTTATGAAGTATTTAGAGGAAGTGTTTCATCCTTTGTGAAGATTCAAAGGAGGTGCAGGTTCATCTCTTGTGGTATCAAGAGAGGTGGTTTCTAAACTTTTACAAATTTTTTCTTTGTGAATGTAATTTGTAATTGTTTTGTGATTAGTGAACTGTTTATCTTATTTTAAGATAGGCGACTGTACGTAGGATTCATAAGATTCAAACTAGGATAAAATCCTTTGTGTAAATTTGATAACGGTTGAAAATACCGTTATCTGTGATGGAATATTGATATTAAATGCACCCTTTTTGACTTAGAAACTTTCTTTAACTCATGCTTTTTCTTTAGTTTTGGGAATAAGAGAATTAAGGTTATACTTAATGACTTTATTACTAATTCCCTTGATTTTGTAGGCTATTGGAATGAATTGAAAGAAAAGTAAAAGTATCAAATGGTTAGAGTGCAGCAAAGTCAACCAAAATGCAGAAAAGTCAATCAAAGTGTAATTTAGCGCTGCAGGTAGCATTGAGCGCTAGTCTTTTTTTAGTATTGCGCCTAAGCGCCACCGCTGAGCGTCATTTGAGTGCCGTACCTACCGCTGAGCGCCATTTTTAGCGTTGAGCGCCAATGACACGTGTTTTAGGCCAATTTACTACTATTTTTATGATCTATTTTGGGCCTAGACCTGTTTTCTGTTATTTTGCTCCCTATTTAAAGACCTAGACATCTTAGGGTTTGTATCTTTTGATGGCTTAAGGATAGAAACACGTTTTTCACCCCTTTTGGGGAAAATTTGGGGATGTGAGAGCTCTCCTCTTCTCTTTCTAGGGTTTCTATTTCTTCCATTCCATTGTACACCTAGTTTCTCCATGACGGTGGAGAACTAATCTCATTTGTTATTGGGAAAGATGTAACCTTTAAACTCTCTTGTATTTGAATTGATTCTTGTTATTGATATATACTTCTTTCATTAATTGTTAGAGATATTATTCTTTGCTCAAATGCTTGTGATGTTTAATTCCTGTATAGCATAAATCTTATGATTTGTAAGAATCAGGAGATTTCGTACTCTTAGGGTTGGACGATTTGGGGATGTGATAGCTCTCCTCTTCTCTCCCTAGGATTGTTATTGAGAGATATCTCATAAATCACGATCTGGGAATTCTCCCAAAAGCAATATTACTTAGACATAGGGATAGGAGGGTTGGTGGCCTTTAAGCTTTTGTGCATATGTAATGCATAATTAATTGCTAGGGAGACAAGACATTATAAACTAGTAATTAAGGATAGGCTTTCTTCACCGAGACATCGGGTTTAAAGTAAATTAGAAAGTGGAATTAATATTAATGAAGAAGATGAATTCGGTTATGCTTGAGAGTGATTAGGTGAAAAGTGATGAACCCAAACCTACCACACCCGTGAAATTCAAGAATAGGTTATGGGTTGTCAAGACTATCAAAGCAAACGGAGTTTTTGAGATTGAGGCTCCTTATTCTAGAAGAATAAAGTTGGTGACAAGAAAATTGTCGAGATTTTGTTGGCGTCATGAAGGAAGGAAGAACGCCAACATCAAAAATTCGGATTGAGCTTAATTGGGTCAAGCTAGTGACGTTAAAGAAGCGTTTGCCGGGAGGCAACCCAATTTATGATTTTTTTTATTGATTATTTGTGGTGTGGATTTGATTTTTCTTTGTGTATTTGAGTTTTTTTTTTTTAGGTTATATGATGCTTCTGATGGTAGGGATGAGAGCATCTACTGATGCATGCTATTGAGAGCATCTACTAATGGATGCTATGTGATTAAGCATCTACTGATGGATGCCGATAAAGATGAAGGAGATTGGTGTCTACTGATGGATGCCGATGAAGATAAGAAAGATTAACATCTATTGATGGATTCTATGTGATTAGACATCTACTGATTGATGTTACTAACAACATTTACTAATGAATGCTACAAGGTTAAAGCATCTACTGATGGATGCTATGATGAGCATCTACTGATGGATGTGATAACGGTTGAAATACCGTTATTTTTATACTTAAATTTGACACTAAAAACACTTTTTATGACTTAGAAACTACCTTGAAATCATGATTTTTGCCTAAGTTAGAAAATAAGAGAGTTGAAGGTTGTATTATTGGTTTTGTGCTTGGTTTTCCTTGTTTTGGCAGGAATTAACATGAATTGGATGAAGGAAGTTGAAGTAGCATGGAGTTGGACTCAAGAGAAGTAGGAAAAGTTCACAAAAGAAGAACCGCAACAGGCGTTGAGCGCCATTCTCGCTGTGGAGTTCTCTAGCTGTCGCTTGATCGCCAATGCTGAGGGGAAAAACAAGTGTCGCAGTGATCGCTGAGAGACACTTTTACCGTTGAGCGCCAGCCTCTTCAGTGAGTTCACTGCCACACGCCTGGGCATCAACGTTGAGCGTTATTCTGAAGAATCGCACCCACCGCTGAGCAGTATTCCATCGCTGAGCGCCATTTGCGTGGGCCTGGGCTAGTTTTTCTGTTATTTTTAGAAAGTATATAATGTTTTAGTCGACCTAAAGGGTCTATCTTTGGACAGAAAGAGGCACAAAAACACTCTCTTCTCCCCTCGGAGGCGGATTTTGGTTGCAGAAGCTCCAATCTACAACTTTTAGGGTTCTATCTTTCATTCCATAGAATCGTCGTGCAATATCATTTCATCATGAAAAAAGCAGTACATCGAGCAATTATACTATTAATTTTCATAGTTCACCATCTAGTATGAAAGTTGAATAGGGTTAAGTATGTTTTTAGTCCCTATACTTTTGGGCGATTTTGGTTTTAGTCCATTTTCAAATTAAGGTACAATTTAGTCCTTCAACTTTAGAAAACTCTGGTTTTAGTCCTTTTTACCAATTTTTTTAAACTTTATTTGTTGTTTCAAACGCATTTCTCAGTTAACATTGAAACAAAAATGTGTCAAACAGTGTAAACAATCCAAATGCTATAATGAAACGTGCTTGAAACAACAAATAAAGTTAAAAAAATTTAGTAAAAATGACTAAAACCAGAGTTTTCTAAAGTTGAAGGACTAAATTGTACCTTAGTTTGAAAATGGACTAAAACCAAAATCGCCCAAAAGTATAGGGACTAAAAACATATTTAACCCTATTCAACTTTCATACTAGATGGTGAACTATGAAAATTAATAGTATAATTGCTCGATGTACTGCTTTTTTCATGATGAAATGATATTGCACGACGATTCTATGGAAGTGTGACGACATCGTTTCATCTATAAATATACATGTGCTTTTCTTATAATTGCATTCGTCCTGTTTACATATTGAACATAATAGGATTCATGTTTTTTATCTCCTGAGCGGTTTTCTTTCTCTAGATTTTGAAACATGCTTGTTATTTAAATTGCAATTTGCTGACTTCAATTGCAAAGTGTCGCATTCAGCCCTAAGTTCATATAAAGGTGGCCTTTGAAATTGAAGTCAACAAAATGCTTTTAATAGTACAGAAATGGATCAGTTATCTTACTGAAAGAGAAGTGCCGAGGAAAAAGAAATATGGTTCACAATATGTTTAATGGTTAAACAATTTTGAGAATTGAAATCAATTTATAAAAAAAGTTGTTTAACTTCATCATTTGCCAGTGTATGATTCTCTTTTTAAATTGTTTTGGAGTTGTTTTCTACCGTTAGATTTCAGAGCTATCTGATTTCTTAGGGTGAAAACCAAAATAAAATGTTAACATTAATTTCTTTAGATTTCTTTGGTTTTCACTCCTTTTAAAATGAATTTATTTGTAGACTACGATGTAAAAAAAATTCAAGGATATAAAAAAAACTTCCATTCTAAGTAAAGAAATCAAATGACACAGTTTTAAACACTAATCACACTCAGCTTTATAAATAAAACACACTTTAACATTACCAAATTACAATACAGTAACTTGTATGGAGAGATCAACCAAGTTTCATCAACATTCATATTACAATTACATTAAAAACACATATAACAAAGACCATCCCCAGTAACACCTTCAACCACTTTCCCAACATAACAACCCTTTTCTCTAAACAAGCTATTTTCATCTTTTCATCATCAACTTCTTCCATCTTCATCACATTTTGTTCCATCATCATCAAACTTCCACATGCTTGTTCATTTCTTCCACTTCTACTCCTTTCTTCTCCATATAACACATTTCCTTCTTCTATTGCTTCTTCACTACACTAGTGAAAGAGGTTGCAACCAACAAAATCTTCGCCCCCACCTTGTTGAACGACAATAGGCACACTCCCTTGTCAAAACCCACAAAAGTAAACAAACATTTACGCTTATATTAAACTGACCATAGAAGCAAGTGGGTTTTACACCCAACCTCCTAACACTGGCACTACTGTGTTGGAAGTCTGAACCCAAACACTTGCAAGACGAAGATAAAGAGACATTTCCTCAGTTGCACAGTGCTTCGAGAACCCCTTCTTCCCCAAGACGAACACGAACATAAAATACTGGCTACCAACAATATTATCATTCCTCGTGGATCACATTGAATTTAATGCGCAATGCCAACTGAGGGTTTAAACCGAACAAAAACATAAGAAAAGCATAATAACACCAAATATAGGAAAAATATGAAAATATAACCACGAAAAGTATATACTAAAATTTCAAACAAAGTTCAAACAGAGAAAAAAAAACTAAAATATATCAAATATTACATTAATTTAAGAAAAATAAAATAAAATGGACTCTTCTTCCTAATCTGAGTCAGATGTCTCCATAGACTCATCTTTTGTTGTGTCATCTGCATCATTAGATTCACTTGTTGTGGTTTCAACTAAACTGTCTTCATGTAATTTGTTGTAAATCATGATTAAATAATTTTCAACATTTGAAATTATTGTTCAAAGCCTTTGAATTTGATCCCCAACAAATCTTTCAAACTCAGTCAAGGAGTTTCGTCAACATCCTTGAACACCCAGCCATCTTTTGTTTTCTTTAGACCATTAAAGGTCAATGCCACTTTTCCTATTTCATTTGATTTGGTGCATCCAACTTTTTTTCACCAGTAAGAGCAACTTGATGATGCTTCAATACACTGCTGATAAAAACACCATATGGTAGATTATGTCCATGATTACTTCCAATTTCAATCATGTGCTCACTCATAACAGCAAGCCAGTTGGTTGGTATCCGTGTTTTTATGGCATGAACCAAAAATATATCTCCAGTAGTTAGACGATCACGTATATATCTTCCAAGTAGTATTACCCAAGTAAGTACAAAAGCACAAAATTTTTCTTCCATTTTCAAACCATCAAGTAGATACGGCTTGTATACCTTTACTCCTATAAATCTTCTTCTTGTTGGTCCATTGGTTGAGTTTAGAATTTCTTTCATGAGACCTGCAGCCTTGTGCTTTGAGACAGGTAAAAGATAGCCATATTTCATCATTGATTTTAATATCGACACCTTTCACCCGAGAGCATATAACACCATCGACAACCTTCAGATTATGGTAGAACACTTCTACCAGGTCAGGATAGCAATCACTAGTCATTTCTACAAATTTTGCAAGACCAACATCTACAACCCAATCTTGAAAAAGAAACCCTTGCTTTCTGAATAATTCCAAATCCAAGTAATTGTGATGGACCACTTGGAAGAGTTTTCTATAACATCCAAATTTCTGTCGTGTTTCGTCATCACTTATCCACCCATTTGGACTAGCATTTCTTACAACTTGTGCAGCCTTTTTTCCACGCCGTGAAGATGAAGAAGCCATTTCAGAATAGGATTTAGAGGTTTAGGGAAAGGTTACAGTTTCAATATAAGTTCAGAAATATATTTAGTTTCAATTTAACTTCAAAATAACATGTCCTATACCATTACAACTTCACGTTCTATAGTTGAAATACTTGGAAGTTTAAATGAACACGTTGAAGCCCCATAAAATTCGACGTTCATTGGCGCTAAATATTTAAACCAACGCGCCATTCTTTTATTCTTTTTTTTCTTCTAAAACACAAATAGTACGTTTATATCTAAAGCCATGGACGTATTATTGTGAGCCAGAAGCCAAAGAGTTACTCCCCTTTTAATTCTTTTTTTTCTTTTAAACCACCAACATTACGTCGAATTCTTCGGGGATTGACGTATTATTAGTCAGCTAGAAACCAAAGAGTTTATCCCTTTTTAATTACTTTTTCTTTTTTCTTTTAAAACACCAAGATTACGTGGGGATTAACGTATTATATATCAGCAAGAAGCCAAAGTCTTTCTCCCTTTTTAATTAATTTTTCTTTTTTCTTCTAAAACACCAAGATTACGTGGGGATTAATGTATTATATATCAGCCAAAAGCAGAAGTGTTTCTCCCTTTTTAATTCCTTTTCTCTTTTCTTTTAAAACACCAAAATTACGTGGGGATTAACGTATTATATTTCAGCCAAACACCAAAGAGTTTCTCCCTTTTTAATTGCTTTTATTTTTAATCAAACAATAAATGAAGAATTACTCCATTTTTAATCCAATAATAAACGAAGAATTGTAATACTTGGACGTTTCAATTTAAAATCCACCAATAGTACGTTGTCTGCTTAAGCTATTCGAGGTATTATTGTCAAAGGCTAACTCCAATAACTGCTTAACCGCATAATAAACATGACAACTTCAAAATTGATGAAGAAGACACAATCCAATAAGAGACGATGTCATCAAAGCCATGAGTTTGCTTATTTCATTGTAATGGAAGAATCAGTTCAAAGAGTTAACAAAAGATAACGCACAGAAGATGACATATCTACATTGTATCCAATCAAATCACTTCCCACAGACTTATTGCTTAATGTCATTGCAAAGGTAAGTTTCTGAATCTTGGATTGATCATTACAACATGAAAGTATGTTGTAGAGAATTTTTGCATGCCACAAAAGACAATTATATGTGGCAGCAAATTTCTTTAGAAAATTTTTCGTTGATTTCATGGTCATGTAAAGAAAAAGTAAGGGTATTAGATATTTTCATGCAAAGTTGTAAAGAGGGTGGAAATATTGAAGCTTTGTATAGAGAGGGATTAAGAGAAATAATTAGATATAAGGGAAATATTGAAAAAGGCATTAATGACTTGAAAATGGCTACCAAAGAGGTTATCTTGAAGCAAAATATGTATATGGTTTGATCTTATTATGTTCATACGATAGTGATTTAAGAAAAGAAGGAGTTGAGTATATGCAATTTTTGAGAAATGTCAAGTGTGTTGTAAGGTGTAGAAATAAGGTAGTATCTTTGTTGGGTAACATATGGAGAAAACCATATGGAACACTGGTGCGGAATCCAACTCCTTTATGTACCGAGAGCCAATGTAATGGTTGGAATATGAAGAAGTGTTATGGTTAAGAAATAGCATATAATGAAGATGATGATGATAATATTAAGAAATCATGTGAAAATTATAGGTGGGATGTTGAGTTAGACTTTTTTTATAATATTTTATTCCATTCTATTTAGTTTTAGTTATCTTCCAATCATGCAAATTAGAAGTTCACCGATCAACAATAATTCTACAACAGAGAATATGAATTTCATTGTTTGATTTTAATTTTGTTTTGCTGGTTGTAATCATCTTTTGTATATTAATAAAATTCTCTTTTGGAAAACATTAGTGAATGGTGATTGAATTGTTTAAATTGATTAAATATGATTCAATCGCTTTTATGATTGAAATTGTCCATTTTAATGTTACAACATTACATTGCATGCAATATATGTTATTGTGTCTTTTTAAAACAACAATATTACGTCAAATGATAAAGCTACTCGATGTAACATTAAGATATGAACGTCCAACAAAGGGAAGTCGACGTATTATTTAATATTACAGCAAATGGTCTCTCCTTTTTTTTTTACTTTTATCTTTCTTTCTTTTTTCCTTTTATCCTCCAATAACACGTCGATTTTGAAAATATTTGACATCCTCTATTAATTCCTAGAAGGAGTTTATGAATTTTATTATTTGAAGTTGTAGCATTTTGAAAGGCCTTGGAGAAGTTACAAGTTAACACAACTGTTGTCACAAGAAATTTTATAAATTGATGTCTACTTAAATAATTAGTGTTGGGAAAAGGCTAATATAGGCCTGATATGGTCTTGAATAATAAAAGGTAGTCTACTTAAATGATGTATGGGAAATTTCAGTTTGCTGCTAGAAACGAAGAGGTTGACGTCAATTTCTTCAGACTTACAAAGTATCTTTTTGGTTTAATTCTTTTTTCTTTTAATCGAACAATAAACGTCGAATTCCTTAGGCATCTGACGTATTATTCATTATCCGAAGGCAAAGGTCGCTCTCTTTTTTCTTTTTCCTTTTTAAATTCCCAGAGAACATCAAACTTTAGGGGGCTTCGACGTGAAAGGCATTTGAGTGGTTGTGAGCATTAATTTTGTGTGTCACCAGAGGTTTTGAATTGACTCTATAAATATAATTGATGGTTTTTGAATGATTAATCCTTTAAAGTATCCTGGATTCAGATCCACTGAATCTGTAGAAAATAACTTCAAGATACTTAAAAATTGAATCACACAATCAAGAATCTTCAAGTTATAAAAGTAGTTCTGCCCCTCCTAAGGTTCTATAGATTTGAAAAAGCACTTATCTTCTTACTATTTTTCTTTCCCCCAGATTTTTGTTGTTCAAATTCTTCTTCCCATAAAAAATGTGGAATCACCTTTTGGCTTTTGGCTGGAGTATAAAGCCATTTTCATATATCGTAGGTTCATTATCTGTTAACTTTCTGCTCTGTGATTCTGAAAGTGTTTATAGAAAAACAAAGAAAAAAGTTAATAGATTGTTGCGAGAAAAACAAATTTGTTTCTGTTAATCCCTCCTTCAAGCTTTCAAACATGACAAAGAATCAAACCACAAAGAAATTACTTGTTTTTGTCACCTTGAAAGAGTTGATAAAACAAAGAAAAAGTTTTCAAACCTTAAAGCCACAAGTACAAGGATGTTTTATCGGTTGGTTTAAAAGAAAAAATAAAAACTTATTTTTTTGCAAAGAAAACGTCAATGCATAGAAGAATTCAACGTTCTGTGGTTGGTTTAAAAGAAAAAGAAAAAATAATAAAAAAAGAACTAAATAGTAAAACGTCGATGCCAGTTTAAATTGACGTTTTATGTGTTGATTTAAAATAAAAATAAAAAAATAACTGTTTGCAACGTCAATCTTTTGTTACGGTTGACGTCATATTAATTATCAATATTTAGTATTTATTTATTTTGTATTGAACGTCAGCTTTTTCCAGAGCAACGTTATGTGCATCAACGACTGTCACGTCGACCCATCTTTATAGACATTTTATATTGGTCTAAACGTCAAGCCATAAAGTGTGTGACATTCTGTTTGGTATAAAAGAGAAAAGAAAAAAAGAACAAAGAAGGGATTCACTTGCTGGCATATAAAACGTCAAATATTTGTCATGGTTGACGTTAAATGTGGGTAGGAGTAATACTGCTGGAAGAAAAACACTATTTCATAGTTTCTTATTTTAAATTGAACGTCAAATGTTTCTTAAGTTGATGTTATGTGATTTTTGCACTAGTGTGTTTTATTCATGTATAGCATAAATCTTATGATTTGTAAGTATCAAGAGATTTCATACTCCTAGGGTTGGACGATTTGGGGATGTGACAGCTCTCCTCTTCTCTCCCTAGGATTGTTATTGAGAGATATCTTACAAATCACTATCTGGGGAATTCTCCCAAAAGCAATATTACCTAAACATAGGGATAGGAGGGTTGGTTGCCTTTAAACTTCTGTGAGTATGTAATGCAAAATTAATTACTAGGGAGACAAGACATTGTAAACTAGTAATTAAGGATAGGCTTTCTTCACCGAGACATCAGGTTTAAAGTAAATTAGAAAGTGGCATTAACATTAATGATGAAGATGAATTCATTTATGCATGAGAGTGATGTTAACACTCCGGCAAGTGTACCGAATCGTATCAAGTAATATTAAGCGGTAAGTCCGAGTATCGTTTCCCTAGAGACTCTTAGGCCTAAACGTTCGTGTAATTTCTTGATTTCTTATGACTTGATGGAACGAAAATTAGGGTTTTAGATGCAAGACAGAAAATAAACATGCATGCAAAGATTGATCAATTGAAAGTTGAACTATATGAATGAATGGTGTTGTTCAGGTTTATGATTTCATCCTAATCCACTCTCATATATTTACAAATTGTACTTAATTCTACTTGTTTATCAATGTTAGTGCCAGTTTCTAAATTCCCCTAATTCCAATATCTTGGAGAATAGAGTCTACTCCTAATTACTAGTTTACTATGTCTAGTCTCCCTAGCAATTAATCATGCATTACATAATTCGCACAGAAGCTTAAGGCAATCGGTCCTCCTATCCCTATGTCTAGGTATTATTGCTATCAAGAGAATTCCCTCATGTATAGACCTACCCACACATGTCCATATAGAAAGAATCAAACATTATGCTATTGCATAATGTCTTAAACAAAGCATGCAAATATAATGGAGGAAAAAATCTAACAATTGATAAGAGAAAGTATATGAATAAAGAAAGAATTTCAATATATGAGAGTTTCAATAGGATTACATCGTTTCCCCCAACAATAAAGGGGTTTACATAATCATGGTGAAACTAGATGAAAATAATGGAAAGAATGAAAAGATAAACCCTAGATTTGATAGATTGGAGCTCTCGCATCCAAAATCCGCCTCTAAGGAGTGAAGAGATTGTTTCTGCGTCCTTTCTGTCAAAAGATGACCTCTAAGGGTCGTGCAAATCTATTTATAAACTCTGAAAAATAGCAGAAATTTGGCCCAAGCCCATAAGTACACTACCTGGCGGGGGGTTCACCGCCCGACGGTAGGTTCAACACTTCACTTCACCCCTCAGCGGTGCCGCTTGAGCATTGGGCAGAAAATTCTCTAAAGAGCCCACTGCCCCGTGGTGACTTCACCGCCCGGCGGTGGTTGTGACTCTTCTAAACTTCACTTTTCCACCTTCTCTTGAGTCCAACTCTTATCTTCTTTATTTTCCTTCATTTAATTCCTGATAAATCCTTCCAAATCATGGGAAAACTGAGCATAAAACCAAGAAAACCAACTTTGATTCTCTTATTCTCTAACTTAAACAAATTGAATGATTTCAAGCTAATTCTAAGTCATAAAGGTTGTGTTTAATGTCAAATTTAAGTATGAAAATAACGGTTTTGTAACCATTATCACAACCCCAAACTTAGAACTTTGCTTGTCCTCAAGCAAACAAAATGTAACTTATTCCTACACAAATCATCACAATGGTTCAACTCATTCCAAACCAATATTTCAAGATAAGTCATTACTCAAATCAACTCATCAATAGAACTTAATGAAGATGCACAAATACTTCATAACAACTCATCACAGTGTTCCCAAAATCACATAATCTCAGAAAAATGTTATTCTTATGAATGACCAATCAACTAAGCACAGATGAATTCATGGAATCATTCCTCACCAAACAAGGTGTTTCACTCAGTCACTCAAGTGTTTCAAAAGGTTCACTCCTTCCCTCCACTATCCAAATGTCACATAGAACAAAATTGTTGTTCATTTACCACAATCAATCATCATCACACATATATGTCATCACAAGGACTTGTTCAAGGCTTATAATGTGGTTGTTTTAACAAGAATAAAATGGTTTTTCTATATCACAAAATCCTTGAGTTAAGAGAGTCATTTACACATATATATTTTAAGCACAAACTCTTTTTTTACCAATCTCACTCATTCCCAACTTTCCCCTTTCTTTGCATTGAGCTTTTCTTTTCATACTATCTTTTCTATCTTTTTTCATCTTTTCAACTTTCCCAACAACCCTAAACTTGAACCATTATCAATACCACCCAATAGTTCTCAACTTAACTCAAGGTAAAGATTTTTCAAAAGGGTTTCACATATTGTTTAAGGCTTAGGTTAAAAATGGGTAGAACACATTGTGCTCTTTTCAATTGGGACAAAACTTTTGCATTGGCTAAGAAAGGGTTTAAGAAACAATGTCCTTGATCATATGACACAAACATGCAATTCAGCCAATCATAGAAACCTGGGCAAAATCATTCATGCTTTCAAGTAGATAACAATCACATTATCAACAACTATGGAGCTCAAAACCTCACATATAAGCTCTCTCATCATTCCACATATCTCAAAATCACACCCTGCTTAGCATCATAATCACAATCATAATATCATCAGGAATCGGTTTACATAGCTGGTAAACACTCTACCTATATATCAACATATGGCAATCCCAATCATCATTCAATAACAACTATCATCAAGCAACTTATCTCATGCAACATCAAACAATCAAACCATCATATTAGATAAGGTTTAGACCAAGTACATTAATCCTATACTACTCAACAGAAGCAAATCCTACACTACTAAACAGAAACAAAAGATAAGAAAAATCTTGTTCCATTGCAGATAACATCCATCAGTAGATGTTATGTAGACTCCTCAACCCATGCTGTCGTCGGAATCATCTTCTCCAACCTCAGCATCCGCAAACTCATCATCATCATCATCATCCTCAACATCCTCATCCATGACTGGAGCTTCAGCTACTCTAGATATACTACCCTGTACCTATTCTGGCCAAGCCACAACATTGTTGAACTCTCCCATAGTCCACCTGTGTGCGGGAGGAGTGTCATACAGACCTACACTACAATCATCTCAGCAATTTGTCCCCTATGAATGGACTCTAATCTAGACTCTACAAAAGACATATACATGTCCCTCATCTGAAATGGCTCAACATCATGTGCATCTCCCGAAGCATGTGGTGGTGGAACTCTCCTCCTAGAGCGTCTCTAAGGTGCTGCCTCAACTCCTCCACAAAACTGCCTGTAGTAGGCCTCATCAATAACCTTCATGGGGCGCTCAAAAGGTGGAGTAGATGTATCCACCCCAGCTGCATGGCATAGTTGTGTGATCAGGGAAGGATGTTCCAAGGGTGCTTTGTTGCTAGTGGTGACTACACAGCTCTTGATCTCATTTTCTATCACCTAGCCAATGTTGATGTTCATTACTTTCAGCACACAGTAAATGAACATAGCCCTTTTAATATTGATGTCAGAAATATGAGAGCATGGTGTCACATTGGCATGCGTGAATTCCATCCAATACTGAACCAAGGGTGTCAAATTAACCCTCTTTATATGAATTGCAGCTCCA
This sequence comes from Vigna reflexopilosa, assembly GCA_027742785.1. Lineage (NCBI taxonomy): Eukaryota > Viridiplantae > Streptophyta > Magnoliopsida > Fabales > Fabaceae > Vigna > Vigna reflexopilosa. The sequence goes on along the minus strand of CM050917.1, from coordinate 14,797,787 downwards.
TTCGGGTTCCTGTAAAAGTGCCCTCCAGGCACACAGAGTACTCTCTCCATATTATCAAAGTCAGTTCCTTCTTTAACATTCAACTCATATTGGCACTTTTCACCTTCCCACTCAATGTTCAGGAACCTTTTAATAGTTTCAGGATCATACCTGATAACTTTACCACGCACATAACTCATATAATCCATGAAGTGAGAATTCTCTAGTCGTTTGGCATTTGTGTAGAATTCCTTTACCACTGTTATGTTGGTAGGAGCAGGGTGATGAGTCAATATTTTATTGATTTCACTTAGCTTATTGTACCGAATTTAATCAAGGAATTGTGCTTAAATGTCTGATATTTTCCCGTTTCTGCTAATTGTGCTTAATTTGATCAGAAATTCTAATTTTAATTAATTTGAATTATCTGAGCTAATTATTTGCATTATTAATTGCAGGGAAAATTTTGGAGATACATTTAGGAGCATTAGGAAGGAGGCAAATTAATTAAAGATTCTCCACTTAGACACTTCAATTTTAATTACATTGTAACTTAGTAGTCTAGAATGTTTTTTTTATTAAACTTGTGCACATTGGGCCATTGTTGGCAAAATATGAGGGGCCAAAATTGTAGGAGACACTTGGCACCCTAGGGTTTCTTTTGGTGGACCCCACTCTCACATTTTGGAGACACACACACGATCTTAGCAAGGGGAGCCACCCCTTTATTTTTGGTTGGAACGTTTTTAGGGGAGAGCTTGGGACGTTTCTTTTCTTGGAGGCATGGGATGATTTTCACGGTCTTGGGAATTGGTTGAATGAAAGAAAGCATTTTCTTTGGTTCTTTTCTTGTTGAAATTGCTGGTTATTAGGAAGAGATGAAGACAACAACTTTATTTTTCTTTTGGAGAAGGAGTGATTGACGTTGATACTTATGCTGTTGCAATGTTATTTTCATTTTTTATTCCACAAATGGGAGTGTTGTTGCCGTGAAGGAGTGTGCTTTTTCTTCATCTTTGTTAACTTTCATTAGCCTTGGGAGAAGAGAAGGAAAGAAGGGGTCCTTACCTTGGGAAGGTCACGACCGTGTATCTATTCCTCTCCAAGGAGGTTTCTTTTTGTTTTATCTTGCATTGCAAAGCTTGGCCGTGTATGTATATTGCTTCTTACTTGTTGAGTGCTTTGACATTGAAGATTGTGCTCCATGAAACCACTTTACCAATTCATCTTTCACGTTTATCAATGCTCTGCATTACTTTTCTACGTTTCTAATCCCTTTATTTACTAGTAGTGTACTTTTTCTTTGCAACTTTCTTTAGAATAGTATTTCTAGGAGGCATCTACTTTTCTAGCTATAATATACATTTTCCCTTTTTGGTTAATTGTTCCATTTGCATTCATTTCTATCTCTCCAATTACGCATGCTTTGTGTGCCATGTACCGTGAAGAATATTGGTGATGAATGACCACAATGAGCTTTAACCTTGTAGCTAAGTATTGCACATGCAAATTGTTGTTGACTTTTCTTTGAAGAAGAGAGAAACACGTTAATTGAGAAAGAGGGAGCAACACACACACACGGTTTCATTCACTTTAATCGGAGATTTTATTTCATTTTGGAAAAAAGAGAGAGTGTGCATCACATGGTGTGCAAGAGGTCACGTGAAAAGGGTAGAATTAACTTTGTGTTTTCTTAATTGTTTTGCTTTAGAACATTTACATTAAGTGTTGAATAGTTTTTAATCTTCTTAATTTAGTGTTGCATTTTAATGGTTTTAATTGTGTTTAGATATTTGTCTATTGCAGTATTAGGTTTAGCATTTTCATTTACTTTAATATTTTCTATTTCGTTTAGTTGTAATAATTTAGTTGTGATGTTAGCTTAAGTTAGTCGGGTTGGTCATTAATAAAATTATAGTGTTTCCTTGAGATTTGTTGAACTGTACTTGTGTTTGTTCTGCTCTGCCTGGCACTCTATGAAATCTGATTGTGTTTTTGCAACGGGTATATGCTTAGTTGCCCAGTTGGTGATTGTATCTTCGCTCAGTTGATCAATCTGTATTGAACACATTGGATGTAATAGATGCATTGCGTTCACTTAGTTCGCTTTTATGATAGCGTGATTAATCTTCGCTTAGTCGGTTAGTTGTGTTGCATTAGAAGCTAGAGTAGTTTATTCATGAGACTTCTGCACTTTAATTGTCATACTGCTGCTTTGATTTAGCTCAATATTTAACCTGTTGTGTGCCTGCGATTAGGTATACGCTTAGTTGCCTAATCGGTGTTTACTCTTCGCTTAGTTGATTAGACTGTATGGTGTTTAACTGATTAAATTTGTGCATTGCATTCGCTTAGTCTGCAATTTTGAAGATCGAATTAGCCTTCGCTTAGTTGGTGACTCGTGTTGGATTTGGATTAGAGTAGTGTGTACTTGTCATTTATCTGTGATTAGAAGCATAGTAATTCAGTTAATGACCAACCGTTTTTATTCTGTAGTTGATTCCGTTTTGCATTTCTGTTTTCACATTTCTGTTTGCATCCGTGTTTTAATTTAATTCATCTGCATTCACAAACCTCCCCCACTTCGTGTATGACCTAATTCTTGAATCAGATTTGGTCCTTGAGAGACAACCTAGGAGTCAATTCCTAGTCTATACTGCATTTTTTATGCAATTTAAATTTGCATGGGGTGCGACACCCATCACAGGGTAAGTAGCCAACTTCTCCCATTTTCTTCCCTCAAGCTCCTGTCCAAACTGAGGCACAAAGTCTGGGCTCCAACTTGCTTTCCTCTCCATCAATAATCGCCTTTCCTGGACAATTCTATAATGTTGCACATGCCTCCTGTACAGGAACCTGTCAGAATAAAACCTATCTGGTTCTTTCGTCTTGTTTCCTAAGGTCTTAACTCTCTTTCCTGATGAGGAAGTCATTTCTGCATCAAACATAATTCACAAGACCAAAGAAAAACACATTAAGCGTTAGCAAACATCGAATCACATCCCATCACATCACTAGTCAGCGCTAAGAACTAAAATTGACCCCTCAGTGCCACCTGCACAGTCAAAGAAATAAGCACAATAATCTGCCAGGCCACCGCCCGGCGGTGGTGGCGGCAGTTTCACCATAACCTCCCTACATGCTTCTATTCTCCACCTAAATGCAAATTACACAGTTCCAATCCTTAATCACACATTTCCAATCCTCAATCACATATTTTAATCGGTTCAAACAGTTTCAATTTCATCAAATCATGCATAGAAATCAAAAGCCCTAAAATGTCATGCTTCTACAAACTTTTTCATCAAATTCATGACTTTGAAACCCTAAAAGCAAAATGTATGACCTACTTGGGTGAAGAAACCTTAAATGAGTGCAAGGTGCTTGAAATTTGATGATGAATGAAGCCCAAATGCAATGCTTTCAAGAAAACCCCAAACTTTGTTGGAGGAATGGGTTCAAAAGTGATGAGGAATGAGTTTTCAAGATGTGGGATGGTAGGAGAAGTGATGGGAGAGCTCAAAAGAGTGTTTGAAAGTGAAAGAAAGGTTGGGGATCTGGAAGAGACTGCTTGGGCGAGCCCTAAGGGGTATAAAAACCGTACAGTGGGCCAAGAAAGCTAGGCCCAACTTTAAAATCAATTGAGCCCTCAACGACACCACCGCCCGACGATAGGCACGAGTTGGCTCTTCCCCTTTTTACTTTGCTTTAAGCGTCTTAGACCTTGTAATCTTCAATTTCAACTTTCAAATTTTTATTTTCATGCAATTCCCACACACTTTACACTCTTATGTAACAATTAAGCCCTAAATGCAACTAGAACATAATTAAACATGCAACAAAAATCAATCAACTGGGTTGCCTCCCAGGTAGCGCTTGTTTAACATCACGAGCCTGACCCAAACCTTTCTAGCACTTATCAGTAAGTGAAAAACTTACTAACACCCATCAGTAGGTGTACTTTCCTGTAGCCTTCAGTAGATATATAAACCTTTTCTAGCATCCCGCAGTAGATGCTACCCAATAAATAATGCTTAACACAATCCAAAATTACATAACCAAAAATAAAGAAAATAATGTTTAAGAGTCACTAGGGTGCCTCCCAACAAGCGCTCTTTTAATGCCACTAGCTTGACCTAGTAAAGCTCAAGTTCCTTCCTTCATGTTGGTGTCTTCTTTGCCTTCATCACACCAACTCATCAATTGCTTTCGATCCACCTTTTTGACTCTTCTAGAATATGGAGCGTCAATCTTTATCACTCCATTCTCTTTGAAACCTTTCACCACCCACAGTTTCTTCTTGTATCTCACAGGTGTACCAGGCTTGAATGATGCATCCTTCAAGTCAAAGTGAATTGTCCCTCCTTTGTCAACTTTCTTTTCTTCCTTCTTAAAACACACTTATTACCTTTGTTGACCGCTTTAGCAGATTTAGGTCTAGCCACTGGTGCATCCTTCTTTAAAGCTTTGTGACTAATCTTTTTCACTCAAATATGCATCTCTTTGAAGACATTATAGATCACCTTTTCTTTTCGGTCGTTAAGTATAATTACTCCATCATAAACATTAATGATTACTCTGGCCATCTTCATAAACGGCCTTCCAAGAATATCTGGGATCTTATCATCCTCCTTCATCTCTATCACCACAAAGTCAACCAGGAATTCAAGCATTTTAATGCGAATTATAACATCCTCTACCACACCATAAGGTTTCTTTGATGATCCATCTGCCACGATAAAGGAAATCTTTGTTGGCTTCAATGTAAGACCATCAATCTTCTTCAGCATAAATAAGGGCATCAAGTTAATACTTGACACTAAATCAAGTAAAGCCTTTCCTTTTTTCACACTCCCAATAGCGCAAGGAATTGCAAAGCTTCATGGATCCTTCACTTTCGGAGGATGTTTTTTCTTCAAAGGATCACTACAACCTTCCTGTTCAACTGTAGCTATTTCCTCAAGATTTATCTTTTCTCCAAGATACTGCTTAATACGTCTTGCATAAACAGGAATTTGTTGAAGTGCTTCAATCACCATTCACTAATGTTTGCCAAAAGAGAATTTCATTAATATTCAAGAGATGATTACAAAACATCCCACCTACAATAGAATTTCATTACTAAATAGAATAGAATAAAATATTATAAAAAAATTCTAACTCAACATCCCACCTACAATTTTCACACGAGTTTTTAATATTATCATCATCATCTTCAGTATCCACTATTTCCCAAGAAATAAACTTCATTCTCCAACCATTGCATTGTCTCTGGGAACATAAAGGAGTTGGATTGCGCAACAGTGTTCCATGAGGTTTTCTCCATACATTACCCAACAAAGTTACTAACTTATTTCTACACCTTACAACACAGTTGACATTTCTCAAAAATTGCATATACTCAACCCCTGCTTTTCTTAAATCACTATCGTATGAACATAATAAGGTCAAACTATATACATATTTTGCTTCAAGATAACCCTTTTTGGCATCCATTTTCAAGTCATTAATGCCTTTTTCAATATTTCCCTTATATCTAGTTAATTCTCTTAATCCCTCTCTATACAAAGCTTCAATATTTCCACCCTCTTTACAACTTTGCATGAAAATATCAAATGCCCTTGCTTCTTTACATGAGCATGGAATCAACGAAAGCTTTTCTAAAGGAATTTGCTGCCACATATAATTGTCTTTTGTGGCATGCAAAAAATCTCTACAACATACTTTCATGTTGTAATGATCAATCCAAGATTCAGAACTTACCTTTGAAACCACATTAAGCAATAAGTCTGTGGGAAGTGATTTGATTGGAAAAATTGTAGATTTGTCATCTTTTGTGCGTTGTCTTTAGTTATCTCTTTGAATTGATTCTTCCATTACAATGAAATGAGCAATCCTATGCGATTCAGCATATTGGAGTTAGCCTTTTACTTCTAAAACGTCCAAGTATAACAACGTACTATTGGTGGTATTTAAATTGAAATGTCCAAGTATTACAACTCTTCGTTTACTGTTGGATTAAAAATGGAGTAATAGTTTGATTAAAAAGAAAAAGGAATTAAAAAGGGAGATACTCTTCGGTTTCTAGAAGACAAATAATACATCAATCCCCGAAGAATTCGACGTAATCTTGGTGGTTTAAAAGAAAAAAGAAAAAAGAAAAAAGAATTAACACGAAGGCTTTCAACAAGAATTTCAAATGTTGAAAATTCTTTAATCATGATTTACAACAAATTACATGAAGACAGTTTAGTTGAAACCACAACAAGTGAATCTAATGATAAAGATGACACAACAGAAGATGAATCTATGAAGACATCTGACTCAGATTAGGAAGAAGAGTCTATTTTAGTTTATTTTTCTTAAATTAATGAAATATTTTAATATATTTTAGTATTTTTTTTCTATGTTTGAACTTTGTTTGAAATTTTAGTATATACTTTTCGTGGTTATATTTTCATATTTTTCCTATATTTGGTGTTATTATGCTTTTCTTATGTTTTTGTTTGGTTTAATAAACCCTCGGTTGACATTGTGCATTAAATTCACTATGATCCACGTGGAATAATAATATTGTTGGTAGCTAGTGTTTTATGTTCGTGTTCGTCTTGGGGAGGAAGGGGTTCTCGAAGCACTGTGCAGTTGAGGAAATGTCTCGTTCATCTTCTTCTTGCAAGTGTTTGGGTTCAGACTTCCAACACAGTAGTGCTAGTGTTAGGAGGTTGGGTGTAAAACCCATTTGCTTCTGTGGTCACATTGCAGTTTTACGCATTGTGAGAACCCCTAAAAACAAGGGCAAAAAATTCTGGGGTTGCCCTAACTTCAAGGTCAATTTAATATAAGCATAAATGTTTGTTTTTTTTTTTTTTTTGGGTTTGACGAGGGCATGTGCCTATATTCGTTCAACAGGGTGGGGGTGAAGATTTTGTTGGCTGGAACATCTTTCACTGGTGCAGTGAAGAAGCAATAGAAGAAGGAAATGTGTCGTATGGAGAAGAAAGGAGTAGAAATTGAAGAAATGAACAAGCATGTGGAAGTTTGATGATGATGGAACAAAGTGTGAGGAAGATGGAAGAAGCTGATGATGAAAAGATGAAAATAGCTTGTTTAGATAAAAGTGTTGTTATGTTGGAAAAGTTGTTGAAGGTGTTACTAGGGATGGTCTTTGTTATATGTGTTTTTAATGTAATTGTATATGTATGTTGATGAAACTTGGTTGAAGATTTTAAAAGCTGTGTATTGTAATTTGGTAATGTTAAAGTGTGTTTTATTTATAAAGCCAAGTGATTAGTGTTTAAAAGTGAGTCATTTGATTTCTTTACTTGAAATGGAAGTTTTTTTGAAATCCTTGAATCTTTTTACATCGAACTCTACAAATAAATGACGTTTTAAGAGGAGTGAAAACCAAAGAAAATAATGTTAAATTTTTATTTTGGTTTTCACCCTAAGAATGGAATAATAAGAAAAGCACATGTATATTTATAGATGAAACGATGCCGTCAAACTTCCACATAATTGTTGTGCAATATCATTTCATCATGAAAAAAGCAGTACATCGAGTAAGTATACCAAAGTTTGACGTTCAAACATCATTAAGAGAAAAAGTAAAAAATCTCATTGGATACTGATATGACCTCCTTGCAAACGAAAAATGCGTCGAAGATATATGATCCTTGACGTTAAAGTGAGAGTTTAAAAGAAAAAAAGTAAAATATAAAAAAATTGGAACGACCATCGGTAACTTGATGAAGTTGAAACCTCGAAGTCCAATATAATTCGACGTAATATTGGTGCATTCGAAAAGGTACACAATTAATTTTCACAGTCCACATCTAGTATGAACGTCAAATATTTTCCAAATTCGACGTTCAAACATCATTCAGAGAAAAAGTAAGAAATCTCTTTGGATACTTATATGACCTTCTTTATGACCTCCTTGCTGACGAAAAATACGTTGAAGAACTAGGTCTTTTGACATTAAAGTTTGGGTTGAAAAGAAAAAAAGTAAAAATAAAAAAATTTAAAGCAACCTTTGGCTTCTTGATGAAGAAGAAAACGTCAAAGACACGTAGAATTCGACGTAATATTGGTGCTCTGCTAAAACCACACAATTAATGGTGCCAAGCACTCATATGCCCGTCACGTCAACGCTGTCAAATGTTGTGACGTTCTATTGCAAATATATCATCCATCATTTAATATTGGATTAAAAGAAAAATGAAGACAAATTTGGATTTCATCTCAAGTTCTACCATTCGAAAACCTTCCCTAACCAAATTCATGTTAACTTTTTTCCTTTGTTTTGTCGTCATTCCTTCACTAAATGAAGACATTTCTTTGTTAACGATGAAGGCATGGCGGAAAAATAGAGGAAAATGTTAACACTTATGAATTTTAAGTAAACCCTTTGAAAACCTATCCTACATAACTTCCGCAACCAAATTCATGATAACTTTTTCCTTTGGTTTTCCTTTATTCCTTCACTAAACGAAGTCATTTCTTTATTATCCATGAAGGCATGGCAGAAAACCATAGGAAAATGTTAACATTTATGAATCTCAAAAACATTCTCCATATTTTGATTGTTTTAATTTTTTTTTACTTCCTGTTTTTGGTTATAATTTATTTCATCATCTTCGGTCTTCATTTTAGATGTTGTGATTTATAAATTGGATTTCATTTTGAAATCCTCTAAGGTACAAGACGTCGGTTATCTCAAAAATTGACGATTATCTTCAGTCCCTTCCATCGAATGTACTCAATATTCGACGTCAATTGTATAAATTGAAGTTGTTTTCATCACGGGGAATCATATAGCTCTGAATTCTAAAGGTAGAAAAAAACTCCAAGCCATTTAAAACACGAACCATGCATTGTTAAAGGATGAAGTTGAACAACTTTTTTATATCATTATTTTAGTTCTCAAAGTTGTTTCAACATTAAACATATTGTGAACCATATTTCTTTTTCCTCAGCACTTTCCTTTCAGTAAGATAACTTTCATTTTTGTACTATAAAAAGCATTTTGTTCAGTTGAATGTCAAAGGCCACCTTCATATGAACTGAGACATGAATGAGGCACTTTGACATTCAACCGGGCATATTACAATTTAAAGAACATACATGTTACGAAATCGAAGGAAAGAGAAAAAGCTTAGAGATAAAAAACATGAATCCTAATATGTTTAATACGGAAACAGGAGGCAAGTCATTACGTGATATTCAATCCATATTTATAGATGAACGTAGAGAATGTCGAATTCGACATTCAAACATCATTCAGTGAAAAATTTAATGATAAATCTCGTTTTATTCAGATAAGAACAAATTGACAAATAACGTCAAATGACAAGGGCGTGGGACGTTAAATTGGATGATTAAATAGTAAAATTAAAAAACAATAAAAAATTGACGACCTTTGGCTTCTGGTTGAGGAAGACCTCAATTGTAATTATAGATGACGTACATCCTGTAATAATGCTTAGTGGCTATATTTATAGATGAACCGATAACGTACATCGTGTAATAATGCTCAGTAACTGACTAACACCATCTTGTATGGACGTTGAGCCTTGCCGAGTTTGACGTTCATACATCAATCATAGAAAAATTAATATATTTTGTTTGATTCATACAATGAGAAATTGAGTACCTGTCCCCAAGAAATTGTGTACTTTTCAATTATCGAGGTGAGATTTGGAGGGATGGAAGTTAAAAAGTTTGATGTGCCCCACTGTATTTATATAATTCCACTTTAAATTTTGTTGAGTTAATATAATCGATTCTAAATAATAAAGAATCGATTCAAAGCGTTATAAATTAAGAAATGTAAATGAGATGTTAATGATGATTTATGGTGACAACGTGGTTGGTTATTGATCACACGTTTGTTAAAATATTAAAAAGCATAGAAATAATGCATGAGAGAGTTCAAATTTGATTTTCTAATAATGTTAATCATAGTATTTTATTTATATTAATAACTTATTATAACTATTAAATTTTTCAAAGTAATTTATTTGAATGTGATCAAATTTTTGTTTTAAGAGTTCATTTCAATTTTTATCTTCGTTGTGGTCTTTTTATATTTGACTTTTTATCTTCGTTTCAATTGGTACGTTTCAAATATACAAATCAATAAAATAGTGATACATTGTATATTGTCAAAAGGTTGTTAACATATCATGGTCCTTAATAAAATTGTAGGTTGTACAATCATAACCTGGCCTGACTGTCTCGACAATTTGCTTCGATTGGAGGTTGATAAGAAAGAGATGGAGACGCCACAATCTAACAGGTTGATAAGTACCGGAAGAATCGCAAAAATGATGTACATCTTTAAAAGAATCATTCTAAACCAATAACCAAAATGTAAATGCATATTATAACTTCCAAAGTGGCTATATATGTATTTGGTGCCCTAAAAGAAAGTCCAATGACATTCGATCGACCTTCAACTTATACTTATGTTAGTTTGTCTCGACCTTTAGTCTAAATCACCCATCCCAACATTCATTTATAGGGTCAACCAGTCTCGATCGTTAATCAAACTTAACCTACCTTAATCTTTGACCCAACTCATTTTGTCTTAATTTTTGGCCGAGATAGGTCTGTCTTGACCTTTAACTCAGGACGAGTCTTATACATCGATAAAACCTGACAATTCTAGATACAAATTGTCTCTTTTCGATCTTTGGCTTTTGGTATGATGCATCTCAGTTGTTAACTTGTCTCAATATTTTCTACCAACTCTCAATTTTTGTAAACAATAATCTATCTTCACCTTCAGTTTATCACTCAACTTAATCGTTATTGAAATTTAAAGTATTTTTTTTTAAAATCAATCAAAGACTTTTAATATAATCATTTCACATAACTTTTAATCATATAATAATATTTATTATGATTTTAATTATTATAACTAAAACTGAATACTCATAAATTATTGTTATTATTATTATTATTAATATGAAATTAAAACAATATTTTAAAGAAATAATTTTTTATTCTCTTTAAATTTCACTGACAAATCTTTCTTATATTTTATAATATGTAAATATTACAAGATAAATTTACACAAATTCATAAAATAAAATTTTAAAAAAATGTAAATCATATCTTAAAATGGTAACGAGAGGTTATGGGCGGTTTAAATGAAAAAAGGAAACAAAAGGGCAGGGGTAAAGGGAGGTTATGGGCGGTTTAAATGAAAAAAAGGAAATAAAAGGGCGGGAGGCTGAACAAGAAAACATCGAATGTCAAAATGATTCAACGTATAACATGTGTTTTTTTGTCAATTTATAGGTCAAAGCCCAGTAGAATTTGACATATCGTTTAAACGAGAGAAGTTGAGAAAGACGTTCCGTGAATTCTATTCAGACATGGCTTCTTCATCATCATCAAGAAGAAAATAGAAGGTTGTCCGGGTTACAAGAAACGTAAACCCATCTGGATGGATAAGTGATGAAGAGATCTGAGTAAAGCTTTTATACTGGAGATATTTAAAAATTGTAGTTCCTCACAGGTATCTGGACCTGCAATTGTTCAAGAAAGAAGGTTTCCTTTTTCAAGAATGGATTGCATATCAAGGGCTTACTGATTTTGTCCATATGAAAGGAAATTGCTATCCAGATTTGGTAGAGGTTTTCTATACAAACCTGAGGGTTGTAAATGGGGTCATTCGCTCGAGGGTCAAAGGGGTTAGCATTACTATTGACGATAATATTTGGTCAAATCTTGCTGGTCTGAAAGCTGAAGGTTTGGCTTCTCATATCCGTGATCCTGAGTCAAACATGTGGCTAACAAAGAGAGCTATATATGTAAACTACTTAAGATATCCAGGAAGGTACAGGGTGAATAAGCAGTGCCTACATGATGGCTTAAACAAGGAGAAAATTATTGCTTATGTCCTGACTTGGCTACTACTGCCTGGAAGATTGAACGAGGATAGAATGTCAACAGAAGATGTATTTCTGTTGAATGCTATCAAGACTAGAATCCCAACCAACTGGGTTACAGTTCTAAAAGACCACATGATCGCTGCAATAAATGATTATGCACACAAATTGCCATATGGAGTATTTATCAGCAAGGAGTTGGAACTCCAAGGAGTAGATGTATCTGAAGAAGAAAGAATTGTGTGCAAAAGGTCACAAGAAATTGGTGTACCAAGTCTGTCATCTATTGGGATGAAAAGGATTGAGAATGGATGGTTCTTCACTGATGAGCAATCTGTCGGAAGTCCACCTACTCGCGGTGAAGATCATACTGAAGATTCTGACGATGAAGATTCAATGGAATCTTCTTAATAATAATGGGGACTACTTTTCTATGTTTTTTTTTAAAATTTTGTAATCATGGCTATTATTGCGACCACAACACACCATTAATGCTCAGCATACTTCAATTCCCTTAACGTCAAAGCCCCGCCAGCCTTCGACGTTCTATGAGAGGGGAAATAAAAAAAGATCTTAATGTACGATACTTTTTGATACTTTGGCTTCCAATAGTAGTAGGTCTAAGATACCTTTGCAATTGAAAAGCGATCCATAGAACGTTGAAGGCTTTGGGCTTTGACGTTTTATTTTTATTCTCAAAATTATTTCATCATTAAACATATTGTGAACCATATTTCTTTTTCCTCACCACTTCCCTTTCAGTACGATAACTTATTTATGGTGTAGACTATAAAAAGCATTTTGTTATTGACTGAGTCCTGAATGTGGCACTTTATTAATTTCACATATCTTTTAATAATTAAATAAAATTTATTTTTGCATCGAGTGTACTCAAATGTCGACGTCAACAATGTAAAAAGATTCCAAATTTGAATTGTCCGTAAGTTGTCTCCTCTCTTAGAAATCAGTAGCTCGGAAATCTAACGAAGGAGTACCATTTATGGTCAATTTAAAAAAGGAATCATACATTGTTAAATGATGAAGTTGAACAACTTTTGTAGATAATTATTTTAGAGCTTAAAATTGTTTCAGTACTAATCATATTGTGAACCATATTTCTTTTTCATAAGCACTTTCCTTTCCGTAAGATATCTTAACCATTTCTGTACTATAAATAAAAACATTTTGTTAACTTGAACTGGAAAGGGCTCCATCATACGAAATGATGACGAATGAACCACTTCCAAGTTAAAGTTATCAAATTGCAATATGAAGAATAGAGATGCTTAGAAATCTACTGAAAAGAAAATGCAAACAAAATAAAAACTATGAATCCTAATATGTTTAATATGGAAACAGGAGGCATGTGAATACGTGAAACCCAAGCTATATTTATAGATCAACCGATGACGTACATCGTGCGATTATTCTTAGTAACTGTCACACGCCACCATCTTGTAATAACGTCGAAGACCTACGGAATTCGACGTTCAAATATCATTCAAAGAAAAAGTAATAGATCTCGTTTGATTCACTTACATAGTGTAATTATGCTTAGTAACCGCCAACGTGTACGAACTTTGAATCCCAGCCAAAAACGACGTTCAAACATCATTCAGAGAAAAAGTAATAATTGTAGTTTAATTCAAAGATTTTTATTCTCACATAGCACAAAAAAACATTTAATATTGTGCATATAGCATACTTTGCCTTATATTTACCTAGGTAGCACACTTTTCTTTCGAGGTGAGAATTCGGTTTGCGGAAAACCGAATTCTAAGTAATATATTTTTTTTTCTAATCCTGGGTTAGAATTCGGTTTCTGGTAAACCGAATTCTGAGTTATATTTTTTTTATAATCTTAGATTGTTTAGTTTATTTTGATGAAATTTAATAAATTTTATTATTTCTATAATAATTATTAAATTAATAATAAAAATAATAAAAATAAAATTAATAATGAAATAATACCAATAATATGAAATGTTATTTAATATAATATTATAAAATATTAAATCATATTAAAATAATAAAATAAATTAGTTATTTATTAATTTTAATTTAAAATCAAAATTTAAAGAAATGTTAAACGGTTTTTCAAGTTTAACATATTTTTTTAATTTTTTTTATTTAAATTTTAATTAGTAATTAACTTATTTTAATATTTTAATATAATTCATACATGTTTGTTAAAATCCTAAAAAGAAAGAAAATAATGCATGAGAGGGATTTTTTTTCTAATAATTTTAATCATAGTATGTTTTGAAGCTTAATAATTCCATTTTATAACTATTAAATTTTTCAAAGTAATTTATATGAATGTTACCAAGAAAAAGGTATAAGATTTTGTTTTAATTTTTAGGATAATGATACTTTGACAATATGTTTTTTGACAACATTTTAACACCATCTACGTGTCATTCTGTATTGGTCCAAAATCATTGCCATAATCAATCATAATAATCATAAACACCAAAATGAACCAATCACAAAATGACAACATTTGGTTGACATTCAGTTTGGGTCAACCAGTCTGAAATTTCAAGTATTATTTTTTTAAAATCAATTAATGTCTTTTAGAATAATCATACATATTTATATCCTAAAATTTAAAAATTGAAGACTTGATTAATGTTTTGTAATACCTAACTTAATCATAAAACTTTTAAAGGAGAGGAAAGAAATCTAAGGTATGCGAATGTCGTTGAATCTAATAAAAGAAATTCATTTACGGTGTACACTATGATAAAAGAACATTAATTTCACATGACTTTTCTTAATATAATAATATTTATTATGATTTTAATTATTCTTATGTACAAACTTAATTCTCATTAATTATTATTATTATTATTATTTTCTTTCTGAAATTATAATAATATTTTAAAGAAATTAAGTTCCATTATTATATTTTATGATAAATATACACTAATATTTTATAAAATAAAATGTTTTAAAAATATGTAAATCATATCTTAAAATATAATGGTAACGGGAGGTTATTGGAGGTTTAACGGAAAGAAGGAAACAAAGGGCGGGAGGCTGAAGAAGAAAACGTCTAATCACATGTGTTTTTATCAAAATCTCAAATAATACGTCGAAGCCGAGTAGAATTCGACGTATAGTTTTTAAGTTGAGGAGTTAAAGACTCTACATTGTGAAAGACGTTCCAAGATTTCTATTCAGACATGGCTTCTTCATCATCAACATCAAGAAGAAAAGAGAAGGTTGTTTGGGTTACTGATAACGGTTGGACAACCGTTATTTTCATGCTTATATTGATATCAAAATTCACCCTTTATAGCTTAGAATGAGCTTAGAATCAAGTAAAACACTTAAGTTGAGTCATTTGAGAGTCAAAAGTTGTTTTTAGAGATATTATGCTTATTTTGCATTGTTTTGTAGGGTTTTGATTAGAATTGGAGATGAATGGAAAGAAAGGTTGAAGATCAAACAGTTGCAGCGCAGAAAGTCAACCAATCAACCAGAAAAGTCAACAAGTCAACCAGAAAAGTCAACCAGCTGACCAGACAATTGACCAGCGCCTAGCGGTGAAAATGACCGCTGGGCGGTGGCCAGATTCGAGGGAAAGCGCCGGGCGGTGAAATATGACGTCGGGCGGTGGTGTAACTGATGGGAAACCGTCGGGCGGTCAAATTAGGAACCGGGCGGTTGTCAGATGGGCCTGGGCTTATATTCTGTTACTTTTCTTGGTTATAAATAGCCCTAGTGCGAGGTTAGATGGATTCTTTTGACAGAAAGGGGCAGTCGACCAAATTTTCACTCCTTGGAGAAGATCTCTTGGATGCTTAGGCTCCTTTTTATCCAATCTAGGGTTTGCTTTTCCATTCTTCCATCATTTTTCATCTAGTTTCACCATGACAATGGTGAACTACACCCTTTGGTTGTTGGGGAACAATGTAATCTTTTGAAACTCTCTTTTATTGAAACTCTTATTTATTTATATGCTTGTCGTATGCTTTGATTATCAATTATTGGGTTTCTCACCTGCGCTTAATGCTTTTATCGTTTAACTCATTCGATAATTGTTGTTTGTCTTTATTGATACGGGAACATACGGTACTGTCATGAACTGGGGGAAATTCCTTGATTAAGCAATACCACCTAGGGATAGGGGGGTAGGACGATCAATTGTTTTCGCTTCCGTTTATAATGCATTATTAATTACTAGGGGAGGCTAGGGATAGCAAGCCAGTAGTTATTAATAGGTTCTTTTCGCCAAGGGATCGGGTTAAAGGTAGACTAAGAAAGTTTGCATGATAATTAGATAACAAAGCAAATTAAATAAGAGGAGGAGATAAGAGAGAGCGGATAAGATGAAATTGTAAACCCCAACAACTCCATTCTTCCATAGTCTTTTTCTCGTCAAATGAATCAATCGCATTTGCATGTTTACTTTTTGTTTCTTGCATCCAAACCAATTAATTTCTCTTTACAAGTCTTACGATTTCAATTTGCACGAACGATAAGGCCTGCGAGTCCTTTGGGAAGAGCGATATTGGGTTACCAATTATATTACTTGAAACGATCTGGTACACTTGCCAGTTTGTTAACAGTTACAAGAAACGCAAACCCATCTGGATGGATAAGTAATGAAGACACCCGATGAACGTTTTTATACTTGAGACGATTATGATATTGATTAAAAACTGATTAAGGAAGACTTAAAAAGAAAAGATTTCATGTCTGATTTTAAACCATAAAAGAGTGCCACATTTTGATATTGGCGGAAGAAAAAAAACGTCAAAGCCCTACCAAATACGACGTTCTATTAAGCACACCATTAATGCTCCCAACATACTTTAATTCCCTCACGTCCCAGCCCCGCAGCCTCCGAAGTTTTATGGTAGGAGTGAAAAGAAAAGAGATCGAAAAGTACGGTACTTTCTGATATTGGCGGCTAATTCAGAGAAAACGTCAAATTCCAAGACAATACGACATTTTATTTAATGCCCTTGTGTTAAAAGAAAATAGAAAAAAGAGAGGAATGGGAAAAACTTTAGGTGTCCCATACTAAGTCTAAGCCCCTTCAACTTCACCGTCAACTTGCAATTTATAAGAAAAAAAATTAAAAAAGGCGCCTACTTTTCACTGGAAACGTCGAATTATTTTGGTCTGCGACGTGGTTTTTAAATATAACGTCACGTGTATCTTGTATTCGACGTGGAATATGAATGTAAAAATATAACACGGTCTCATTGTTTGTTCGCGCTACCATTTGTGCTTGAACTTTCTTCTTCGTGGACGACTACGATAAAGAAAGAAGCTTATTTTTAATCTTTTCTATCTTTGTAATGTCATTTGGTTCCCATTTCTAAGGTTTACCGATTGTTTTTCGTTTATCTTTAGGTTGTGTTTCATACGTGTCAGCGAACTTCATCATTTTCTCCAGTGATACCATTTCAAGTATGTTTTTTTTTATCTTTAATATCTCATACGTATGATGTATGTGCTCGTGTTTGTGTTGTGTTTTTCGATTCTGGACGTATGGTATATGTATAATAGTTTATTTTTTCCTTCAACGTATGATATTTGTGTTCGTTCATTGTCAGTGAACTTCGTCATCTTCTCTAGTGTCACCATTTCATTGTCTGTTCTAACTATAATTTACTAACTTTGTAAACAGGTATAACGAGCTTTGGATCCAGTCAGATGAGAGGAGGTGGTAGATCTGTGACTCGGATTCCTGCTATCACATCCCGTCGGGTTAATGATAAAGCATTGTCGGTGGAGTTTGATCCTAAAACATTTGTGCCTATAAGGGAACATACAACAAAGTTTAAGAGTTACTTGGGCATGCTGGTAAGATTTCATGTCCCTATTCTCGCTACCCGTTGGGGTGATGTGTTAGAGGTCGAGAAAAATCTACTATGGCAGGATATTTTGGTATGTTTAAGCTCTTTTACTTCCATCATTGACTTGTTTTTGTTGAACATGCTTTGACATTAATTTTCTTTTTTAAAAAGGAAAATTGGGTTATTCCTGATGATGAGAGGATAAGGAAGAAGATTTTATCCCAAATTGAAACCTGGTGGAGGGACTTCAAGACGACAATGACACGTAAATTCGTCTTTGACTCTAAACAAAACGAAACTCCCTGTACAAAGTATAAAATATCTGATGAGGCGTGGGTGCAGTTTAAAGAATATATACTTACTCCTGAATGGCAGGTATGTTTTATATAATATTTTGCTCTAGTCACACAAGACAGGATGTTAATTTCTGAATTATATATGCTTAATAATTTTCATTTTTTCATAGGTGAAAAGGATAGCCGTCCAGGACAGGCAGAGGCTTAATGATACACCACACATACTTTCTCGTGGTGGTTATGCTTATTAGAGAAAAAGATAAGATAACATCTAGTTGAGGAGTTAGGTCTTAAGTTACCTAATCTAGCACTTCCACCAGCTAGACATGAATTGTGGAAGGCTGCACGGACAAAGTCCAATGGCCAGTTTACATCCCAGTCTGTTGAGGAGATATCCCATAGAATTGTAAGTGGAAACTTTTAACTAATTACCATAGTTCATAAAAAATTATGTAACTTTGTCTATTATGATATGCAGGTTGAGTTGGTTGAGCAAGAGACTCAAGGCACATTTGTGCCAAAAGTTAGGAAGGACATCCTGGTAGCAGCCACAGGTCAGCCAGACCGTCGAGGTCGTGTGCGTGCTGTTGGAGGAGCTACTGGATTGCGGGACTACTTTGGCCCTAAACCAAGAAACACACAAGCCGTGACTCAGGAATTGGTTAGTAGCATCACGACAGAGGTGCAAGTCCGAGTACGGGAGCAAATGGAAGAACGCTTGAACAAGAACTTGTGACGATCAGACTACAACAACAACAGCAACAGTCACAGGAGGAGGATTCCCCTACAGATGATCCTACCGCACCTCCCGTGTGCACCAAAGACTCATGCTATAATGCAGATCGTACTGATAACAATATTCAGTATGATTTTGTGGTTGATGGGGATCCTCCGCGCACAGTGGCCATCGGAGTACAACTTGTAGGAGGCCAGACCATTCATGGTGTTCCTTTATTGCCCATTGTCGCGCAGGTAAGGATTGATGATGTTAGAGACCCCTAGGCTCGAGTGCCAGTGCCGACAAATGAAATCCAATTCGTGGGGGAGGCCTTAGGCACATTTATAGTTTGGCCTAAGGCCTTGATCGTTCCATATTTTGGCCCACCAGCGATATTGTATTCTTATTTTTATTATCTTAAATCTTCAAGTTATAATTAAAAGATTCCTAACTTCTGTAAATGTGACTTGCAAGTCTACCGACCAGAGAAACTAGCAATGGCTCAACCTGAGGCTCGTGTGCAAGTAGAAAAAAACAATCGGTAGCAGTGCAGTGGGAGTTAAGAACGTTTGGCGTCAAGTTCCATATTCCATTGTATATTTAATTTAGTGATGCATATGAGCTGATTGGTAGAGATAGAATGTTGAACATTTCATGCATATAATTGTGGTGCATGTAAGTTTTTTTTTTTGTTATTTTCGAATTTGTATATTATTAGTATTATTACATTTTAATAAATATACTTAACTTTATTTTTATAGGTACATGGACACCGTCGCAGTGGAATCAGGTCGGGGGTCAATTTATGGCTTTCTTTCAAACCATCCAACCATCTGGAAACACATTAGATTCCAGAAAATCATATATGCAAACATGGATGATCGAGTCTAAGAGAGAGATATATATAGCGCCATACATTGATGCGTATGTTTTCCCAATATTGTAAACTTTTATCAAATTTTAATCAATAAACTCATTGGTTGTTGGTACATGATAGGGGCCATTAGCAACTCTTGGTGATCATTCCAAAAAAAGCATAAGTTGTATGGTTTTGTTCTCTTCATAGGAAGATGATACCAGAGTTGAGGTCCTTGATACAAACGTAAGTATTACATTCATTCTTATCAATTCATTATGATATTAATATATTAACTTATGTTTCTAATGTTTCAAATGTTTCAAATTTGTTTAGAGTTCTAACTAGGACCAGAGGATAACAAATTGATATTATATATCCTAAGGTTGGAATTCGTTGATCTTTAACCTTTAATTTTCGTACATGTCATGGATCAAGGCAATCATCCGAGCAGAAATCAGAGGAGATTGGACTAAGGTAGAAATTTACATTTTAAAATCTTACAAATATCAATAAACTTTTGACATTAAAATGAATATAATTGTAAAGTTTCCTTCCTTGATTTTGCAGCAATTCAACAATACCTCTCCATTGTCCAATGAAGTAATAAATACGATAAGAGAGGAATGGGTAGGATATTTGTTGAATAAACATTTTAAATAGCTATAGTTTTAAGTTTTTCCTTTCATGATTGTAGCATTTGCATACTCGTGAAGCTTTTTAAGACTCTCCACAAAAGAAGTGTGCACAAGAAAGATGACACTAAAGTGATTTTACTCTTTATGCTTATGAGAAGAGGGTGCAACACATTGAAATTGGGGGTGCACTTGGAGAAGGGCTGAATTTAATTGAACTGCTGCAACCCACAACCCACAATGGACAAAGGCATTCTTGGAGAAAAGATGTTGCTGGACTCAATTTTTTTGCTTGGAGAAGAGGTGCAGAAGTATGCGAAGGCATGGGAATGTAGAGCCCATTTCTTCCATTTATTTGGCGCACATTAGATTTTGGATTTCAGCTTGGAGGAGGCATCATGGTGTCAAGGCCTGGCTGGAAGAAGCACATTCTAATTCTGTTGCTGGCAGAAGAAGCACACGCGGGCTTCATTTTATTAAGTACAGCTGGGAAAACAAAAATAACACACGACCTGCTTGGTTTTTAAAAGAAAAAAATGAATGAATGAAGAGTTGTCCAGTTCGAAAGAACACACGGACTGGTGCACACTTGAAGAGGAGGGCAGCACATTGCAAGCAGCACACGGCCCATGAAGTCACTTAGCTCCATCATTCACAACCCATTCATCTTGAAGAAGAACAGGTCCAACAACTTCACTGTCCAGCCTTGAGTGGTGTCTCGGTCCAGCTTGGGAGAAGAGATCCAGCACATGAATTAGGGAAAAGAATTGATGGATTTAAAAAGCTGGAGCCGCCACCGAGAGAGGGCACCGCATGTGAAGATAAGAGTTTTTGGAGATTGAAATTGGAAGGAGAGAAGTGTAGAGACAGTGACGCAGAATGGAGGGCGACGTTATTTAAGTTGTGGTGTCATGGCCTGGTTATTTTATCTTTCTTTGATGGAGATTGAAAATGTTGTTTTCTTTTATATATTGTATTTATATTTGAATGCAAATTATTTTTACATTCCCGTTGTGAAATACAAAAAAGTGTTGAAGGAGCTGCTGATTTGGAAGTTAAATTTAATTAGTCATCATTTACATTTATTGCAAGTGTATTTTTCTTTCGTGATAGAACTTTATTTACTAGCTCTAGGATGCATCTTCTTTTTCCAACTGCAATGAATTGGGTTTTCCACTTCCTTTTACTTGTTCAAGTCTTTTGCTTAATGATGTTTTGGTGATGGAGTGATAGATTCATTACATTTAGGTGCATTTAATTTGGTCCGCACAAGCTGAAAGCGTAACTTCTTTTATTTTAGCCGCAATGTGAATATCTATGTTTAGCTTAAATGTTGCATTTAATTATCACATCAAGTGTTTCTTTATTTTTCACTGCATTTTAATTAGTTCACACATCTTGCTTTAGGACCGTTCAGTTTATTATTTCCGTTCACTAGCGATGTTAGCTTAGGTTAGTCGGGTTAGTCATTATCGATATTACTTTATTTCCCTGAGATTTCTTGGACTATTCTTGTGTTTATTTTGCTCCGCCTGACATTCTATGAAATCTGACTGTGTTCTTGCAACGGGTATATGCTTAGTTGCCCAGTTGGTGATTGCATCTTCGCTTAGTTAATTAATCTGTATAGAACACATTGGATGGAATAGGTGTATTGCGTTTGCTTAGTTCGCGATTATGATAGCATGATTAACCTTCACTTAGTCGGTTAGAGGTGCTAGATTAAAGGTTAGATTAGTTTATTCATGAGACCTCTGCACTTTAACTGCCATGCTGCTGCTCTGATTTGGATCAATATTTAATCTGTTGTGTGCCTGCGATTAGGTATACGCTTAGTTGCCTAATCGGTGTTTAATCTTCGCTTAACTTGTGATAACGGTCTCAAAACCGTTATTTTCATGCATAAATTTGATATTAAATCACACCCTTTGTAGTTTAAAATGAGCTTAGAATCAAGTAAAACTCTTAAGTTGTGTCACATGAGAGTCAAAAGTTGTTTTTAGAGATATTATGCTTGTTTTGCATTGTTTTGTACGGTTTTTGATGAAAATTGAAGATGGCAATGAAGTAGGAAGGTCATAGACTCAAGAATGAAGGAGAAAAAGGAAGAAAAGAAGAGTCTGTGAACTGCTCAGCGGTAAATTCCACCGTTGAGCGTCCTAGTTCGAGGAAAAGCTATTGTCTGGCGCCCAGACGGCGACGCTGAGCGTCCAGAACGACTAGAGGCAAACCGCTCAGCGGTCATTTTAGACGCCCGGGCGGTTGTCTGTTTTTATATTTTGGGATTCTGAAATCTTTCTGTTATCTTTTTGGCTTATATATAGCCTTACTGCGAATCCAAATGTAATTCTTTTGGCAGAGAACAACGTCCACAGTAGCTTTACACCTTTGGAGGAGATTTCTTGGATGCTTTGGCTCCAATTTATCAAATCTAGGTTTTGTTTTTCCATACTTCCATTTATTTCATCTAGTTTCACCATGACTATGGTGAACTAAACCCTTTGTTGTTGGGGAACAATGTAATCTTTTGAAACTCTCATATATTGAAATTTTTGTTTACTTTATATGCTTGCATATGCTTGATTTATCAATTGTTGGGTTCTTTACCTGTATTTAATGCTTTTACCGTTTAACTCATTGGGTAGATGTTGTTTGCCTTTATTGATACGGGGACGTACAATAATGTCATGAACTGGGGAGAATTCCTTGATTATGTTAATACCACCTAGGGATAGGGGTAGGACGATCAATTGTATTTTGCTTCCGCTTATCATGCATTATTAATTACTTGGGGAGGCTAGGGATAATAAGCCGGTAATTAGTAATACGCTCTTTTCACCAAGGGATTGGGTTAAGGGTAGACCAAGAAAGTTTGCATGGCAATTTGATAAATAAGCAAGGTAAACAAGAAGAGTAGATATATGAGGGTGGATGAGATGAAATTGTAAACCCCAACAACCTCATTCATTCGCAGTTCTTTTAGCCAATTGAATTCTTGCATTTGCATGTTTATTTCTGTTTTGCATTCAAACCATTTAAACTAATTTTCTTTTACTCAAGTCTTAAAGAATTTGTTTACACGAAAGATGAGGCCTTAAGAGTCCTATTGGAAGAACGATATTGAGATTACCAATTTTTATTACTTGATACGATCTGGTACACTTGCCAGGGGTTTAACAAGTTTTTGGCGCCGTTGTCGGGGACTCTTGCTTTAACTTTTTCTAGTAGTGTAAATTGATTAATTTTGACTTGACTGTTAATATTTGTATATATTTTATTTTTTATATAAAAGTGCTACTAGGGTTTGTGTTTCTTGTACATGCAACAGGAGACTAGACATACTAGAAGCAAGAAAAATACTCAACCTCTTCTTGAAGGCTTAAGCGAGACAAGGGGAAGAAGGAGAGCCAGACGCCCATCTAGGGATTTATTTCCTTCACCTAGCAGATTATTGTCACCTTCACCAGATAGAAGAACAGAGGAGATGGCAGAGCAATTTCCTCCAAGACGCACATTGGCAGATTAATCTAATGTTGTTGGTCCTTTTCACTTTAACAACATAGCCATGCCTACGGATCAAACGACCAACATGGTGATGAATCCAACACTAATACACCTAGTACAAGGCAACCAGTTTCACGGCTTGTCAAATGAAAATTCTTATGATCATTTGACCACGTTTAGTGAAATCTACAACACTGTGAAGATGGCAGGTGTATCAGATGAACGAGTAAAGCTTAGCTTGTTCCCATTCTCATTGGCGGGCAATGCTAAGGCGTGGATTAATTCCTTTCCTGAAGGAACATTCACCACATGGGAGACTGTGGCTACAAAGTTTGTCACTAAATATTTTCCACAGTCCAAAGTTACTCAAGGAAAGTTGGAAATTTCATCATTCAAATAGGGCAAGAAAGAGACTTTAGGTCAAGCATGGGAGAGATTCAAGGGCTTGCTTAGAAAGACGCCAACCCATGGTTTTGCAAGACCACCTTAGTTCTTGCATACCTTGGAGGTTTAAACACTCAGTCGAAGATGATGCTGGATGCCTCAACTGGAGGCAATGTTAAACAGAAGACTGAAGATGAAGCTTATGACTTGATCGAAAATATGGCTGCTAATGAGCAAGAAAATTATAGTGAAAGAGGCATATCTACACAAAAGAGAGGAGTTTTGCACTTGCCTGCAGATGACGCTATGCTGGCTTAGAACCATCTTCTGACTCAAAAGCTAGATAATTTGACAAAGATTCTCTCAGCAACTGTGTGATTTCTGTGGTGGTGACCATATTAATGGTCAATGTGCTTTGCCTGAAGAGATGCAGCAAAAAGCTAATTTTATGGGAAATCAGTTTCAGAATACCTTCCAAGGTAATGCTAAACAAGGTTGGAAGAATCATCCAAGTATTATTCAGGCACCGAATTTCCCATTAGGGCAAATAGGGAATTTCCCATCAGGGCAAACAGGAGGTTTCAGGCAGCAACAACCTTCACCTCTGTGGCAGCAGGTCACCCATTTGACAGAGTTTGTTAGAGACCTAAATGATAGATTTGATAAATTATTGAAGGTTTATGAGTCCAATCAAGTAGGTAATCAAGCCAGCATCAGATCTTTAGAGATGCAAGTTGGGCAGTTGTCAAAAAGGGTAGATACCACTGAGAAGCACCAATTTAGGGCTAACACTAATAGTGTGCATCTGTGCGGTTCTGTGCTCTTGATTCACCTCTTGAACTGATTGATCATTTTGTCATGCTTTGAACTGCTTGGATGATTTCATGAGTATCTGTTTTCTCTGATTCTGTGTTGGGTATTGTCTACTTCTTTTCTTGGTCAAATTTCTTGAGGATTGTGTAATTCTACTTTTGTCCTTGTGAATCTCTTTTTTCTATGTGTTGAGTTTGTGTCGGACCCCTGATGCCCTTTGAACTATCCTTGATTTGCGTCTTGATTTTGCCCAGGAGTGCAAAAGACTAAGTGCGGTCTATTTTCATGAGTCAATATTTTCTTGACTTCACTTAGCTTATTGTACCGGATTTAATCAGGGAATTGTGCTTGAATGTCCAGTATTTTCCTATTTTTCCTGATTGTGCTTAATTTGATCAAAAATTCTTAGGTTAATTAATTTGAATTATTTGAGACTAATTATTTGCATTATTAATTGTAGGGAAATTATTGGTTAATATTTTGGGACTTAAATAAAAATGCCACATCAATTTTATTTTAAGCTAAAATGAGAAATGAGGTGTGAATTTCTATTTGGTGTGCACATAGAGATGGATTTCTTTGCTTTCTTTGAAGAGGAGCACATTGTTTTCAATTGGAAAAAGGCAGCTGCTCACGTCTTTGCTGGAGAGGCAGTGATTCATTTTCTTCTCCTTGCTTGGAAAAAGAAGCAACTTGTGTGGATTCATTTTTTGAAGAAATATACACTCACTTTACTAGAGCGGTGCTGGAATGAAACATACATCTCACGTTGCATGACTGAATTTTTGGAAAAGCTGAATGTTGGGCTGAAAAGAAAAAATGCACACGGCCCACTAAGCACATTGGAGAGAAAAGGAAACGGGGTTGTACGTCCAAGCATCAACATTCAGCAACTTTGAAAGAGAGTGCTGCTGCTTCATCCAGCTAAGAAAAGAGCTCACGGCCTGGTCCAATCACTCTAACACGTCACGGACCTTGGGCTTTTGAAGATTCACACGTCCAGCAAGCAAGGAAAGTCTGCAGCATCCAGCAGCTTGCGCTTACTCCAACTGCAGCCCCAATTAGAAAAGTCCAGCCTTCAATTTGCTTCTTGCATCCAAACCAAATAATTTCTCTTTACAAGTCTTACGATCTCAATTTGCACGAACGATAAGGCCTGTGAGTCCTTTGGGAAGAACGATATTGGGTTTACTAATTATATTACTTGAAACGATCTGGTACACTTACCAGTTTAGTTAACATGTTTCCAGGAAGAGAACGTGTGGTTCTTGTATCTTTGAGAAGGGTCTCAAAGGGGTTCTACAGAGAGAGGATTGTTCTTTTTGTATTGTGTTTGTTCCTATATTAGATTTGGAGTTGGAGAGGAGATTACATTGAGAGAGGGTCTTTGTAAATCTTACTGTATAACTCAATCTTTATAGTGAAAGGACTTTCAATCTCAGGTTGATTGAAAGAGACTAGATGTAGGCATTGAAGTCGAACCAGTATAAAAATCTATGTTGGTTTTTTCTATCTCTTGACTCTTTTATAGCTTTATATTCTTTATTGTCTTTTGTAATTCAAGAAGTTCTAAAGATTTACAAAGATTAATAAAAGAACATATTTTCAATAAGAACCAATTCACCCCACTCCCTCTTGGTTGGAGAAATAAGGCCTAACTATTCTTACAAATTGTATCAGAGCTGATTTTTCAAAAGTTACTCGAAAACTAATCGATTAGATTTTCTGTGTAATCGATTATTTTGATCCTGGTGGCCTCTATTTCTCTAATCAGAAGTAAGAGTGAATTTAATTGTAATTTTTCAAATGTTATTTGTAAAGATATGTGTATTCCTATTATTAATAGTTCTTATGAGTTTTAAAGACAGGAACATCTCGGTAATCTATTCAAGGAGAAAGAAGCACCAACACTCTGAAATCTGAAGGAAAAGAATCAAACTTGTTGGTAGAAAAGATCACCAGATTTTTGATGAATATAAGGAAAACTGATAGCAATCTCACAGATGTTCAGAAGTTGTGTAAGGATCAACATTTGTAGCAAACAAACTTAAGCATGATGGTTAAATCAAACATTCCTGAAACGTGTGCAGATCAAGAAGAAAAGAAATCGATATGGTATCTGGATAGTGGGTGTTCTAGACATGTAACCGGTGATTCAACCAGATTCATCAGTCTATCTCACAAGATAAGAGGTCACGTTACTGTTAAACCCCTGGCAAGTGTACCAGATCGTATCAAGTAATAATAATTGGTAATCCCAATATCGTTCTTCCCAAAGGACTCTTAAGGCCTCATCTTTCGTGTAAACTAATTGTTTTAGACATGAGAAAAGCAAATTAATTTAAGTGGTTTGAATGCAAAACAAAAATAAACATGCAAATGCAAGAATTCAATTGACTTACAGAAAATATGAATTAATGGAGTTATTGGGATTTACAATTTCTTTTTACCCACCCGCATATATCTACTCTCCTTATTTACTTTGCTTATTTATCATATTGCCATGCAAACTTTCTTGGTTGACCCTTAACCCAATCCCTTGGTGAAAAAAGCCTATTACTAATTACCGGCTTGCTATCCCTAGCCTCCCCTAGTAATTAATAATGCATGATAAGCGGAAGCAAAATACAATTGATCGTCCTACCCCTATCCCTAGGAGGTATTAACATAATCAAGGATTTCTCCCCAGTTCATGACATTACTGTATGTCCCCGTATCAATAAAGACAAACAACATCTACCGAATGAGTTAAACGGTAAAAGCATTAAATACAGGTAAAGAACCCACCAATTGATAAATCAAGCATATGCAAGCATATAAAGTAAACAAGAATTTCAATATATGAGAGTTTTAAAAGATTACATTGTTCCCCAACAACAAAGGGTTAAGTTCACCATAGTCATGGTGAAACTAGATGGAATAAATGGAAGAATGGAAAAAGCAAACCCTAGATTTGATAAAATGGAGCCAAAGCATCCAAGAAATCTCCTTCAAAGGTGTAAAGCTACTGTGGACATTTTTCTCTGCCAAAAGAATTGCATTTGGATTCGCACTAAGGCTATATATAAGCCAAAAAGATAACAGAAATATTTCAGAATCCAAAATATAAAAACAGACAACCGCTTAGGCGCCAAAATTGGCCGCTCAGCGGTTTGCCTCAATACAAGCCACCGCCCAGGCGTATAAAATGACCGCTAAGCGATTTGCCTCTTGTCGTTCTGAACGCTCAGCGTCACCGCCTGGGCGCCAGACAGTAGCTTTTTCTAGAATTAGGACGCTCAGCGGTGGAATTTACCGCTTGAGCAGTTCACACACTCTTCTTTTTTTCCTTTTTCTCCTTCATTCTTTAGTCTATGACCTTCCTACTTCATTGCCATCTTCAGATCTCATCAAAAACCTTGCAAAACATTGCAAAACAAGCATAATATCTCTAAAAACAACTTTTGACTCTCATGTGACACAACTTAAGAGTTTTACTTGATTTTAAGCTCATTTTAAGCTACAAAGGGTATGATTTAATATCAAATTTATGCATGAAAATAACGGTTTTGAAACCGTTATCACAACCCCAAACATAGAACTTTGTTTGTCCTCAAGCAAACAAGACAAAACTTGGCTTTCCACGTTTTCATCAAATAGTTCAACACTTTTCAAAAATCCTTTTCCTCACAACAAGTTATTATTCAATTCAGATTTTTAGTGGAATCCTATCAAGATGCATGCATGCTTTCAATCCAATCTAGTCCACATACTTAAATATTTCCCAACAGATATTTTATTCATGAATGATAAATCCACTAAGCATAGATGTACACATGGATTTCAACAATTCTCACCAAGCAAGTGTTTCACTCAATCACTCAAGTGTTTAAGGAATCACTCCACTCTTTACTATTCAAATGTCACATAGAACAATATTGCCATTCATCTAAAAAACCAAAATCCTTTCATGCAAATGCCATCACAAGGGCTTTTCCAAGGCTTGTAATGAGGCTGGGCTATAAGGAAAAATTGGTTTTTCTGGATCACAAAATCCTTGAGTTAAGCAAACTATTTCATCATTGAAAAGGTTCAAGTTTAAACTCTCTCTTTGTCACCAATTTCACTTATTCCCAACTTCTTCCCTTTTCATTAATTTTACATTGAGCTCATCTTTCATGTATTTTTTTTCTTTTCACTTTTTCTTTACCCATGCATTTTTCTTTTCAATACTTGAGCTCAATGCTTTTCTTTTGCCTTTCAATTTTCTCCATACAACCCCAAACTTGAACCTTTTCATCATATATGATTATTCTCAACCCAACTCAAGATAAATAATTTCAAATCAAGGGTTTTCATCCTGTTTAAGGCCAAGGTTCAAAAAGGGTATAAAATTTTAAACTTTTTGGGTGAAATTTTGGCTAAATAAGGGCTTCCAAACATGGCCTTGATCATATAACATAAGCATGCAAATCAATTATCAAGAATAAGGCAATATCATTCATGATTCCCTGTAAATAGTACATATATCAATGAATACTCTGGAGCTCAATACCTCACACAACATGTTTTCTCACTCATCATTCATGCATCCTACTTAGCATCACAATCACAATCATGAACCACTACACATTTGTTCACATAGCTAGTGAACCATTCACCTGTATATCAGCATGCAACACAAACTCAATCGTCATCCACATCCAATCATCATTGATAAAACTCATCATGCAATAACAATCAAGTCAAACCATAATCAGAAACGATGTTCAAGCCAAGCACAAACACCTACACTACTCAACAAAATTCAACCTATTCTAAAAATTCAAAGTGCAAAAGTAAAAGAAAGATAAAACCCTACTCTAATGCACTGGCATCCATCAGTAGATGCCATATCACTCCATGTCCTCATCTGAGTCCTCATCATCTCTAGCCTCTGCATCCTCAAAATTATCATCCTCGTCATCTTTCTCCATGACTGGAGCTTCAGCTACTCCAGCTCCATTCCCTGTGCCTGCTCTGGCCATGCCATTCTGTTGTTGAACTCATCCATCATCCACCTATGAGCAGGAGGTGTGTCGTACATGCCTATGATCATCTCGGCAATAACAACCTGTCCTTGGGTTGGAGAGATCTTGAATGTATGCAAAATTCTTATAATTGATGATGAATGAAACCAAAATGCAGTGCTCTCTTAAAAACCCCAAACTTGGATTATAGAATGATGCAAAAGTGATAGAGAATGGATTTTCTAAAATGCAACAATTAAACCCTAAATACAATTCCCACTCACTTTACGCACTGATGCAACAATTAAGCCCTAAATGAAACTAGAGCAGTATTAAAACATGCAACAATAATAAATCAATCAACTGGGTTGCCTCCCAGGTAGCGCTTGTTTAACGTCACGAGCTTGACCCAAACCTGCTTAGCACTTATCAGTAATTGCAAATCCTTCCACCACCCATCAGTAGGTGTACCTTCCTGGTATCCTTCAATGGATACATAAAAATTAGCATCCCTCAGTAGATGCTACCCAAAAATTGTTTAAAAATCCAAGAATTACATGTCCAAAATAAAATAAAACTAATATATTACAACAATTGGGATGACCCCCAGCAAACACCCATCAGTAGGTGTTGATATTCTTCTTACTTGATATTCTTTTCTTTTTCTTCTTCCTACTAAATATCTTCAAAAAGTTGATCGAACCGAGCACCTGTTTCCATATATCAATCATAGGAACTTTAATCTTCAATTTCTTGAAGATCTCCACAAAGCATTTAAATTTCTTTTCCTTCCTATGATAGTTTTTTGGACGAGGAAGGGGTTTTTCATATGATCTTTTCTTCTTTTCTCTCTTCCTCTTTTTCTTAATCTTTTTCTCCCTCAATTTTCTGTTTTTATTTTTCCTTAATTTCTTTTTTTTTATTTTCACGATTTTTCTCTTTTTTTCTTTTCTCTCAACCACTTCTTTTTCATTATCATCATCTTCTTCTTCCTCACCCAACTTTTCTGTTTCTTCTCCTTCTACAACTCTCTCTATCTCTATTTTCTTCTCATCAACAACCTTATCACTTTCAGAGATAGTGGCTTGGCATTCCTCCTTAGGGTTAACTTCAGTATTAACCCTAGAATCATTCAGAGATGCAGTCACGCAGCCCAATTCTATCTCCTTCCTTTTACATCTTGCGTCATCACATTCTGAAAAGGAAATAATATTCTGCATTACTTGTTGGAATGTTTCTTCACGCCTTTCTGATGGACATGGTTGCCGCCAATGTTGTTCAACTTCCGCCAATGATTTTCTTGGCATAGAGAGTTTTTCTTTCCAAAAATGTTGTTCAGCTTCCCTCAACGTTTCTCTTGGCTTAGAGGATTGTTTCTGCCAAAGACGTTGTTCAGCTTCCTTCTCTCTTTCTTCAAGTATAGGAGAATATTGCTGCCTTTGACGTTCTACTTCTCCAAGTGAAGGACGATATTGTTGTCTTTGACGTTCTCGTAACTCCTCACGTTGTCGCATCTCCTCCAAACTTCTGATGAAAGACATATTCATACCCGTCATTCGCTGACAAAATTCGTCATTTGAGGTCTCCCTGGGTGGAGTAATTTGTTGCTTGGTAGATTGCCCAAATTGGCTTTGATCCATGTATGAGTGAGGTTCCCCCAGTGGTTGAAATCATTTTGGTAGAATTGAGTGCCCATTTAATCAAATTCTTGTCCAAACTGCATCCTGCAAACATTAGGCACAAAACCTTAGAAAGCATTTATTAGAACAAAAATAAAATAAACATAAAATCAAGTTAAATTTAATCAGTTTACACTACTACAAAAAGTTAAACCAAGAGTACCCAGCAACGGCGCCAAAAACTTGTTAAACCCCAGGCAAGTGTACCAGATCGTATCAAGTAATAATAATTGGTAATCCCAATATCTTTCTTCCCAAAGGACTCTTAAGGCCTCATCTTTTGTGTAAACTAATTGTTTTAGACTTGAGAAAAGAAAATTAATTTAAATGGTTTGAATGAAAAACAAATAAACATGCAAATGCAAGAATTCAATTGACTTAGAGAAAATATGAATTAATGGACTTGTTGGGGTTTACAATTTCATCTTATCCACCCTCATATATCTACTCTCCTTATTTACTTTGCTTATTTATCATATTGCCATGCAAACTTTCTTGGTCTACCCTTAACCCAATCCATTGGTGAAAAGAGCCTATTACTAATTACCGACTTGTTATCCCTAGCCTCCCCTAGTAATTAATAATGGATGATAAACGGAAGCAAAATACAATTGATCATCCTACCCCTATCCCTAGGAGGTATTAACATAATCAAGGAATTCTCCCTAGTTCACGACATTATTGTACGTCCCCGTACCAATAAAGACAAACAACATCTACCGAATGAGTTAAACGGTAAAAGCATTACATACAGGTAAAGAACCCAACAATTGATAAATCAAGCATATCCAAGCATATAAAGTAAACAAGAATTTCAATATATGAGAGTTTCAAAAGATTACATTGTTCCCAACAACAAAGGGTTTAGTTCACCATAGTCATGGTGAAACTAGATGGAATAAATGGAAGAATGGAAAAAACAAACCCTAGATTTGATAAAGTGGAGCCAAAGCATCCAAGAAATCTCCTCCAAAGGTGTAAAACTACTGTGGACGTTTTTCTCTGCCAAAAAGATAACAAAAAGATTTCAGAATCCAAAATATAAAAACAGACAACCGCCCAGGCGCCAAAATTGGCCGCTCAGCGATTTGCCTCAATACATGCCACCACCCAAGCGTCTAAAATGACCGCTGAGCTGTTTGACACTTGTCGTTCTGGACACTCAGCGTCACCGCTTGGGCGCCAGACAATAGCTTTTCCTCGAATTAGGATGCTCAGCGGTGGAATTTACCGCTTGAGCGGTTCACACACTTTTCTTTTCTTCCTTTTTCTCCTTCATTCTTGAGTCTATGACCTTCCTACTTCATTTCCATCTTCAATTCTCTTCAACAACCCTACAAAACATGCATAATATCTCTAAAAACAACTTTTGACTCTCATGTGACACAATGTAAGATTTTTACTTGATTCTAAGCTCATTTTAAGCTACATAGGGTGTGATTTAATATCAAATTTATGCATGAAAATAACGGTTTTGAAACCGTTATCAATGACATATGGAGACAACAATAAGGGTAAAATCGTTGGAATTGGTAAAATTCAAACATCATCCTCATATGTGATTGAAAATGTGTTGCTTGTTGAAGGCTTAAAACATATTCTCCTAAGCATAAGTCAACTTTGTAATAAAGAGCTAAAAATTACTTTTGAATCCAACCACTGTTTTATCTGCAATGGTTCAACAAATCAACTTCTACTAATTGGAAAAAGAGGCAACAATATCTATATGATTGAATTTAGGAAAACATCTTTAAAATTTGTAATTTTCCTTTTGTCCAAAGATGATGATGCTTGGTTGTGGCATAAGAGGCTAGCTCAAATTCATATGGCACAATTAAATAAACTTGTCACTAGAAATCTTGTAATTGGTCTACCAAATATAAAATATGTTTCTGATCGGCTTTGCGATGCTTGTCAAAGAGAGAAATATCTACCACTAGACCTCTTGAGTTGCTTTATATAGATTTGTTTGGACCCTCAAGAATCAAAAGCCTTGGTGGAAATCTTTATGGTTTGGTAATTATAGATGACTTTTCTAGATATACCAAGACTTTTTTTCTTACTGACAAAAGTGATACTTTCAGGATATTCAAGAATTTTGCATATATGATACAAAATGAAAAGGACCTCAAGATCAAGTCAATCAAGAGAGATCATGGCAGGGAATTCCATAATGAAAACTTTGACAACTACTATGCTGAAATGGGGATATCTTACAAATTCTCTACTCCTAGGACTCCCTAACAAAATGGCATCGTAGAGGGAAAAAATAGAGCCCTAGAGGAGCTTGCATGGACCATGCTAAATGAGAGGGATATGCCTAAATACTTCTGGGCAAATGCAACTAGTACAACGTGCTACGTGCTCAACAGAACAATCATTAGACCAATGTTGAAGCTTACACCTTATGAGTTGTTCAAAGGAAGAAAACCCAACATCACTCTTCTGAGAATCTTCGGCAGCAAGTGTTTTGTGCTCAATAACAGTAAAGAGAGTCTTGGTAAATTTAATTCAAAAGTCGATGAGGCTATTTTCATTGGTTATTCTCTTACTAGCAAAGCCTATAGAGTATATAATAAAAGAACCTTATGTTTTGAAGAATCTGTACATGTTGCATTTGATGAATATATTGATTGAGTTACTAACAAAATGCATTTTAGAAAGTGTATATATGCAGGTGACTCTGGAGGGAAACAATAGGAAAATAAAGAGATTCAAGAGAATCAAAATCCAAAAGTCATAGAGAGTTCTTCTAGAATTGAGCCTGTAAATGAATGGAAAACTCCGAGAAACATGTCCACCAACAATATCATTGGTGACATCTCCAGAAGTGTGTTTACTAAAAGAAAGCTTAATCAATTTTGCATGAATGTAGCCTATGTGTCACAGATGGATCCAAAGAACATAAATGATGCACTATCAGATGAGCACTAGTTCTTGGCCATGCAAGATGACTTAAATCAATTCAAGAGAAACAATGCATGGGAACTTGTTCCAAGAGAAAAGACTCAACAAGTCATTGGAACTAAATGGGATTTTCACAACAAGATGGATGACTCTAGAGAAATCATTAAGAACAAAGCTAGACTAGTAGCTAAAGGGTACTGTTAGGAGGAAGGAATCGATTATGATGAGACGTATGCTCCTATGGCTAGGTTGGAAGCTATCAAAATTCTTCTAGCTATTGCATCGATGATGATGTTCAAGTTATACCAAATGGATGTGAAAAGCACCTTCTTGGATGCCTATATCAAGGAAGAAGTGTTTGTTGAATGGCCCCTTGGCTTCTAGGACTTTGAATATCCGAATTATGTGTTCAAACTGAGAAAAACTCTGTATGGATAGAAGCAGGCACCAAGATCATGGTATGAAAGATTGAGTGAATTTCTAATCAAGAAAGGTTTCCTAAGGGGTAAAGATAACTCAACTCTTTTCATTAAAATAATCTTGAAAAGATCAATTATATGTACAAATATATGTTGATGACATTATATTTGGTTCTACTAATCTACTTCTATGCAAGGATTTTTCAAAAACTATGCAGGAAGAATTTGAAATGTCCATGATGGGAGAACTAACCTACTTCCTTAGACTACAAGTCAAACAAGATGAAAATGACATCTTTATACACCAATCAAAATATTGCACTAATCTACTGAAGAAGTTTAAAATGAGCGAGTGCAAAGAAGCAGCAACACCTATGGCAACCAACTGTTATCTTGATCAGGATGAGAAAGGTAAAGTTGTTGATCAAAAGATGTACAGAGGTATGATTGACTCTTTACTTTATCTTACTGTTAGTCATCCTGACATCATGCACAATGTTTTCCTATGTGCTAGGTTCCAATCTAATCCAAAAAAGTCTCACCTTAATGCTGTTAAAAGAATTTTAAAACATCTGAAAGGAACTAGGTGTGTCAGATTATGGTATCCTAGAGGAGCAAATTTGTTCCTGGAAGGATATAGTGACTCATAGTTTGGGGGTTGCAAACTTGATTGGAAAAGCACTAGTGGTGTATGTCACTACTAGGTTGCTCACTAATCTCTTGGAATTCAAAGAAGCAGGCATGTGTGGCACTGTCCACCACAAAAGTCGAGTATATTGCAGTAGGAAGTTGTTGTGCTCAATCTCTTTGTATAAAGAGTCAACTAAAAGACTATAGTATTCACTCAAATCATGTACCTTTGAGGTGTGACAATACAAGTGCCATAAATCTAACCAAAAACCCCATTTTGCATTCCAAAACTAAACATATTGAAATAAGGCACCACCTTATAAGGGATCATATTTTAAAAGGGGAAATAAAAATTGAGTTTGTTGATACATGACATCATTGGGCCGATATTTCCAAGAAACCCCTTGCTAAAGAGAGATTCTATACTATACGAAATGAACATGGTATACTTGAAAAAAGTTGTATAAAATAACATTGGATATATCTGTTGTATTAGTGCAAACTGCTAATTTATTGTCACATACATCATTGCATACTCATACTCATTCAATGATTCTTATTGCTTCAGAATTGTGTTGTATCACTGTACTAACCCTCAACATAGTTGAGAAAGTTGTGACTTGCAGGTCTATTACTAAATATGAAAATACCACTGGTCTGAAATGGATTATCAGATACTCTACAGAAGTTAATCGGATGCAAAAGCAGTCACTAGTGTAGAAAGGGCTTTAGACGTCAGTTATTTTGGGCTTTTAACGTCACCTCCCGAACTGAAGACTATACGGCTGACGTTAATGGGACGTTGGTTTTCCGCAGGTGCGACATCGTTATAGACGTCGGTTAAGTGAAAAACGCGACGTCTATAAAGACATCAGACATTGCACTAACCGACGTCTAAAGTGCCTTTAGAAGTCGGTTAGTCACACATTCAACGTTTATAAAGCCGTCAAACATTGCATTAACCCACGTCTATGGGCATTATAGACGTCGGGCAGTACATTAACCGACGCTTATGAAGTGTTCATTGTGTTTTTGTGTGGTTTTTGTCGTGTCTTAGGGTAGCGTATTAGCACCTCCTTCCTTTGCTAGTTTCTTCGTAAGAAAAAGTTGCGTCGTTTTGATTTCTTATGGCATTTCAACCCAAAGACGAACTTGGGTCGTTGCCTAGGTCCATTCCGACCGCCAATGAAATCCAAAACACACAAGATTTCCTTATGAGGAAACTAGCAAAGGGAGAAGATAAACTACGCTACCCAAAGACACAACACAAAACCACACCAAAACACATCAAAAACTCATTTTAATCGGTTCAAATGTGTTATAATACATCAAAGATTACTTTAATCGGAGTAAAAACAACTTTAAATGGTTAAAAAGAGAGCAAACTTACTTGGAAATGCAGCACAACAGAGAGAAAATGTGAAGACGATGAAACTGTTGGTTCGTAGGATTATTTAACAAGAAATTCGACGTTAGTTGGACACAAACCGGACGTCTATAATAACATATACGTCGGTCGCCTGACTAATAAGACGTTCATTCGATTTAAAAATTAATATTTGTGTTATCACTAGTGTAGAATCGCTCTTTAACGTCACCCCACAGACGTCAGTTATGGTGTTGAGTGACGTCAGCTCCCCCAGGTCCCCGTTGTCTACTTGACTGACCGAATACTGAAACGTCACTTCATTCAGTGCTTTAGACGTCACTACCCTTGCATCCGAGGTCTAAATGGCCTGAAAAAGGCAGGTCAAAAGTCTCTTGGAAATCGGATTGGTGAGGTAACCGACGCATTGGATGTCAGATTAGTGAGGTAACCGACACATTGGACGTCAGATTAGTGAGGTAACCGACGCATCATTTCATGTTTAAGTAACCGTGAACTCGCAGTTACGCGCATCGTCTTCTTCCTCCTCTATGTTTCTCTCTATCGCAGTTGCGCGCAGAATCTTCTTCCTCCTCTCTGTTTCTCTCTGTCGCAGTTACGCGCACAATCTTCTTCCTCCTCTCCGTTTCTATCTGTCGCAGTTACGCGCACAATCTTCTTCCTCCTCTCCTTTTCTCTGTCTCGCGGTTAAGCATTGCATGTGCGTTTTTCTTTTTTTATTTCAACCATTTGAACTTTTTTTTTAGTCCGATTAAATTGGTTTCTTCATCATATATCATCTACTAACCGATTAAAATGTGTTTTAGTGCAGTTTTGATCCTCTCTTTGGGTAACGTAGTACAACATTCTCCCATTGCTAGCTTCCTCACAAGAAAAGCAGCGTCTTTTGTATGTTTCATGGCGTTTTAACCCAAAATGGAACTTGGGTCGTTGCCTAGTTTCGACCCAGGTTCGGTTTCGGGTTGAAATGTCATGAGATATGCAAAAGACGCAAGCTTTTTTTTGTGGGGAAGCTAGCGAAGGGAGAGTGTGGTACTAGGCTATCGAAAGACAGGATCAAAACTGCACTAAAACACAACGGCTATATTAGACGTCGGTTAATGCTATGTCGGACGTCTATCGTGAAGATAAACGTCGATTAGTGCATAGGCCGACGTCTATATAGCGCATTACACGTCGGTTTTGGCATATTCCGACGTCCATATAGACGTCGGGGATGGGGTGAACTGACGTCTAAATAGACGTCGGTTATATGGAATTTCGACGTCTCATTGACGTCACCCATATAGACATCGGTTGGGAAAGTGACGTTAAAAGGCCAAATTAACAGACGTTAAACAACGTTTCTGCACTAATGTATATATAGACGTCGGCTTGGCGGGATGAGATGTCTAGTTGGCGGAAACGAATGACTTTTCACATACAAGGTAAGAGTATAGATGTCGGTTACTGAGGTAACGAATGTCTAGAATTGTATATAGACGTCAATGTGGCGAGATCCGACGTCTATAACGCGGAAAAAAGTGATTATTCACATACGTGACAGACATATAGGCATCAGTTAGAAAGGGCCCCGACGTCTATATGTCTGACAGGTAGATGAGTAGCATTAATTTCTGCTAGATAGACATCAGTTCCCGCGCCTCACTAACGTCTATAATGCTGAAAGAAATGACTTTTCACCTAATTGTTAGAAATATAGACGTCAGGTTGGAAATACCGATGTTTAAAACACTATAGACGTCGTGGATCCATCTAACGGACTCCTATATTGCCAACTAATTTACGGAAATGCCACTGGTCATCAATATACGTCAAGCTTACCCTTAACCGATGTCTAATGTGTGACGTTAAACAACATTTTTGCACTAGTGAGTGAAATCGATTAACACATAAGAATGTGGTTTGATTTTCTTTCTCTGCTATATCCTAAATTCTGAAACATTTGTTCTAGAATTATATGATTTCATGCATTCTAATATTCATTACTTCATATCCATTGTCAATCAATTTTGAGTATTCTAAATATTGCTCACAAAAATTCATTGGCATCAAACATTACTTTTACTCTGATACATGTTATATGTTTGAAACTTGTTCTGAAATTCAAAATCTCATATTTTGAGAAGACTATACAGTATTAAATGTTTCTATTGCTCTGATAATGAAATAAGTTTTGTATTTGAAATTTTTAAAAAGAGCTACTCCATAATGATAGGGGGAACATTAATTTCTAAAATTGATCTATAAAAATACATATTGATCTATCTATATATGCACTTTCGTTTCTGGTACTCCATATCTTTTTTGCTAATGCCCAAAGGGGGAGAAATTGGAGAAATTAGTTTTAACTGGAAAAACAGTTTCTAGTTGTGCATCATCAAAAAAGGGGGAGATTGTTGATAGGGGGAGCAATGTCAAAGCCTAACCCAATTCCCTTGTGTGTTTTGTTTTTTATGATGACAACAACAAAAATGTTACTACGTGTTTATTTGATGATGACATCAAACTCAAATGTTTCTATATGTTTCAAAGCACTAACAAACATGCTTGAAATGAATGGTTTGCATACTTAATGTGGACATACATGTGTTTATATTTGTTTGTATGCATATTCATGTTATCAAATGACAAAACTACTTGCACAATGAATATATGTATGAAGTAATCGATTACAATATTTTTGTAATTAGTTAGATTCATTAGATATCAGCTAATGCTAAATTGTGGCAAACTACAAGTTTTAACCGATTACATTATATGCATAATCGATTAAAACTTGTGCCTTTGCTAATACTTGTTTGTTGTGTGCTGTTATGAGTTTCAAGGAGGAAAGGTTTTCAAAATTCACTTAAGTGTAATACTTAACCGATTACACTACTTTCTTAATCGGTTAAACACTATGCACATTGAAAATTGTTTTCATGATAAGTCTTAACTGTCATATTTTGAATTGTTTTGACTTATGTTGTTTGTGCAATCAATTAAATTAATTTCTTAATCTGTTAAATTTGTTTTGATGTAAGTCTGGTATAGTACTGGTAAAAGCTTAACCGATTACATTAATTTTGTAATTGATTAAACTGTGTCAGACTTGAGGAAATCTATATATTGATGCATATAACACTTTGCATTAAAAACTTTTGAGCATTTGATCTAAAATATCTGACATAAGAGAAGCAAGATAATATTTTGCAGGTGTTCTGTTTCTCTAACAATCAAGAAATGAGAGTTTTGAGAGATTTGAAGGGTTCTTGAAGGATTTCTTTGGACTTTCATTGGTAGATCGTAATCCGCACATTGAGGTGTTTTTTTTCCAGATCAGTACTGTGTTTTATAATCCATAGGTTGTGGTTTCCATGTGCATGTTTCCAGGAAGAGAACATATGGTT
Source organism: Vigna reflexopilosa (assembly GCA_027742785.1). Classification (NCBI taxonomy): domain Eukaryota; kingdom Viridiplantae; phylum Streptophyta; class Magnoliopsida; order Fabales; family Fabaceae; genus Vigna; species Vigna reflexopilosa. Next base: position 14,757,487 of record CM050917.1, on the reverse strand, counting down.
ACTGTATCTTTGAGAAGGGTCTCAAAGGGGTTCTGCCGAGAGAGTGGATTGTTCTTCCTATATTGTGTTTGTTCCTGTATTAGATTTGGAGATGGAGAAGAGATTACATTGAGAGATGGTCTCTGTATGTATTGTTGTATAACTCAATCTTTATAGTGAAAAGACTTTCAATCTCAGGTTGATTGAAAGAGACTGGATGTAGGCATTGAGGCCAAACCAGTATAAAAATCTGTGTTGGTTTTTTCTATCCCTTTACTCTTTTACAAGTTTATATTCTTTATTGTCTTGTGTGATTCAAGAAGTTATAAAGATTTGCAAAGATTAATAAAAGAACATATTTTCAATAAGAGCCAATTCACCCTCCTTCTTGGTTGGAGAAATAAGGCCTAACTATTCTTACACAAACAATAAGTATAGGATATGAATTCAAAAGCATAATATCTTTAAACTTGATTAAAAACATCCTACAACAAAAATATTAAACTATTCAGCAAAGGAAAGGCCTTATGGCCAGATTACAACTTTAAAACCAAAACAAAATAACGAAAAACTATATCATATCCCTGAGGAGAATGTCATCATCGCTATCATCCAGTTCACTCTCCTCCTCATCATCATTTCCCTCATTCTCATAATCCTCTTCCATATCTTCTTCATTCTCATCATCATCATCCAAACTCTGGATTCCCATCTTCTCTTGGATTGCAACAATTTCCTTGTTATGCTTATCAAACTGAGATGCGCAGAGAGTAGATAAAGAATGCATTTGTCTGACCATATATTTTACAAATTCAGACTTTAGTCGAAAAAAGACAGATGATGATCCAACTAGAGCTTGTCCTTGATCCTGATTCTCATCTTTGAACACCCAACCATTTACTCCATGCTGAAGTCCCATATGATGCAATGCAACTTTATCCACAATATTCCTCTTGCCATACGATTCACAAGTTTCTTGCACACAATCAACATGAAAATGATGAAGAACCTTAGAAATGAAGAAAACATAAGGCAAGCTAGTTGATTCAAGTCTTATTACCTTGAGCATGTTATCTGAAATAGCAGTTGCCCAATCTATTGGAATATTTTCCTTGAGAGCATGTATGATGCACACACACTAGTGCAAAAATGGCATATAACGTCACGCGGTCAACGTCGAACCGCCCAATATCCAACGTTAAAAATGACTGGCGGCATTACCGTAATTCAATCGCTCCACGTCCGTTAATAAATCAGTTCGCCGTCTAATATTTATTAACATCAAACAAAGCCTAGATAGACGTAATCTATAATGTGCTAACATCAAACACGAGCTAGAACGACGTAAAATAATGACCTTAGAATCACTTAACGTCAAATTAAGAAACAACTGACGTTTAATTTAAAATAAAAAATAATGAAATAATGGTTTGCTTCCAGAAGTATTACTCCTACCCAAATTTGACGTCAAACATGCTAAATTTTCAACGTTTTATATGCCAGCAAGAAGCCAAAGAGTGAATCCTTTTTTATTCTTTATTTCTTTTCTCTTTCAAACCAAATAGAACGTCCTACAGTTTATGGGCTCGACTTTTGTACCAATATAGAACGTCATACAATTTGGGGTTAGACGTGATGGTCGTTGGTGTACGAAACCTTAGTAATCACATAACTTCAGTTAAGGAAACAACTGACGTCAAATACATAATAAATAAATACTAAATATTGATGTATATTACAAGTAGTAGTTATTCTTTTATTTTTCTTTTAAATCAACCCATAAAACGTCAGTTTTAAACTGGCACAACGTTTTATTATTTAGTTCCTTTTTTATTATTTTTTCTTTTTCTTTTAAACCAACCATAGAACGTCAAATTGTCATACGCATGGACGTTTTATTTGCCAGAAATTATGTTTTTACTTTTTCTGACGTTTTGAAGGGCTCCCAACATGTTCGAATTCTGTTTTAACTTTTTCTTTGTTTTTCTATCAACTCTTTCAAGGTGACAAAAATGAGTCATTTCTTTGTGGTTTGATTCTTTGTCATGTTGAAAAGTTTGAAGGAGTGATCAACAGAAACAAAGAAGAGGTTTATACATTTGGATTTGGCACCCTTTCAAAACTTTACAACTTCCATTCATTTAATTTCTCGTAACAATCTGTTATCTTTTTTCTTTGTTTTTCTATCAACTCTCTCAGAATCAAAAAACTAGTCATTTCCTTGTGGTTTTAGGGATGCTAGAGAGTATGATAGAAAAACAGAGCAGAAAGTTAACAGATATGTGAAAATGGATTTATATGCCAACCAGAAGCCAAAGGGTGATTCCGCATTTTTTCCCTTATTATTCTTTTTTTTAAATCACATAGAACGTCGAACATGTTGGGGTTTGACGTTTAAAGATGCTGAATGAATGTTTATTGTTTTCTCTCATGGTGGAATGAATAGCCTATTTTATTTTTCTTCTTGCAATGCTATAACCTTTGTTGAATGAGGAAGCAACTTTCTTTTCTCAAAGCTAAGTTCATTTGGACATTTGCACGGTTCCACTTTGCTGAATGAAAATGCACGCTGTTTTCAACCTTTGAAGAGTGAAGGATATTTAACTTGGTTGGAATGTGACGTCTTTGCTTGGGAGAGTGAAGGAACGGTGATTGATGGCGTCCAGCTGCCTTCCATACATTTTGCACAGTGATTAATTAACTAGAAAAAGGAAACTCTTTTTGTTTCTCTTGAAGAATGGAGCACGTGGTGCAGGGATGATACAATTGCTTAATTGATAGTAGCGTTTCCTTTTGTTTTTATGAATGAAAAGAGATTAGGTGTGAGTCTAGATGATGGGACTTTAGCAGCTAGATGTTAGCAACTTTTCTTTTAGAATGAAGTAGATTAGATGGGAGTAATTGGATTGTTCCGTTCTTGGGAAAGGAGTTCAAATGGTGACTTCATTTTCAATTTTATCTTCATTTAGAAAGAAAAAAAAAGGAACACGGTGGTTAATGAGGAGAGTTGTAGCCGTCACTTAGTTATTAGCATGTTGCCTTTTTAATTTATTTCATTTAGTAGAAGTGTTGTCCCATCAAGGTAGGCAGACTACTAGTACATAAATGAATTATCTTTGGAGAAAAGAGGGTTAGAATGAAGGGCACATTGTTATTTTCGGTAATGGAAGACACATTGCGTTTTTCTTGGAGCTGGAGCTGGAACGGTGAGCACATGGTCACGGTTGGATGAGGGAAACTTTTCCCATTTTCATTTTCCTTTGAAGTCAACACATGGAAGCCCAACAAATGGGAGGTCACGGCCAAGAAGGTTTTTAGGCCATTTCAATTTTAAATTTCTTTAGTAGATGCACATGTGGTCACTTGAATTTGTAGAAAAAAATTTACATTTGCTTATTTCATTTGCTTTAAAATATTTTGCATTGAAGGTTGAGTTGTTTTTAATCTCTTTAATTTAGTGTTTCATTTTAATAATTTTAACTATGCTAGATATTTGTTTCTTACAGTGTTGGGGTTTAGTATTTTCTTTTGCTTTAATGTTGTCTAGTTTTTTTAGTGGTAATAATTTAACTGTCATATAGCTTAGGTTAGTCGGGTTGGTCGTTAATAAAATTGCTTTGTTTCCTTGAGATTTCTTGAATTGTTCTTGTGTTTATTTTGCTCTGCCTCGCATACTATGAAATCTGACTGTGTTCTTTCAACAGGTATACGCTTAGTTGCCTAGTTGGTGATTGCATCTTCGCTTAGTTGATCAATCTGTATAGAACACATAGGATGGAATAGGTGTATTGCGTTCGCTTAGTTCGTGATTATGATAGCATGATTGACCTTCGCTTAGTCGAATGGTTGTGCTGGATTAGAGGTTAAAGTAGTTTATTCGCGAGTCCTCTGCACTTTAATTGCCATACTACTGCTCTAATTTGGCTCAATATTTAATCTGTTGTGTGCTTGCGATTGGGTATACGCTTAGTTGCCTAATCGGTGTTTAATCTTTGCTTAGTTGATTACACTGTATGGTGCATGACTGATTAGATTTGTGCATTGCATTCGCTTAGTTTGCAATTTTGAAGACCGAATTAGCCTTCGCTTAGTTGGGTGATTCGTGTCGGATTTGGATTAGAGTAGTGTGTAATTTTCGTTAATCTATGATTGGAAGCATAGTGATTGAGTTAATGACCAACCGTTTTTATTCTGTATTTGATTCCGTGTTTACATTTCTGTTTGCATGCGTATTTTAATTTAATTCATCATCATTCACAAAAATCGTTCAAACCCCCCCACTTCGTGTTAGACCTAATTCTCCAACCACATTTGGTCCTTGAGAGACGATCTAGGAGTCACTTCCTAGTACTATACTGCATTCTTTAATGGACATTAAATTTGCATGAGGTGCGACACCCATCAAATTTTGGCGCCGCTGCCGGGGACCAACGGTTTGGTTTTAGGTCTTTTGTTGTGTTAGTGTGTGTTGTGTTTTGTCTCGTGTTGTGAGTGTGATGTTCTGTTTTATGTGTTCGTTTTTGTATGTGTGTTGCATTTAGGTAGCTCTAGTTGCATATTTTCATTGCATTCTTCTTTTCCCCCTTTCTCCCTTTCTACATGTCTACCTATTTTGGCTATGTGAGTAATTATTATTCTGCCTGTGTCTATGATTCTCCTCCTGCTTGTTACTCTGATTATGATTCGCCTGCTGATTTCTGTGTTAAGAACAATATGACTCATCCTTCCATTCTGGAGAGTGCTCTTTGGGAGCCAGCTTCACTTAGTGAGGATGATGTTCATTGCGTTCTCACATCTGGACTGATAGATTTGATGCCTAGGTTTTATGGTTCTGCAGGTGAATGCCCACACGGACATTTGGAGAGGTTCCAACACATTTGCTCTGAAATGAAACCTCCACATGTCCCAGATGATCGCATTTTCTTAAAGGCATTTCTGCATTCAGTAGAAGAGGCAGCATGGGGATGGCTTTATAACCTTCCTCCAGAATTCAAAGCCAATTGGGAAGATCTCAAGCTTCTGTTTTTTGAAATATTTCGCACTTCACAGCTTCAAATCAAGAACCACCATTCGAGAATGCTTGTATGCCTCCCCCTGTCCAGGAACCACAGCAGCTGCAGTTTCATGAGCCTGCCCAAGCAACTCCTCATCCTTACACTACTTCTGAGCCTACATTGAGGAAGTTACTGAGGTAGATAGCCATTTAGAACATTCAGTTCCAGCAAGAGACCAGAGCTTCCATTCAGAGTTTGACTGATCAGATAGGGCAGATAGCCACTCAACTCACCGAGGAATAGTCTCATGTTTCAGAGGAATCACAATTTCAGACTGTTCAGCTTCCAGATGATGTTGGTGCCATCCACATAGGAGATGGGGAGCAGAGTCATGAGCTTACTATTGTGCCACCTACTTTCCCACCTTCCTATGTCCCCACTCTTACACACGAGGAGACTGATGAAGAATTGGAGGACCAGGCAGATATTAGCACCACTTTTGAGATATGTAGACCAGCTTTACCTTCCACTACTCTACCAACTTTCAGGGAAGTGGAGGTAAACATACCTATGATTGATTCTGTTGTTGATAGGTATGTTATTGATGATTATGATGTTGATGAGCATGATTTTAATTCTCCCTCTTTGCATGATGAGAACCACTTTTTGCTATCACATATGAATGTTTGTTCTCCATGCACTGAACATGAATCAGATTCTGTTGTTGATACTGCTTCTAAATTTGAACTTGATTCATGTTCTGAGGTTATATCTGAGGGTCAGCTTGTTACACTAAGATTGGATGTTATACCTTTGCATGTTATTTTTGTAGAACCACATTGCACTAACCATGTTGCAGGAGGTACACATGAGTTTGATCAACAAACACCCACGGTGGAAGACAAGAGTGCCAGTGTACACAAAAGCTTGAATATCAATGGGCACCAGCTGAACCCACTCATCAACAATCACTGCTTCTTAGATCCAGTTGTGGAGGACATCTCCCTGCTTGATCAAATCTGGAGACTGAAGCAATTCCTCCTCAAGACTTCTTTGTTGGATCCAGTGGTGGAAGAGATCTCCCTGAAAGTCCAAAATTGGCAACTGCCACCATGATCAGGGGCGTTTTCCTCTTCCCTTCTCCTCCTTTCCCGCTTTTATTGCACTTGTCCATGATCTATTGATTATACTGATTTCTGATATGATGATTGTGACACTGTGTAGTTTAAGTGTGGTCTATTGGGGGAGATTCTGAATTTTTAGTTGTTAGTTTATGTTTTCTACGTTAAATTTTTTGTTTTCTAGGTAGTTTTTGTTGCATCTTGTGTACAATTTTGCATGTTTCTCTTGATTTCTGGACTTTGTTTAGGTTGTAGATGTGTCTTTCACTTCACTTGATTGATACTTATGGTTTGAAATCCTTGCTTTTCTCTGTTTGGAATATGATTATGATGTTTGAGAGTTGAATTGATTGTGATAGAAATACCCTGTGTGAGAAATTGAGCCACTTGATATTCTTTCTTATGTGTGATATGTCTCTGGATTGCTTGCACATATGCCTTGGCTTGACTCTTTTTGATGATTCTTGATTGATATGCATGTTTGGAAGTGATAAAGGCAGTTTTGTTGTTGAGCCTCTCTAGCTAAATGAGCCTACCCTGTTTTTATCCTTTGATAACCCCTTTTGAGCCTATACTTTCCCCTGTTCTTTGTTTTGAAAGCTCACACACTAGCCCTAAGTAAAAAACTATGATTACCTTAACCTTAGGGAATTTTGGAGCTTTGGAAGTGTTTTGGGAACAAGTGTGGTCTCCAGGGGGATTTAGATGATTTGGTTAGTTGGATCCTCTTCTTGTGTTGTTTTGTAAGTATGTGTGTATCTTGTCCCTTACAGTTGTGTTCTGAAAAGAGAGAAAAGAAAAGAGACAAAATGAAAAAAAAGAGAAAAAAAAATACAGAAAAATGAGAAAATTAAAAAAAAATTGTTGTGTGAATAATGGAGTCAAGAAGAGGATTGAATTAGAGGTTTTGGGTGTGTTTGAATGTGTTTACACTTGTTCCCCATTGCTCCTCTATTCCTTTTGGTTTGTAGCTTCTGATCCATATTTATCCTCCCTTATCCTTGGCCCCATTACATCCATAAAAGACCTTTTGATTTGAACATGCATATGTTTTGAGTGTTGATATTAGAGGCTTGCCAAGTCTGTTTGTATTTGCTTTCTTGAGTGCATTGAGTTGACATTGTTTACCTTAGATTCTTGAGAGAAACACTGATAGTGTGCATTTATGAGGTTTTGTTACTTTTGATTCATCTCTTGAGCTGACTGATCATTGTGCCATGCTTTGAATTGCTTGGATGATTTCTCTGAGTATCTGCTTTCTCTGATTCATTCTGTGTTGGATACTGTCGACTTCCTTTCATTGTCCAGATTTCTTGAGAACTGTGTAATTCTGTTTCTGTTCTAATGAGTCTTAGTTTTCTGTATGTTGAGTCTGTCTCTTCCCTGATGTCCGTAGAACTGTTCCTTGATTAACGTCTTGATTTTTCCCAGGAGTGCAAAAGACTAAGTGTGGTCTATTTTGATGAGTCGATATTTTATTGATTTCACTTCGTTTATTGTGCTAGAATTAATTAGGGAATTGTGCTTAATTGTCCGGTATTTTCCCGTTTCTTCTAATTGTGCTTAATTTGATCGGAAATTCTAATTTTAATTAATTTGAATTATCTGAGCTAATTAATTGCAGTTTTAATTGTAGGGAAAATTTTGGAGATATATTTTGGAGCATTGGGAAGGAGACAAATTAATTAAAGACTTTACACATAGACATTTCAAATTTAATTATATTCTAACTTATTAATCTAGATTATTTTTAATTAAACTTGTGCACATTGGACCTATGTTGCAAAAAAATATGATGGGCCCAAATTTGTAGGACACATGGCCTAGGGTTTTAGGGTAGACCCCACCCTCATTTTTTAGACATTCACGACCCTAGAAGGTAGCAGTCGTCACACACACTTCCTTAGTTGGTTTTTGGAGCAGCGTTTTTCTTTGTTAAAAATGGATGTTGAATGAATGTTTATGGTTTTCTCTCATGGTGGAATGAATAGCCTATTTTGTTTTTCTTCTTGCAATGTTATAACCTTTGTTGAATGAGGAAGCAACTTTCTTTTCTCAAAGCTTAGTTCATTTAGACATTTGCACGGTTCCTCTTTGCTGAATGAAAATGCACGCTGTTTTCAACCTTTGAAGAGTGAAGGATATTTAACTTGGTTGGAATGTGACGTCTTTGCTTGGGAGAGTGAAGGAACAGTGATTGATGGCATCTAGCTCCCTTCCAAACATTTTGCACGGTGATTAATTAACTAGAAAAAGGAAACTCTTTTTGTTTCTCTTGAAGAATGGAGCACGTGGTGCAGGGATGATATAGTTGCTTAATTGATAGTAGCTTTTCCTTTTGTTTTTATGAATGAAAAGAGATTAGGCATGAGTCTAGATGATGGGACTTTACCAGCTGGATGTTAGCAACTTTTCTTTTAGAATGAAGTAGATTAGATGGGAGTAGTTGGATATGTTACGGTCTTGGGAAAGGAGTTCAAATGGTGACTTCATTTTCAATTTTATCTTCATTTAGAAAGCAAAAGAAAAAGGAACACGGTGGTTAATGAGGAGAGTTGTAGTCGTCACTTAGTTATTAGCATGTTGCCTTTTTAATTTATTTCATTTAGTAGAAGTATTGTCCCATCAAGGTAGGTAGACTACTAGTACATAGATGAATTATCTTTGGAGAAAAGGGGGTTAAAATGAAGGGCACATTGTTATTTTCGGTGATGGAAGACACATTGCATTTTTCTTGGAGCTGGAGCTGGAACGGTGTGCACATGGTCACGGTTGGATGAGGGAAACTTTTCCCATTTTCAATTTCCTTTGAAGTCAACACATGGAAGCCCAACAAATGGGAGGTCACGGCCAAGAAGGTTTTTAGGCCATTTCAATTTTAAATTTCTTTAGTAGATGCACATGTGGTCACGTGAATTTGTAGAAAAAAAAATTTGTTTGCTTATTTCATTTGCTTTAAAATATTTAGCTTTGTAGGTTGAGTTGTTTTTAATCTCTTTAATTTAGTGTTCCATTTTAATAATTTTAATTGTGTTAGATATTTGTTTGTTACAGTGTTGGGGTTTAGTATTTTCTTTTTCTTTAATGTTGTCTAGTTTGTTTAGTGGTAATAATTTAACTGTCATATAGCTTAGGTTAGTCGGGTTGGTCGTTAATAAAATTGCTTTGTTTCCTTGAGATTTCTTGGACTGTTCTTGTGTTTATTTTGCTCTGCCTGACATACTATGAAATCTGACTATGTTCTTGCAACAGGTATACGCTTAGTTGCCTAGTTGGTGATTGCATCTTCGCTTAGTTGATCATTCTGTATAGAACACATAGGATAGAATAGGTGTATTGCGTTCGCTTAGTTCGTGATTATGATAGCATGATTGACCTTCGCTTAGTCGGATGGTTGTGTTGGATTAGAGGTTAGAGTAGTTTATTCGCGAGTCCTCTGCACTGTAATTGCCATACTGCTGCTCTGATTTGGCTCAATATTTAATCTGTTATGTGCTTGCGATTGGGTATACACTTAGTTGCCTAATCGGTGTTTAATCTTCGCTTAGTTGATTACACTGTATGGTGCATGACTGATTAGATTTGTGCATTGCATTCGCTTAGTTTGTAATTTTGAAGACCGAATTAGCCTTCCCTTAGTTGGGTGATTCGTGTCGGATTTGGATTAGAGTAGTGTGTAATTTTCGTTAATCTATGATTGGAAGCATAGTGATTGAGTTAATGACCAACCGTTTTTTTTCTGTATTTGATTCCGTGTTTACATTTCTGTTTGCATGCGTATTTTAATTTAATTCGTCATCATTCACAAAAACCTTTCAAACCCCCCCACTTCGTGTTAGACCTAATTCTCGAACCACATTTGGTCCTTGAGAGACGACCTAGGAGTCACTTCCTAGTACTATACTGCATTCTTTAATGCACATTAAATTTGCATGGGGTGCGACACCCATCACCAGGCCAGCGTGGAATGCATTTAACATGTTTAAAATGTTATATGAGCTGATGTAGAAAATGTTGGGCTACCTAGGTTCTTGGCTGGGTGATAACGGTTGGAAAACCATTACTTTCATACATTAATTTGATATCAAAACACAACCTCTATGGCTTAGAATGAGCTTAGAATCATGCAAAATACCTTAGTTTGGGTTCAATAGAGACAAAAGTGGTTTTAGAAGATATTATGCTTGTTTTACATTGTTTTGACAGGATTTGATGAGAATTGCATGATGGACATGAAGAAGGAAGGACTTAGAATAAAGAAAGGACGAAAAAAGGTGGAAAAGAGAAGTCACGTCCATCGCTCAGCGTCAATTCAGCGTTGAGCGTTGGAGTTGCACACCGCTGAGCGCCAATTGACCATTAAGCGTCTTGTGTGACCACTGCTTGGCGGTTTTGAGTGTTGAGCGCCTAATTGATGGGCCTTAGGCCGAATTTCTGTTATTTGTCTGCGTTATAAATAGACCCACTACGACTCTTAGGGAAATCTTTTGGCAAACAGAGACGTTAGAGCACCTTTTTCACTCCTTGATTATGCAATACTACCTAGCGATAGTAAACTAGTAATTATGGTATCTTTTCACTGAGCGATTGATAACGGTTTCAAAACCGTTATTTTCATGCATAAATTTGATATTAAATCACACCCTTTGTAGCTTAAAATGAGCTTAGAATCAAGTAAAACTCTTAAGTTGTGTCACATGAGAGTCAAAAGTTGTATTTAGAGATATTATGCTTGTTTTGCATTGTTTTCAGGGTTTTTGATGAAAATTGAAGATGTCAATGAAGTAGGAAGGTCATAGACTCAAGAATGAAGGAGAAAAAGGAAGAAAATAAGAGTCTGTGAACCGCTCAGCGGTAAATTCCACCGCTGAGCGTCCTAGTGCAAGGAAAAGTGTTGCCTGGCGCCCAGGCGGTGACGTTGAGCGTCCAGAGCGACAAGAGGCAAACCGCTCAACGGTCATTTTAGGCGCTTGGGCGGTGGCGTGTGTTGAGGCAAACCGCTAAGCGGTCATTTTAGGCGCCTGGGCGGTTGTCTGTTTTTATATTTTGGATTCTGAGATCTTTTCTGTTATCTTTTTGGCTCATATATAGCCTTAGTGCGAATCCAAATGTAATTCTTTTGGCAGAGAGCAACGTCCACAGCAGCTTGACACCTTTGGAGGAGATTTCTTGGATGCTTAGGCTCCAATTTATCAATTCTAGGGTTTGCTTTTCCATTCTTCCATTTAGTTCATCTAGTTTCACCATGATTATGGTGAACTAAACCCTTTGTTGTTGGGGAACAATGTAATCTTTTGAAACTCTCATATATTGAAATTCTTGTTTACTTTATATGCTTGCATATGCTTGATTTATCAATTGTTTGGTTCTTTACCTTTGCTTAATGCTTTTACCGTTTAACTCATTCGGTAAATGTTGTTTGTCTTTAATGATACGGGGACGTACGGTAATGTCATGAACTAGGGAGAATTCCTTGATTATGTTAATACTGCCTAGGGATAGGGGTAGGACGATCAATTGTATTTTGCTTCCGCTCATTATGCATTATTAGTTACTAGGGGAGGCTAGGGATAGCAAGCCGGTAATTAGTAATAGGCTCTTTTCACCAAGGGATTGGGTTAAGGGTAGACCAAGAAATTTTGCATGACAATATGATAAATAAGCAAAGTAAATAAGAAGAGTAGATATATGAGGGTGGATAGGATGAAATTGTAAACCCCAACAACCTCATTCATTCATAGTTTCTCTTAGTCAATTGAATTCGTGCATTTGCATGTTTATTTCTGTTTTGCATTCAAACCATTCAAATTATTTTCTTTTACTCAAGTCTTAAACAATTTGTTTACACGAAAGATAAGGCCTTAAGAGTCCTCTAGGAAGAATGATATTGGGATTACCGATTTTTATTACTTGATACGATCTGGTACACTTGCCAGGGGTTTAACAAGTTTTTGGCACTGTTGCCGGGGACTCTTGGTTTAACTTTTTCTAGTAGTGTAAACTGATTAAACTTGACTTGATTTTTATGTTTATTTTTGTTTTAATAAATTAGTTCTAGGATTTTGTGCCTAATGTTTATAGGATGCAGTATGTACAAGAATTTGGTTCTATGGGCACTCAATTCTATCATAATAATTTCAACCACTGGTGGGAATCTCACTCATACATGGATCAAAGCCAATCTGGGCAAGCTGATGAGCAACAAATTACTCCACTTAAGAAAAATACAAATTCTGATGAACTTCTTCAGAGGATCATGAATTTGGAAGTATACCATGTCAAAAGCATAGAGGAGACTGTAAAGAATGACGAATTTTTTCCACAGGGCATGTATACAAGATTTTCTTCTCATAGAAGCATGGAAGAGATGCAACAATATCAATGGTAGCAACAAATCTCTTGACCAATAGAAACGTGGGAGTATGATCAACAACTATGTCATCAAATAGATGATGTGACAGAACAAGTCAAAAGCCTTAATGAAAAGTTCGACAAATTTTTGAAGAAGTACGATTCTAAGAGCTATGAAGTTACCTTCAGGAATTTGGAGACACAAATTGATAAGGTTGTTGATGAGGACAAGATAGAGAGAGAGGTGAAAAAGATAGAAGAGATAACAGAAAAGGTTGTTGCTAAGGAGAAGATAGATGAAGAAAAGATAGAAGAAGAGGTTGTAAAATTGAAAGAGAGGGAGTATGAAAAACCCTTGCCCTATCCAAAGACATATTCTAGGAGGGAAAAAGAAAACCAGTTGGAGCGATTTATGGAGATTTTTAAGAAGCTAGAAATAACCATACCGTTTTCTGAAGCACTTCAGCAAATGCCCTCATATGCTAAATTTTTGAAAGAAGTTCTCATGAAGAAAAGGAAGTATATTGAGAAGGAAACTATTGAGGTGCAAGGAAATTGCAGTGCAGTCATACAGAGAACATTACCTCCTAAATTAAAAGATCCAGGGAGCTTTACCCTTCAAGTGGTTGAAAGAAAAAAGAAAAATAGAAAATGTGGAAAAATAAAGAAGAAAATAAGAAGAGAAAAAAAGAGAAAGTTAGAGGAGGAGAAGATTGAGAAAAAGAGGAAGAGAGGAAAGAAGAAAAGATCATATGAAAAACCTCTTCCTCATCCAATGAAGTATCATAGGAAGAAAATGAACTTCAAGTGCTTTATGGAGATCTTCAAGAAATTGGAGATTAAAGTTCCTATGATGGAGACATGGAAACAGGTGCTTGGTGTTATCAACTTTCTGAAGAAATTCAGCAGGAAGAGGAAGAAGAAAAGAATATCAAGCAAAGGGAGTATCAACACCTATTGATGGGTGTTTGAACTCTACCGGGTCAAGCTAATGACGTTAAACAAGCGTTATTGGGAGGCAACCCAGGTTTCTTTTACTTTTGCACTTTGAATCTTTAGAGTAGGTTGAATTTTGTTGAGTAGTGTAAGTGTCTATGCTTGGCTTGTACAATGGTTCTGATGGTAGTATTAAAATGCATGACAAGTATAATGATTGAATGTGGATGACTAAGAATATATGTGTGTTAATATCCAGTTAAATGATTCACTAACTATATGAACAGATGTATTATGGTTTATGATTGAGATTGTGATGTTAAGCAGGATAAATGAATGATGTGTGAGAAAGCATGTTGTGTGAGGTTTTGAGCTCCAGAGTTTTTACTGATATATGTATTGTTCAGGGAATCATGAATGATATTGCCTTAGTCTTTATAATTGATTGATTTGCATGCTTATGTCATATGATCAAGGCAATGTTTGGAAGCCCTTATCTAGCCAAAATTTCACCCAAAAAGTTTAAAATTTTATACCCTTTTTGAACCTTGGCCTTAAACAGGATGAGAACCATTGATTTGAAATTATTTATCTTGAGTAGGGTTAATAATAATCTTATGTGATGAAAAGGTTCAAGTTTAGGGTTGTACGGGGAAAATTGAAAGGCAAAAGAAGAGCATTGAGTTCAAGTATTGAAAAGAAAAATGCATGAGTAAAGAAGAAAAACAAAAAAAATAAAAGCATGAAAAAGGAACTCAATGCAAAATTGATAAAAAGGGAAGAAGTTGGGAATAAAGGAGTTTGGTGATAGAGAGAGTTTAAACTTGAACCTTTTCAATGATGAAATAGATCTCTTAACTCAAGGATTGCGATCTAGAAAAACCAAATTTTCTTGATAGCCCAGCCTCATTACAAGCCTTGGAAAAGTCCTTCAGACCTGTCCAATGATTTCAAAATTTTTACATTCAATTCATCAGTATCAAAAGTCTTACCCAACCCTGTCAAGTGGTTCACAATGTAAGTGAAACGCTTTTGAACATCAGAAATTGTTTCTCCAGGTTGCATTCTGAACATCTCATATTCTTGAATGAGAGTGTTCTTCCTTGCACGTTTCACATCCTCTGTTCCTTCATGTGTGACTCTAAGGACTTCCCACATTTCTTGTGTTGTCTTACACACTGAAATTCTATAAAATTCATCAAGTACAACAGCAGATGAAACAATATTACGAGCTTTAATATCAAACTAAGCTCGTCTATTTTCTTCAGCAGTCTAGTTAAAATATGGTTTTTCTACTTCTACACCATTAATTGTACTCTTAGGAATAAAAGGGCCATTTTTTACTGCTTCCTAGATGCCTCTGTCAATAGACCCCATAAAAATTTCCATTTTGACTTTTCAGAACGCATAATTATCACCAGTAAAAAGTGGTGGTCAGTTAATAGAAGCTGCCTCGGCATATACAAGATTTTGATTGTGACCGGCCATTTTCGCAAATTTGAAAAACTATCAAACCAAGCTTTGATACCAATCGTTCGAACAATCGGTATCGTTCGGAGATAGAGTATAACGCAGCGGAATAAAACTTAAAGTAGCAGAAAGCGTGTTCGGTGAACTTTTTAAGATTAAAATGGTCCGTTTCATAAAATAAATTTTCTAAGAGAAAATTTATCGAACATTTGATGTACGAGTAAAATAAAGAGTGTAGGGAATAGAAAAATCACATAGATAATTTTTATACTGGTTCGATTCAAAAGAATCTACGTCCAGTCGTTAATCACTATAAAAAGTGATTAACAGTTCCACTAAAAATGAGTTTCACAGATTACAAAAATAGTGAATGAAAACTGATAAAAGAACCTTCCTTCGACGAACGAACCGGAAGAAGAACACTCTGCCAACTCGAAGAGAACTGCTCCGACTATCGACAAATGAAACGCGAGCTTCTCCTATTCACGAGACTAGACAGAGCACCTTACTAACTCAAAGAG
This sequence comes from Vigna reflexopilosa, assembly GCA_027742785.1. Taxonomy (NCBI): domain Eukaryota; kingdom Viridiplantae; phylum Streptophyta; class Magnoliopsida; order Fabales; family Fabaceae; genus Vigna; species Vigna reflexopilosa. The sequence goes on along the minus strand of CM050917.1, from coordinate 14,742,115 downwards.
AACTTGCTCCGGCTATCGACACACGAAACGCGAGCTTCTCCTATTCACGAGACCAAGCAAGGGAACTTGAACTATAGCTTTTGAGAACTTCCTCTAACAAACAGTATTCTACAAGAGCTTCTGTTCAACAACGTTACTTTTGAAATTTTCAGAAGTCCAATATATAGCCAGCTACTCAGAATATCAAAGGTCAAGTCCCAACTGCCACTAATAATCGATTATTGTAAGTGATAATCGATTATTCAAGTTCGTTATAGGTTTTTCAAAGAATGATAATCGATTATGTGAGGTGATAGTCGATTATTGCCTAGCATAATCGATTATTTCAGTAAAAAATACAAGTTTTACAAGATTTGAAGACTTTCCTATTACACTAATTTTGTACAAAGTGCTTTTAAACATTCCTTCAGGTGAAACTTCTTGTAGCATCATCAAAACTAATTTCTTCAAGATTTACCAATGCTCCTCATTGGTAACATTATTTTATTCATATGCTTGTATTATCAATAGTTTGAGTTTTCTTTTTTGCGGATAGAGCTTGCATCATTTAACTCATTTCGTGTCATGATCTTTGATTTTGTCGATACGGTGACGTACGGGGAAATCTAGAACTGTTAAGAATTCTCTTGATTATGCAATACTACCTAGCGATAGTAGTAGGACGGTCAATTAGTTTTAAGCTTCTGTGATTAATGCATTAGTAATTATTAGGGAGACTACAGATAGTAAACTAGTAATTATGGTAATAGGCTATTTTCGCCGAGCGATTGAGTTTAGAGTAATTTAGAAAGTTGCATGACATTGATAATAAAGAGAATTTAATAAGAAAAGTAGATATAAGGAAGTGAATTAGGATGAATTTGTAAACCCCAACAACTTCATTCATCCATAGTTTCATTTGCCAATTGATTCAAGTTTTGCATTTTGCATGTTTAATTTTATCTTTGCATCAAAATACCAAATTATTCTTATTTCAAGTCTTGTGTGATCAAATCACATGAACGTCTAGGCTATTGAGTCCTTTGGGAAAACGATACTCGGTTTTACCGTTTATATTACTTGATAACGATCTGGTACACTTGCCAGGGATTTAACAAGTTTTTGGTGCCATTGCCGGGGACTCTACAGTTTTACTACTCTATTGGTTGTATTATTATTTTTGTTTTTGTTTTTGTTGTATTTTTTTTTATATAAAAGTGCTTTTAGGGTTTTTGTTTCTTGTGTATGCAGGAAGCAATTCACACCAGAAGCAAGAAAAATCAACCTCTTCTCGAAGGACTGAGTGACAGGAGGGGGAGGAAAGTCAGATGACCATCCTGTGAATTGTTCCCCTCTCCTAAAAGACTTGTACAATCCTCACCAGAGGTTTCTACTCAAAATACAGAGGATATGGCAGAGGAAGCTCATCTTGGACATACGCTTGCGGACGCATCAAATGTTGTTGGCTTGTTACATTTTAACAGCATTGCCATGCCAAGGGACAACACAACTAATATGGTGATGAACCATGCGTTAATTCATCTGGTACAAAGCAACCAATTTCATGGGTTGTCGAATGAGAATCCATATGATCATTTGACAACATTCACTGAAATTTGCAATACGGTAAAGATGACTAGAGTATCAGATGACCGTATAAAACTCAGCTTGTTTCCTTTTTCACTGGCAGGCAATGCTAAGTTATGGTTGAATTCTTTTCCGCAAGGAAGCCTTACTACGTAGGAGACTGTGGCATCTAAATTCGTGAGTAAATACTTTCCACAGTCAAAATTTACTCAAGGAAAGTTGGAGATCTCTTCGTTTAAATAGGGTATGGAGGAAACCTTGGGGCAGACATAGGAGAGATTCAAAGGATTAATGAGGAAGAAACTTGTTCATGGGTTTGACAAGACAACGTTGGAGAGAATTATTCCTTATCCAAAGGGGCGTAAGATAGTAGAAAGGAAGTGTGAGCGTTTTGGAGAAATCTACAATCAAATGGAGATTACTATACCATTGACTGAAGCACTACAACAGATTCTTGTCTATGCAAGGCGTATAAAGCAGTACCTCGATGAAAAGATGGATCTAGATGAGGAAGTTATTGATGAACAGGGAGGTTGCAGTGACTTGTTTAAGAAATCATGTCCTCTAAAAGTTAAAGATGCAGGAGGTTTTACAGTTCCTTACACCATTAGGAGTGTGAAGATAGGGAAAGCCCTACTTGATTTAGGGTCAAGCATTAATATGATGCCCCTATCTATGTTGAGGTGGTCTTAGATTGAAGCCAACAAAGATTTCTTTGATAATGGCGGATGGATCACCAATAAAACCCTATAGTGTGGTGGAGGACGTTGTGATTCACATAAACAGACTTCAATTCCTGGTTGACTTTGTGGTCATGGAGATGAAGGAGGATGACAAGATCCTGATCATTCTTTGAAGGTCGTTCATGAAGGCGGCTAAAGTATCATCAATGTGGATGACAGATTGATCATCATTAAAGACCAAGAAGAGGAGGTGATTTATGATGTCTTTAAAGATAACCAGATTCTAAGGTTTATCTTTTCATTATCTTCATTCTTTTCATCTAGTTTCACCATGACAATGGTGAACTAAACCCTATTCTTCTTGGGGAATGATGTAATACTTTCAAACTCTCTTATATCGAATTTCTTATTTTATTCATAGACTTGTGTTATTCAATAGTTTGAGTTTTTCTTCCATTCTTGCCCTTGCTTTGTTTAAGACGTTATTCAAATGCATCACCTTTGATTCTTTCTATATGGAGACGTATAGTTAGGTCTAGACATGAAGAATTTCTCTTGATGAAGACATATTACCTAGAGATAGGAATACGAAAGTCAATTGCTTTAAGCTTCTGTGGATATTGCATGAGTGATTACTAGGGAGACTATAGATAGTAAACTAGTAGTTGTGATTAAGGTCTTTCCGTCGAGAGATCGGGTTTAGAGTAAAATAGAAAGATGCATGAACATTGATAACAAAGTTGAATCTAATAAGAATAGTAGATAATTAAGAATGGATTAGAATGAAATCATAAACCCCAACAACTCCATTCATCCATAACTTTTTCTTGCCAATTGATCAAAACCCTTGCATGCATGTTTAATTTTTATTTCGCATTTACAACTCAATTTATTATTTTCTCAAGTCTTATTATTTTCTCAACACTTTAACAGCATAGTGTTGCCAAGGAACAATGCATTGAATATGGTGATGAACCTTGCGTTGATACACTTGGTACAAAGCAACTAGTTTAATGGACTGTCAAATGAAAGTCCATATGATCATCTCACTACGTTTAATGAGATTTGTAACACGGTGAAGATCAACGGAGTTTCAGATGATTTAATTAAGCTTAGCTTGTTTCCTTTCTCATTGGGAGGCAATGCTAAATTGTGGCTGAACTCTTTTTTAGAAGGAATCTTTTCTACCTTGGAGGCTGTGGTGGCTAAATTTTTGAATTGAGCAGTTGAAGTTCTTGATTGACTTTGTAGTTGTTGATATGGAAAATGAGGGAAGAATTCCATTAATATTGGGAAACCTTTTATGCGGACTTCTAAAATGTTGATGTGTTTCAATGACGGGAAGATGATATTAAGAGATCAAGAACAGGTGTTCATTTATGATGGCACTAAAGAAAGTACAATCAAAATAAAAAAGAGAGCTAGATATAAAAAGTTAAGAAGAGAAGATGCATCTGAAGACAACACCACAGGTACTGATACTAATAGCTGTAACTTTTTGCAAGTACTTGTAAACGAAGAAGGAAAAATTATTCATCCTGAACCAAAAAAAGATCCATTCCGACCAGGCATCAAGATGAAATATAAGAAGAAGGACTGAATAATAAAAGAGCTGAAGGAGAAAGGAGTGGTGGAGATTGAAGCACCATATTCTAAACGCACAAACCAATTGGATGGAAGAAAGCTGAGAATTTGGTGTACTAAAGACACCAACACGAAGGACAACACGTGATTTTGCTGGAGAAATATATTTTGTTGTGAAACATTTTTTTGTTTTGGTTTAGTATTTTGGACATGTAAATCCTTGGATATTTAAACAATTTTTGGGTAGCATCTACTAAGGGATGCTAATTTTTATGTATCTACTGAAGGATACAGGAAGGTACACCTACTAACGGGTGTTGGTAAGGATTGCACTTATTAATGAATGCTAGACAGGTTTGGGTCAAGCTCGTGACGTTAAACAAGCGCTACCGGGGAGGCAACCCAGTTGATTATTTGTTTGTTTTTAAACTCTGTCTTAAGTGCATTATATGTTTTCATGTGCATTTGAGAGGGGAAAGGCATGAAATTGAAAAATTAAGGTTAAAATTCAGGTGCTACAGGGTGGAATCACGCAAAAGCAAGCAAAGAAGAGAGGGATAAAATTACTGCCCACCGCTGAGCGGTGGTGGCGCAGACCCCGCTTGGGCTTTTAAAAGTTCAGCGTTTCTGGGGTTCTGCACTTTTGAAAATCCTCTTTGAAGCTCACCCAAGCATTCTCTACGAACCCTAGAATCCATTTTTCACTTTCAAAGGTTTTCCAAAGAGATTTCCCCACTTTTTCTTATCACCCATTCACAAAAACCTCATTTTATATCATTCTCTTGTCAAAAGTTTGGGGTTTTTAGTGAGGGCTTTGCATCGAGCGGCATTAATCATCAATTAGGAAAAAATTTTGCAAGCATCTAGTCCCTCCACTCAAGTAAGTTGTGCAATTTCATTCTTAGGGTTTCTAAATTTAAAATTTGATGAAGAACATGCTTAAGAACAGGATAAATTAGGGCTTTTGATTTCTATGCATGATTTGATGAAATAGGAACTGTTTGAACCGATTGAATTGCATGGGTTTGGTCTGGATTGATGAAATTAGTATTAGAGTGGAGAATAGGGCAATTTGGAAAAGGATTTTGAGCAACCCTAGTCGCCGCCGCTGAGCGGTCTTCTTTGACGATGAGCGGTCTGCTGCAGATTTTGTTGGATGCTTGATTTTTGATGCAGGGATGCTGAGGGGCCCTATTTTTCCCTCAGTATTTGACTTTGATTGGTTTGGAATCTGATTGATGATGTACTATCCTCTAATGATGAATTCCTGTGGTCTTTTGAACTTTATTTTATGCAGGAATGTCATCGTCATCGAGAAGGGTGAAAACTCTTGGCAACAAAAGGAAGGAACCTGAAAGACCAAGAAGATTCTATTCTACTAGGTTCTTCTCCAGGAAACATGAGGAACACTATGTGACTGTGCAGGAGAGGAGATTGCTGATGGAGAGGAAGGACACTTTTATCCCAAATTTGGCTCCTGAATTTGGAGTAGAAATCATGAGGAGAGATAGGGAAAGGTTGGCCACATATCCTGCACCAGCCAACATTGAATTGGTGAAGGAGTTCTATACGAACGCCTTGACTAGAGGAGGAGTATCGGCTGGAAGATACATGAGCTATGTGAGGGGGCAGACCATCAGGTATGACCTTGACACTCATAACAGCTTTTTGGGCACTGAATGGCCAGGTGAACAGTGCCAATATGCAGCACTTTTGGGGGGTTCAGAGACATAGCAAACATTGAGAGGGTTATTGTTAAACCCCTAGCAAGTGTATCAGATCGTATCAAGTAATAATAATTGGTAAACCCAATATCGTTCTTCCCAAAGGACTCTTAAGGCCTCATCTTTCGTGTAAACTAATTGTTTAAGACTTGAGAAAAGAAATTAATTTGAGTGTTTCAAATGCAAAACAAAAATAAACATGCAAATGCAGGAATTCAATTGACTTAGAGAAAATATGGATTAATGGAGTTGTTGGGGTTTACAATTTCATCTTATCCACCCTCATATATCTACTCTTTTATTTACTTTGCTTATTTATCATATTGCCATGCAAACTTTCTTGGTCTACCCTTAACCCAATCCCTTGGTGAAAAGAGCCTATTACTAATTACCGGCTTGCTATCCCTAACCTCCCCTAGTAATTAATAATGCATGATAAACGAAAGCAAAATACAATTGATCGTCCTACCCCCCTATCCCTAGGTGGTATTGCTTAATCAAGGAATTCTTCCCAGTTCATGACATTATTGTACGTCCCCGCATCAATAAAGACAAACAACATCTACCGAATGAGTTAAACGGTAAAAGCATTAAATAGAGGTAAAGAACCCAAAAATTGTTAAATCAAGCATATGCAAGCATATAAAGTAAACAAGAATTTCAATATATGAGAGTTTCAAAAGATTACATTGTTCCCCAACAACAAAGGGTTTAGTTCACCATAGTCATGGTGAAACTAGATGGAATAAATGGAAGAATGGAAAAAGCAAACCCTAGATTTGATAAAGTGGAGCCAAAGCATCCAAGAAATCTCCTCAAAAGGTGGAAAGCTACTGTGGACGTTTTTCTCTGCCAAAAGAATTACATTTGGATTCGCACTAATGCTATATATAAGCCCAAAAGATAATAGAAAGATTTCAGAATCCAAAATATAAAAATAGAAAACCGCCCAGGCGCCAAAATTGGCCGCTCAACGGTTTGCCTCAATCCACGCCACCGCCCAGGCGTCACAAATGACCGCTAAGCAGTTTGCCTCTTGTCGTTCTGGACACTCAGCGTCACCGCCTGGGTGCCAAACAGTAGCTTCTCCTCGAATTAGGTTGCTTAGCGTTGGAATTTAACGCTTGAGCGATTCACAAACTCTTCTTTTCTTCCTTTTTCTCCTTCATTCTTGAGTCTATGATCTTCCTACTTCATTGCCATCTTCAATTCTCATCAAAAACCCTGCAAAACAATGCAAAACAAGCATAATATCTCTAAAAACAGCTTTTGACTCTCATGTGACACAACTTAAGAGTTTTACTTGATTCTAAGCTCATTTTAAGCTACGAAGGGTGTGTTTTAATATCAAATTCAAGCATGAAAATAACAGTTTTTAGACCGTTATTAGTTATGTGCCTTCCTGGAAGGCATTTTCAGAATAACCCTAATGGAATGCCCGTCAACATAAAAAGGGCAGATTTGACGCCTTTGGCAAAATACTTGATGGCATTCACTCATGCCAACATTAAGTCGTGCTCTCATATTTCCGACATCACCATGCATCGGATCATCTTCATCTACTGCATGCTGAGGCAGTTAGATGTGAACGTCGGGAAAGTCATTGCCGATGAGATTCAGAGCTGTGCTACTATTGTGAGTAGCAGGACACCGCTAGGACATCCGTCCCTGATCACCTTTTTGTGTCAGTAGGGTGGGGTGGATACTGCAGTTCCACCATATGAGAGGCCTAGGAAGGCCATAGACGCTGCCTATTATCAGCAATACTGTGAGGAAGAGGAGGCAGCCAGAGCACCTAGGAGACGTCCTAGGAGAGCAGCAGCACAGTAGGAGCATGCACCTGCAAATGCACCGGCACAACACACCGAGCCATTTCAGATGAGGGACATGTATATGTCCATGATAGAGGCAAGGATGGAGGCTCTTCGCAGAGGGCAGATAGCCACTGCTGAGATGATAATAGGGCTGTACGATCAGCCACGAGTGCATAGGTGGACCATGGACGAGTTTCATGGAGCTATGGCTTAGCCTCAGGAACAGGCACAAGGCAGCGGGTCTGGAGTAGTTGAAGCACCTGGCATGGATGAGGATGACGATGAAGATAACTTTAAAGATGCTGATGATGAAGACCAGGAGGACTCAGATGAGGACATGGATTGAGAGGTCATCTACTGATGGATGCCCATGCTCTAGATAGTTTTATCTTGCACTTTTGTATTTTTTGTTTTTTTTTAGAATAGGTTGAATTTTGATTCTTAGTGTCTATGCTTGGCTTGAACACTATTTCTAAAAAAGTTTGACTTGATGATATTGCATGATGAATCTATTTGATGATGATTGGATGTGGATGATGATTGAGTTGTGTTGATATTCAGGTGAAAAGTTCACTAGCTATGTGAACAGATGTGTGATGAATTATGACTGTGGTTATGATTCTAAGCAGGGTGTATGAATGGATGATGTGTGAGAAAGCATGTTGTGTGAGGTATTGAGCTCCGGAGTATTCATTGTTGTATGTACTGTTCATAGGAAAGCATGAATAATATTGCCTGAGTCTTGATAATTGATTGTATTGCATGTTTATGTCATATGATCAAGGCCATTTTTGGAAGCCCTTACTTATCCAAATTTTCACCCAAAGTGATTAAAATGTTATACCCTTTTTGAACCTTGGCCTTAAACAGGATGAAAACCCTTATTTTGAAATTATTTATCTTGAGTTGGGTTGAGAATAATTGTTGAAAAGGTTCAAGTTTGGGGTTGTTGGGAAAATTTGAATGGCAAAAAAAGAGAAAGGCATTGAGCTCAGTGTTGAAAAAGAAAAATGCATGAGAAAAGAAAAAGAAGAAAAGAAAAGGCATGAAAGAAGAACTCAATGTAAATATAAAAGGAAAGGGAAGAAGTTGGGAATGAGTGAGATTGGTTAAAGAAAGAGAGTTTGTGCTTGAACTTTAAATTTTAAAATAGCTCTCTTAACTCAAGGATTTTGTGATCCAGAAGAACCATTTTTTCTTGTTAGCCTAGCCTCATTATAAGCCTTGGAAAAGTCCTTGTGATGGCATTGACATGTAAGAATGTTGATTGTATTAGATGAAGGGCAATTTTGTTTCATGTGACGTGTGAATAGTAGAGAGTGGAGTGATATTTTTAAACACTTGAGTGATTGAGTGAAACACTTGCTTGGTGAGAATTGTTGAATTCTAGGATTACATCTATGCTTAGTTGATTGATCATTCATAAATAAAATATCTGTTTGGAAATATGTGATCATGTGAACTGAGTTGAATAGAAAGCATGTATACATTTTGATTAGATTCCATTGAAAATCTGAAATTGAGGAGTTCTTGTCATAAGAAAATGAATTTTGGGATTGTTGAACTCTTTGATGAAAAAGTGGAAAGCCAAGTTTTGTTTTGTTTGCTTGAGGACAAGCAAAGTTCTAAGCTTGGGGTTGTATAACGGTCTAAAAACCGTTGTTTTCATGCTTAAATTGATATCAAAATATACCCTTTATGGCTTAGAATGAGCTTAGAATTAAGTAAAACACTTAAGTTGAGTCATTTGAGAGTCAAAAGCTATTTTTAGAGATATTATGCTTGTTTTGCATTGTTTTGCAGGGTTTTTGATGAGAATTAAGGATGGAATTGAAGAAGGAAGGTTTTAGACTTAAGGAAGAAGAAGAAAAATGAAGAAAAGAAGAGTCTATGCACCGCTCAACGACAAAATGCACCGCTGAGCGCCATTATTCGAGGGAAAGCCACTGTCTGGCGCCCAAGCGGTGACGCTGAGTGTCTAGAGCGATTATAGGCAAACCGCTCAGCGGTGAAACTGACCGTTGAGCGCTGGTGCGGCTTGAGGGAAACCGCTGAGTGGCAAAATTGGACGCTGAGTAGTTGTCTGCTGGGCTTGGGCTTAAATTCTGTTACTTTTATGCCCTATATATAGCCCCAGTGCGATTAAAATATTATTCTTTTGGCAGAGAAGACGTCCAGAGCTATTTTATACTCCTTGGAGAAGATTTCTTGGATGCTTAGGCTCCATTTATCATATCTAGGGTTCGTTTTTCCATTCTTCCATTATATTTCATCTAGTTTCACCATGTTAATGGTGAAATAAACCCTTTGTTGTTGGGGAACAATGTAATCTTTTGAAACTCTCTTATATTGATATTCTTGTTTTAATCATATGCTTGCATATGTTGTTATTACCAATTGTTGGGTTCTTTATCTATGCTTAAAGCTATTATCATTTAACTCATTTGATACATAGATGTTTGTCTTTGTCGATACGGGGATGTACGGGGAAGTCATGAACTGATAGGGAATTCCTTGATTAACAAATACCACCTAGGGATAGGGGGTAGGACGATCAATTGTAATTTGCTTCTGTTTATAATTTGTTGCTAATTACTAGGGGAGACTAGGGATAGTAAGCCAATAGTTAGTAATAGGCTCTTCTCGCCGAGGGATCGGGTTTAGGGTAGACTAAGAAAGTTTGCATAACAATTAGATAATAAAGCAAATTTAATAAGAAGAGTAGATATAAGAGAATGGATAAGATGAAATTGTAAACCCCAAAAACTCCATTCATCCATACCGTTTTCTTGTCAATTGAATCAATTGCATTTGCATGTTTACCTTTTGTTTTTGCATTGAAACCACAAGTAAATTTTCTCTACAAGTCTTACGATATTAATTTACAAGAAAGAGAAGGCCTTTGAGTCCTTTAGGAGAACGATATTGGGTTTACCAATTATATTACTTAATAACGATCTGGTACACTTGCTAGGGGATTAACAAAAAGTTGGGAATGAGTGAGATTGGTAAAAAGAGAGTTTGCACTTCAATTATGAATGTTTGAATGGCTCTCTTAACTCAAGGATTTTGTGATCTAGAAAACCAATTTTTCTTGTTAGCCCCAACCTCATTATAAGCCTTAAAATGTCCTTGTGATGACATATGTGTGTGATGATGATTGATTGTGGTAAATGAAAGGCAATTTTGTTCTATGTGACATGGGGATAGTAGAGGGAAGGAGTGACCTCTTGAAACATCTAAGGGATTTAGTGAAACACTTTGTCTAGGGAGGAATAATTCCATGAATCTATTAGCTAATTGATCATTCATGAGAATAGCATCTGTTGGGTATTATGTGATTGTGTGAACACCATGATGAGTTGTTACGAATTGAAGCATGTGTGCATGTTGACTAAATTCTATTGATGAGCTTATTTGAGTGATTACTTGTTTTGAAAGAAAGAGAGCTTTTGAGTGCGATTGAACCATTGTGATGATTTGTGAAAGATTGAGTTTCATTTTGTTTGCTTAAGGACAAGCAAAGTTTTAAGTTTGGGGTTGCGATAACGGTTCAAAAATCGTTATTTTTATACTTAAATTTGATTCAAAACACACCCATTATGACTTAGAAACTAGCTTAAAATCATGCATTTTTCTTAAGTTAGAGAATAAGAGAGTCAAAGGTGGTTTTCTTGGTTTTATGCTTGGTATTCCTTATTTTGGCAGGATTTAACATGAATTGAATGAAGGAAGTTGAAGTAGGAAGGAGTTGGACTCAAGAAAAGATGGAAAAGTGCACAAATGAAGAATCGCAGACACCGCTAAGCGCTATCTCACCGCTGAGCGCCAGCTTCGTGGAGGAGATCTCTATCAACCACTCAAGCGCCAACGCTTAGGGGAGAATTTGAGCATCTCATACGCTATATTTCATTAATTGTTAGAGTTTTTCCTCTATTCTCTATGCATGCTTTGTTTAATTCATTATTCAATAGCGTGATCTTTGATTTTATCTTTATGGACACATATGGGTAGATCTAGACATGGGGGAATTCTCTCGGGAGCAATATTACCTAGACATAGGGATAGGAGGACCGATTGCCTTTAAGCTTCTGTGCGAATGTAATGCATGAACAATTGTTAGGGAGACAAGACATTGTAAACTACTAATTAGGAGTAGTCTCTCTTCACCAAGACATTGGGATTAGGGTAAATTAGAAAGTGGCATTGACATTAATGAAAAAGTAGAATTCTTAAATATATGAGAGTGGATTAGGATAAGTCGGAAACCCTAACAACACAATTCATCCATATCATTCAACTGCCAATTGATCAACCTTTGCATGCATTTTTAATTTTTGTTTTTGCATTCTACACACCAATTTTCATTATTCAAGTCTTAAATAATCAATCAATCACATGAAAGTCTAGGCCGATGAGTCTCTAGGGAAACGATACTTGGTCTTACCACTTGCCGAAGTCTTAACAAGTTTTTGGCGCTGTTGCCGGGGACTTGTTGTTTGACTATTCTAGTAGTGTGATTATTGATTAACTTTGACTTGATTTTTTTATTTTATTTTTGTTTTATTCTAATAAATGTTTTCTAGGGTTTTGTACCTAATATTTGCAGGATGCAATATGGACAAGAATTTAACTATATGGGAACTCAACCCTACCAAGGTAATCTCAATTACCGGTGGGAACCTTACTCAAGCACAGATCAAAGTCAATATGGGCATCCTGCTAGAGAATTTAAGGGACTACCACAACAACAAGAGCAGCAACAATTCTCTCTATCAGAAAGTTTGGAAGACATACTTCAACAATTTATGCAAAATGTCATCTCCTATCAGAAAAGTACTGAAGCAAGATCCAAAAGGATGGAGAAGCAGCTTGGTCGCTTAATTGAGAAATTGGAAGATTCTGGGGTTGATACTGAAGTTAACCCTAGGGAGGAATGTCAAGCTACTATCACTGGAAGTGAAAAGGTTATTGATGAGGAAAAGATAGAGAGAGATGAGGAAAAGATAAAGGAAAAAGAAATAGAAAGGTTGAGTGAGAAAGATAAAGATGAAGAGAAAGAAAAATAAGTGGTTGAGAGAAAAGAAAAAAAGATAAAGTGTGTGAAAATAAAGAAGAAAGGAAGAGAAAAGAAAGAGAGAAAATTGAGAGTGAAGAGAAGAAAGAAAAAGAGGAAGAGAGGAAGAAAGAAAAGATCATATGCAAAACCCCTTCCTCATCCAAAGAAGTATCATAGGAAGGAGAAGGAATGTGAGAGTTTTATGAAGATCTTCAAGAAATTGGAGATTAAAGTTCCTATCAATTAGACATGGAAACATGTTGATGAGTCGATATTTTATTGATTTCACTTAGTTTATTGTACCGAATTTAATCGGGGAATTGTACTTAAATGTCCGATATTTTTCCATTTTTTCTAATTGTGCTTAATTTGATTGGAAATTCTAATTTTAATTAATTTGAATATTCTGAGCTAATTATTTGTATTTTTAATTGTAGGAAAATTTTGGAAATACAATTTGGAACATTTTGGATGTGCAACACAAGATTTTATTTTGAAGAATGCACTTGATTTTCCTAGAGTTGCACACATCCTTGCACACATCATGGCCTAAAATTGAAGAAATGCTGCGACTACAATTTTTATTTGGCTTGGAATAAAAAGAAAAAAAGAAATGTTAAACAAAAGTCTTGATTTATTTTTGAGAAAAGATTCTTGCTTGTTGTCACGGCCCACAAGTTTGCTATCATGGGCTGATTAATCGTTGAGAAGTGGTGCTGCTACGTAAAAGAGGTGTGTGCAGGAAGAATAAAAGAAGGACTGCACGCTGGCAGCAAGAAAAATAGGGCATGGACAATGAAGCAAAGTGGGTGGAATTTGGCAATTAGAAAGAGGGCAGCATCCGTCACTTTTTTTTTCTTGGGCTGAAAACATTTCTTTATGGAGCTTATTCTTGAAAAGAAACCATGTCTATGCATTTGGGTTTTGGATGAAAAAAACATTTTCCTTTTTATTATTCCACAAGCAATTTTTCTTTTCCTTTTATTGAAGCAGCGCTGAAGCAAGAGATGTGTGCTCATATGTGTTATGTTGATTTTATCTGCATTGGAACGCTACACACAGTGTCATTATCTTTCAATTTTCTTTCTTTGAGATGCACACGGATATGGGCTGGTGTGTAAGTGTGATGCCACCGCTGATTTGATTAGAAAAAAGGGAAATGGAGAAGAGATGGATGAAGCGGAGCATTCCCTTTCGCTGCTTGATGTTGGACATCGTTCCACTTTTTCATTCAATCAAATATTATAGTTTAAAGCATTTTCTTGGAGTGCCACGGTCCAGGTGCAACACTGCACCCATTTCTTGTCAAATATAATAGTTTCTTTTTTTTATTTCCTTGAAAAGTGAAGCATGGTCATTTACCATTTTCTTTTGCATATTGTCACGACCAGTTGGAGGAAAAGGAGCATGTGACATTCTATTTGATTTAGAAATCACATTTTCTTTATTGTTAGAATGAATTGAGGTTAAAGTAGCTCACGCATTTAATTTTTATCTTTACTGTTAATGCATTTTCTTTGTGCCATTTTCTATGATGAATTTCCTTTTCATTTTTTTAGCCTACTCGATGCATTTTCTTCCAAGTTTTATTCCCCCTGCAATTAGTTCATGCACTTAGGCTTTAAATGTTTTATTACAGTGTTTCTGTTTACTTTTTTGCTATATGTTTTGTTCGATTGTGTTAATTTAATTGTGATGTTAGCTTAGGTTAGGCAGGTTGGTCATTAGCGATATTATAATGTTTCCTTGAGATTTCTGGACTATAATTGTGTTTGTCACTCTGACTTGGTTAATGTGAAATCTGTATTTGCACTTGCAATTGGGTATACGCTTAGTTGCCCAGTTGGTGTTGAGTCTTCGCTTAGTTGATGAAACTGCATGGTGCAAATCGGATTGAATGTTAACATTATTTTCGCTTAGTTCGCTTTTTGAAAACATGATTAGCCTTCGCTTAGTTGGTTAGCTGTGTTGGATTAGAGGTTTGAGTAGCCTCTTTGTTGTGTTAATCTGTGATTGGAAGCATAGTAATTAAGTTAATGATCGACCGTTTTCATTTTGTCTTTGAAACCGTTTTTTTATATTTCTGTTTGCATTTCTATTTACATTTCTGTTTGCATCTGTGTTTTAATTTAATTCATCTACATTCACAAAACCTTTCAAAAAAAACCCCCCACCACTTCGTGTTTGACTTGATTCTCGAACCACAGTTTGGTCCTTGAGAGACGACCTAGAAGTCACTTCCTAGTCTATACTGCATTCTTTATGCACATTAAATTTGCATGGGGTGCGACAACCCATCAAATTTTGGCGCCGCTGCCGAGGACCAACGGTTTAGTTTTAGGTCTTTTGTTGTGTTAGTGTGTGTTGTGTTTTGTTTTGTGTTGTGAGTGTGATGTTCTGTTTTGTGTGTGGTGTTATGTGTGTTGCATTTAGGTAGCTTTAGTTGCATATTTTCATCGCATTCTTCTTTCTCCCCTTTCTTCTACAAGTCTACCTATTCTGGTTATGTGGATATTGTTTCTTCTGCATGTGCCTCTGATTATGATTCTCCTACTGATTTCTATGTTGAGAACAATATGATTCCTCCTCCATCTCATGACAGTGCTCCTAGGGAGCCGTTTCCACTTGATGAGGAGGATATTCGTTGTGTTCTCAACACTGGACTGATACATTTTCTGCCTAAGTTTCATGGTTTTGCAGGTGAATGCCCACATAGACATTTAGAGGAGTTCTACACCATTTGCTCTTTAATGAAACCTCCTGATGTCCCAGATGAAGACATGTTCTTAAGAGCATTTGAGCATTCATTACACAGAGAAACAAAGGATTGGTGTTGTTGTCTTACTCCAGGATCCGTCACTAGTTGGAAAGGTCTTGAGCATCGGTTTCTAGACAAACTCTCCCCTGTGCGGTATGGTTATAGCGACGATCCTGGGTGGACTGATCCTAACTTGGGATGGTATGGTACTTCATAGCATCAATATCAAGAACCATCATTCCAGAAGGCTTGGATGCCTCCACCAATCTAGGAACCACAGCAACTGCAGTTTCATGAGCCTGCCCAGTCTTCATCCGCTGTTGATAGGAATTTGGAAAGCAAGCTTGATTCTCTTTTGAGTTTGGTGACACAGCTGGCATCCAACCAGAAACCAGCACCTCCATATGCATTTGTTGCACGACTGTGTGCTATATGTCCTTCCCGTGACCATTATACGGATGTATGTCCTTCTTTGCACCACTTTGTTGCTCTTGATGCGCCTCAAGCTTATGATCCAAACATCTACATTAACAGGCAACCACAACAGCAAAATCAGAGGCAACAACAACAGCAAGAGGCACCTGCCCAACCTTCTACTTCTTCTGAGCCTACATTGAATGAGTTATGGGGGCAGATGGCCAAGCAGTTCATTGAGGAACAGTCTCAAGTTTTAGAGGGACCACCAATTCAGACTGTTCAGATTCTTGATGATGTCAGTGTCATAGGAGATGGGGAGTAGAGTCATGAGCTTACTACTACACCATCTACTTTTCCACCCTCCTATGTCTTCCCTCTTGCACCTGAGGATGCAGTTGCTCATTCTGCTGTTATTGGTGAGATGAATCATGAATCAACACAGGTTTTCTCTAAACTTGAAATCCCACTTGCTTTTCCTGAGTTGTTTATGCATTCAAATATTCTTGATTCTGCTGCAGATTCACATGTTAGTGATGATTTTGACATAGGATTCAGATTTCACCCAATCACTCTCTTATATCTACTTTTCTTATTTAATTCGCTTATTTATCATATTGTCATGCAAACTTTCTTGGTCTACCCTTAACCCAATCCCTTAGAGAAAAGAGCCTATTACTAATTACCGGCTTGCTATCCCTAGCCTCCCTTAGTAATTAATAATGCATGATAAACGAAAGCGAAATACAATTGATCGTCCTACCCCTATCCCTAGGCGGTATTAGCATAATCAAGGTATTACCCCCAGTTCATGACATTATTGTACGTTCCCGTATCAATAAAGACAAATAACAGTTACTGAATGAGTTAAACAATAAAAGCATTAAATAGAGGTAAGGAACCCAACAATTGATAAATCAAGCATATGCAAGCATATGAAATAAATAAGAATTTGGATAAATGAGAGTTTAGAGGTTACATCTTTCCCCAACAACAAATAAGGTTAGTTCTCCATCGTCACGGAGAAACTAGGTGAATAATGGAATGAAAGAGATAGAAACCCTAAAAAGGAGAAAAAGAGAGCTGTCATCATCTCCAAATCTACCCCCAAAGGGGTGGGAAGTGTGTTTCTGTGCCTAAGCCATCAAAAGATTCAAACCCTAAAACGTTCTGGCCTTTAAATAGGGCATAAAAATAACAGAAAACAAGCTCAAGACCAAAAAGATCATAAATATAACATAAAACAGGTCCAAGGCCGCGTCCAAACCGCTAAGCGGTCAAAAATGGCGCTCAGCGGTTTGTCTCTGAACGCCGGACCGCTCAGCGGCCGCTCAGGCACCGGTCAACTGCACTGTGGTCAACTAGTTGACTTTTTTGGTCAACTTTGGTCAATTTTTCAACATTCTGGTTGACTTTTCTAGTTGACTGGTTGACTTTTCTGCACTACAACCCCTTGATACTTCAACCCTTCTTTCAAATCATTCTAAAAACCTATAAAATCAAGGGAATTTATTGATAAACTCATAAAACATGTCCTCAACTCTCTTATTAACAAAACTAAAGAAAAATCATGAGTCAAAGCAAGTTGCTAAGTCAACAAGGGTGCATTTGATATCATAATTAAGTGTGAAAATAACGGTTTTTCAACCGTTATCACAACCGTTTTCTAGATCACAAAACCCTTGAGTTAAGAGAGTTATCTATACATTCATAGTTCAAGCACAAACTCTTTTTTTACCAATCTCACTCATTCCCAACTTTCCCTTTTCTTCACATTGAGCTTTTCTTTTCATGCTTTTTTTCTTTTTCTATCTTTTCATCTTTTCTCATGCATTTTCTTTTCAACTCATAAGCTTAATGCCTAACTTTTCTTTTCTTTTTCAATTCTCCCAACAACCCCAAACTTGAACCTTTAATAATACCCCAAAAATATTTCTCAACCTAACTCAAGGCAAAGATTTTCAAAGCAAGGGTTCTCATCCTGTTTAAGGCTTAGGTTCAAAAAGGGTAGAACATAAGATGTTCTTTTTTTTATATGGGACGAAATTTTTGGCTAGAAAAGGGCTTTTCAAAAATGGCCTTGATCATATGACACATACATGCAATTCAATCAATCACAGAAATTCAGGCAAAATCATTCATGCTTCCAGTAGATAGCAAATATATCAATAAGAACTCTGGAGCTCAAAAAACCTCACATAAGCTTATTCCAATCATTCAATCAAATACCCTACTTAGCCTCATAATCACAATCACAAAATCACAATGCATCTATTCACACAACTTGTGAACCACCACCTGTATATCAGCATATTGTGCAATCTCAACATCATCAATATCAAAGCATCATCAAGAAATACCCATCACGCACAAATATCAATATCAAACCACTGCATCAAATATAGTGTCCAACCAAGTTCATCAATCCTACACTACTAAACAGAAACAAATAAATACAAAAACAAAGATAGAAAATCCTGTTCTAGTGCAAATAGCATCCATCAGTAAATGCTATCTCATCATCTTCCTCCATAGCTAGAGCTTCAGCTGCTCCAACTCTGATTCCTTCCTCTTGTTCCCCACAGTCTTGATCCTTTTTCCTGATGAGGAGGCCATCCCTACATCAAGTACAATTCACAAAACCACAAGAAATCTCATTAAACATTAGTAGCACACAAAAGTTCTTCCAAGGAATGTGGAGGAATCAACCCCAAATAGTTGGGCTCTCACAAAACCCCAAACTTGGATGAAAAAGTGATAAAAATTGGGTTTTTAAGAGAGAGGATGATAGGAGAAGTGTTGGGAAATCTTTATAGGATTTTTGAAAGTGAAAGAGAGATTATGGGTTTGGTAAATAGTGCTTGGGCGAACCTGAGGGGTAGAAAAATCAAATAATGGGCCAAAAGAACAAAACCCTCTTTTAAAATGCTTTGACCCCTCAGCGTCGCCACCGCCCGGCGGTGGGCGCGGTTTACACCCCTCTCTTTTTTTCTTTTTAAAACATTTTAACCCTTTAAACCTTCAAATTCAACTTTCAAAATTTAATTTTTATGCAATTCCCAATCACTTATCTCACATATGCAACTAGAACAAGAATTAAAACATGCAAAAATAAATCAATCAACTGAGTTGCCTCCCAGGTAGGCTTGTTTAACATCACGAGCCTGACCCAAACCTTTCTAGCACCCATCAGTAGGTGCAAACCTTATCATCACCCATCAGTATGTGTACTTTCCTGGTATCCTTTAGTAGATACCTAAATCTTCTAGCATCCCTCAATAGATGTTATCCCAGTAGCATTCATCAGTAAATGCTGTCAGTGACATCCATCAGTAGATGTCGAACCATATAGCATCTGTCAACACCCAATTTCGTCCGGGTGTCTAAATAATAAGACTTGTTTTTATTTTCATTTCGTTTTATTTTGTTTTATTATTTTACTATTTGGTATTTGATTTAGTTTATTTTTTATTATTGGATTTTATTTTATTTTCTATATTTCTTTTTTAAAATATATATATATATATATATATATATATATATATATATATATATAAAGAAAAAAAAAGGTGAAAAGTGCACTGGGTTGGTTTGGTTTGATATGGGAGGACCTGCCATACAATACGAAAAGTACTTTACACACCCAACCACTAGCTCGTGGGGACGCCTCTCACCCCAATTTTTGATCAGCATTTGGAACACACTGATTTCATTGAAAGAAGAAGACAAAAAAAAATGTAAGATGCACCAATAGCGCGGACACCCCTTTTGATCACCACCTACTCCAACAAAATGGCAAACACAAGCACGACTGAAAAGGAGAGGTTAATGGCTCTCATCACCCTCTCACTATTCCTACTCCTCCACTTCTACACGTTCTTTTCACGGGGGAAACCATTGGCCATGACCTCCAACACCCACTATCTTCATCTGAGGCTTCCATAATCTTAAGAGAAGACCAATTCAAATTGAGAAGAACTAGAAACACAGCCAAGGTCAGCAGGGGAAGAGAAAAACAAATACCACAAAGAAAAACTCTCTCCACGGAATCAAAGTGGTCGACCCCAACCTCTAGGATTCACCAAGAAAGAAAAGAAGGAACGTTATCCAAAGAGGAAGATGTTAGAAAAATGATGATGATGAAGTTTTGATGATGCCCAAATCAAGAGATTCAACACTTTATAGTTCAAAGCTTTTGTAATAATTATAGTTGAAGAATTAGGACTTAGATTAAGTTAGTTTTTGATTCCTATGCATCAAGACATGTAATTTGTACTTAGAATCGAAAACTAGTGATTTTAATCAATTAAACCCAAAGATAATTGATTAAAATTGCTGCAGTGGCCAGAAACCCAAAACAAATATGATTTAATCTATTAACACTGCTGGTAATCGATTGGTTAATCGATTAAACCATAGATTAATCGATTAACACTATCCGTTGGGGGGTTTTCTAGCTGTTAAAAACTAGACGTTATAATCAAACACGAAATAATCGATTACAGGGGATTTTAATCGATTACATAATCGATTACAACTGAGATTAATCGATTCAAATGAGACGTTGGGTTTTTCCATCCGTTGCAGACTACCCGTTATGCAAGTTTTAATCGATTAACACTTATATTAATTGATTAAATGCGTAAAATGGTCAGTTACAAAAAATGGAAGAATGTTTGCTTGAGTGTATAAATAGACTCTCATTCTCCATCAAACACAACTCTTCCCTTGTGCTTAAGAACTCAGAAACTCTTGAGAATTGTGTATTCTTGCTAAGCTAAGGAAACTCTTGTCTGTGGTGTTGCTAAGGAAGTGATCGGAAGAAAGTCATCCTTCGTGAAGTAGTCGAAGGAGGTGATTCATCCTTTGTGAAGATTCAAAGGAGGTGCAGGTTCATCTCTTGTGGTTTCAAGAGAGGTGTATTCTAAACTTTTACAAATTATTTTTCTGTGTGATTATTATTTGTAATTGTTTTGTGTTAGTGGAAAGTTAATCTGTTTTGGATTAGCAACTGGACGTAGGATTGGTAAGATCCGAACCAGTATAAAATCTCTCTGTGCAAATTTCCTTCTCCCTTACTCTTGTTATTTACGTTAATTATTTGCAAAGTAAGATAACTGAGAAGAAAATTTAAAAAGGCACACATTTTAATTAGTAACCAATTCACCCCTCCTCTTGGTTTATTATACTACGCTAACCATTCCGCTGCAGCCACTCTTACAATTGGTATCAGAGCTTGCTTTGATAGTTATTCAAATGGCAGGATCATATCAAACCTTGGCAGAGGGTGCCTCTATCAATAGACCACCTCGATTCACAGGTGAAAACTATGCATTCTGGAAGGTTAGAATGCAATTTTTTATTGAATCTATTGATTGTGAAATTTGGGATGTTGTTGCTTCTGGTTGGTCTATTCCTACTGACAATCTGCAGGAACCAAAGCCTCGTGCTCAATGGACTGTCGAAGAAAAGAAAAGATCTCAAAATGATGTGAAAGCTCGAAACATCATTTAATCTACCTTAACTGTTGATGAGTTTTACAGGATATCCATCTGTAAGATTGCTCAAGAAATGTGGGAAGTGCTGAGAGTAACCCACGAAGGAACAAATGACGTGAAGAGAGCGAGAAAGAATACCTTGATCCAAGAATACGAAATGTTCAGGATGAAGCAAGGAGAAACAATCTCAGATGTTCAAAAACGCTTCACCAACATTGTTAATCATCTTATTGGACTAGGTAAGTCTTTCGAAAATGATGAACTTAATATTAAAATTTTGAAATCTTTAGACAGGTCGTGGCAACCGAAAGTGACTGCAATTTCTGAGTCACAAAATCTCAACACTATGACTATGGCGGCACTATTTGGAAAGTTGAGAAAGCATGAGCTTGATCTCGGAAGACTCGATGAAGAAGAAGCCAAAACAAAGAAAAAGACACTGGCTTTCAAATCCGAGACTGATAGGAGCAAAAGCAAGATTACAGAAGAAGACTCGGAAGATGAAGAAAATTTGAGTCTTGTAATCAAAAGATTAAACAGGTTCATGAAGTCTAGAGGTAAAGGAAGATTTAGATATGAAAAGAAAGAAAACCAAGGATCTTCCTCAAATTATCGATGTTATGGCTGTGGAGAAAAGAGGCATTTAAAAGTTGATTGCCCAAATCAAAAGAAGGGTGAAGAAAAGAAAAGCTTCAAGAAAAAGAAGGCCTACATTTCATGGGAAGACGACAATGAAACAATTTCAGATTCAAGCGAGTCAGATGAAGAAGCCAACATTTGTTTAATGGCAGATGATGATAATGCTAGCCAAGTAAGTGACTCTAGCTCTTCTGATAATTATAGTCAATTTAGTGAAGATGAATTGCATGAAACTTATGCTGCACTAATAATTGAATCTGAAAAATTAGACATTGCTCATAAGAAACTGAAAATGGATTTTAAAGAATTAAAATCTAAATTTGAAAGCCTTCTTGAAGAAAAGAATATTTTAAGAACCGAATTTACAAATATGCAGAAGAAAATATAAATTTGAAAAACAAAATTTTATTTTATGAAAAAGGAAAATATGTTTCTAGTAGTGAATGTAAATCTTGTTTGCAATATAAAAACTTGCTAGAAAATACAACCTCAGGAGAATGTAGTAAAAATCATGAAAAGAAGGTTGTTAAAAATAAATATGTTCCTAGAAACAAATACTATAACAAAACCCGTAGAACATGGGTAGAAAAAGGAACAATAAATAGAAACACAAATACTATATCTTGTTTTTATTGTATGAAAAGAGGTCATACCTCAAATAAATGCAAAATTAAACATTATGGTGTTTCTAGTGGTAGATATGTTTGGGTTGTAAAACAACTTTAAAATCTAACCCAAAGGACCCATACAAAATAGTTGGGTACCTAAGCAACTTGTTCTCTTTGTTTTGTAGGAATTATCAAAACCAAGGAAGTTCATGTGGTGTCTTCATAGTGGATGTTCAAAACACATGACCGAAGACAAGACCAAATTTACAAACTTCCGGAAAAAGGAACAAGGATTTGTCACCTATGGTGATAACAACAAAGGAAGAATTCTTGGAAAAGGAGATATCGGAAACAAAGATACCTTGATGATCAAAGATGTGCTCTATGAGGAAGGATTAAAGCACAACTTAATTAGCATTAGTCAATTGTGCGACAAAGGACTCAAGGTAACTTTTGAACAGAATTCTTGCACCATATATAAAAATGATTCTTCTGAAATTGCATTAAAAGGAATTAGACATAATAATATTTATTTGATTGATTTAGAAAATGCATCTAGTAGAAATATTTCTTGCTTGGTTTTAAAAGAAGAAAACCCATGGTTGTGGCATAAGCGTGCAGCTCATATTCATATGCAACAATTGAATAAACTCATCTCTAAAGATTTAGTAATTGGACTTCCAAAACTAAAATTTGTGAAAGACAAATTGTGTGATGCATGTCAACAGGGTAAACAAATAAAATCATCTTTTCAATATAAAAATATTGTTTCTAGCTTAAAACCCTTAGAACTTTTGCACATGGATTTGTTTGGTCCTTCAAGAATAAAAATTTTTGGTGGAAATTATTATGCTTTAGTTATTGTAGACGATTATTGAAGATATACATGGACTTTCTTTCTTACTCTTAAAAATGAAGCATTCAAAGAGTTTAAGAAATTTGCTATTTTGGTTCAAAATGAAAAGGATTTAAAAATCAAAGCTATTAAAAGTGATCATGGAGGTGAATTTAAAATGAAATGTTTGAAAATTTTTGCGAAGAACATGGCATTTCTCATAATTTTTCTGCACCTAGAACTCCTCAACAAAATGGAGTTGTAGAAAGAAAAAATAGATCCTTAGAGGAACTTGCTCGTACTATGTTAAATGAATACAATGTTCCTAAACAATTTTGGGCTGATGCTGTGAGTACGGCTTGTTATGTTTTAAATAGAATGCTTATTCGACCTATT
Organism: Vigna reflexopilosa; assembly: GCA_027742785.1. Classification (NCBI taxonomy): domain Eukaryota; kingdom Viridiplantae; phylum Streptophyta; class Magnoliopsida; order Fabales; family Fabaceae; genus Vigna; species Vigna reflexopilosa. The sequence continues at coordinate 14,718,537 of CM050917.1, read as the reverse complement.
CTGAAACGTACTCCTTATGAACTTTTATAAAGTAGAAAACCAAATGTTTCTCACTTAAAATTTTTTGGATGCAAATGTTATGTCTTAAACAATGGAAAACAAAATTTGGGAAAATTTGATTCCAAAGCTGATGAAGGAATTTTTCTTGGATATTCTTTAACAAGCAAAGCTTATAGAATTTTTAACAAGAAAACTTTCACAATAGAAGAATCTGTACATGTTGCTTTTGATGAAATTGTGGACCTTGAGGCAAAACCTCTTGAGTCAGAAGAATCTGATGCAGGAAGTAGTGAAAATTTATCAAAAACAACAACTGAAGAAAAGAAGGATCACAATCCTCAAGAAGAAGATTTAAGCAAAATATGGCAGCAACCCAGAGGATTATCACTGGACAATATTATTGGCGACATCACAAAAAGGGTAAGTACAAGAAGTAATGCAATAAATTACTGCATGAATGTTGCTTTTGTGTCACAAATTGAACCGAAAAATATCAAAGAAGCTATTCAAGATGAAAAGTGGTGTATCGCAATGCAAGTAGAACTCAATCAGTTTGAAAGAAATCAAGTTTGGGAACTGATTCCCAGAAAAGACACCTATCAAGTAATTGGAACAAAATGGGTGTTCAGAAACAAACTGAATGAAGAAGGTATTATTACCAAGAATAAAGCTAGGCTTGTAGCACAAGGATACAGTCAAGAAGAAGGCATAGATTATGACGAGACATATGCTCCAGTTGCAAGGTTAGAGGCAATACGCCTACTTCTTGCATATGCATCAATAATGAAGTTTAAATTATTTCAAATGGATGTGAAAAGTGCTTTTCTAAATGAATATATCAAAGAAGATGTGTATGTTGAACAACCACCTCGTTTTGAAGATTTTAAATACCCAAATCACATCTATAAATTAAAGAAAGCACTATATGGTTTAAAACAAGCACCTAGATCTTGGTACGAAACGCTTAGCAATTTTCTTATAGAGAATAATTTCAACAGAGGAAAAATTGATTCAACGTTGTTTATTAAAAGAGTTGGAAAATATTTTCTACTTGTTCAAGTATACGTTGATGATATTATATTTGGTTCTTCTAATAAATCTCTTTGCGAGAATTTTGCTAAGACTATGCAGGGGGAATTTGAGATGTCAATGATGGGAGAACTTACATTCTTCCTCGGTCTTCAAATTAAACAAATGGAGGAAGGTACATTCATCTCTCAAACTAAATATTGCAAGGAAATTCTTAAAAAGTTTGAGAAAGACAAATCTAAAGAAGCCTCTACTCCCATGGGAACCTCATGCTATTTAGATAAAGATGAGTCAGGTAAAGAGATAAATCAAACCAAATACAGAGGTATGATTGGCTCTCAATTATATCTTACTGCTAGTAGACCTGATATTATGCAAAGTGTTTGTGTGTGTGCTAGGTATCAATGTAGTCCTAGAGAATCTCATCTTACTACAGTTAAGCGAATTTTAAAATATCTTAAGGGTACGACATCTTTTGGTTTATGGTATCCTTTAGGAGCTGAGCCTAGTCTTGTAGGTTTTTCAGATGCTGATTATGGAGGTTGTAAGATAGATAGAAAAAGCACTAGTGGAACCTGTCATTTTCTAGGTAGTTCCTTAGTTTCCTGGCACTCTAAGAAACAAGCCTGTGTAGCGTTATCAACCACTGAAGCCGAATATATTGCTGCGGGTAGTTGTTGTGCACAAATCTTATGGATGAAACAACAATTAGAGGATTATGATATTCATCTAGATCATATTCCGCTTAAGTGTGATAATACAAGTGCCATAAATCTTACAAAGAATCCCATCATGCATTCTAGAACCAAGCATATAGAAATTAGGCATCACTTCCTTAGAGATCATGTGCAAAAAGGGGATTGTGAAATAGAATTCATTGACTTTAAACACAAATTAGCAGATATTTACACCAAAGCATTGCCTAAGGATAGATATTTTGAGCTTAGAAGGGACTTAGGTATACTAGAAATAGTCTAGTATGTATTTTGTCACTTAAACTATGCATTTTTCGTTGATGAACGCATTTAATCGACTTGTTAATCGATTAAATGCGTTACTGCACTGATTTAGTGATTTTACGAATGGATTAATCGATTAATCCAAGTATTAATCGATTACGTAATCGATTACATACCAAATTAATCGATTAACTACGTTGCAGACCGTTTTTTTCTTGAATTCTGGGCTGCATTTAGTGCACTAACCATTGCCAAACGTCTCTTAACAGCTATAAACGGATAGTTCTTCAAAATATGAACGTTGGGAAGCCTTTCTAGCCCTATATATACCCCAATATTGCTTCCTTTCATTCTTACACCATTTCCACTCATCCAATCTTGCTTCTTTCTAGTTTTCTTCTCTTAAAAATCCTTTTGCATACCTTTTTGGCTTACTTTCATGGCTGAACCATCAAGAAGAAGGAGAAGAAGAAGTGTGACTTTGGAAACGAGCACTCGTCAACGTGGTGCGAATATGGAAGGGTGGATTTCAGATGAGCAAGAACAACAAACCTTCTTACAATTTTGGACAGAAAGGAAATTGCTGAAGCAGAAATTCATCGATCTCCAGTGGTACACAGCATACAGCTTTCACTTTCCAAGCCTCATCATTGAACAAGGGATTCAAAACTTGATAGAGCTTCGTGGACGGTATTATCCTAACCTTGTTCGTGTCTTCTATTATAATCTGAAAGTTCATGATGGCATTTACCACACAAGAGTCAAGGGTGTGGACATTGTCCTTGACAATGAAATCTGGACAAATGTTGCTCAAGTTCCTGTTCTAGAAAATTTTCAAATTGTTCCTAGCGATTTTGCCCAGTTTAACAAAATTATGGTGTATCAGTCGTTTCTACGAAATCCTCGACAGCACCACAACTCACGTCATTTCCTTGTTGGTGGCTTAAGAATGGAAGAGCGACTTCTACACTATCTGATTGTGTGGATCTTATGTCCAAGGGGGTCTAACCATGCTCAGTGCTCTGAGACAAACCTCATCATCATGTACGGGATACTTCAGAGTATTCCTCTCAACTGGCCTCACCTACTTCTAAGCATCATGTACAAGGCTAAAAGGTCGGAAGCAGCGCCTCTCCCCTATCCTCTTCTAGTTTCCAAGATCTGCGAATACAAAGGAGTAGATGTGTCAAATGAGCTGTATGTGCTTCCTGGACACAAAATTGGAGATAATTCCCGTAGACAAATGGGATTTGTCAAGCAAGGGAACTCCTATATTCATTCTGATGATGTTGGAGCTCAAGAAAATGAGGATACTGATGAAGATTTTCCAATGTCTGACCCAACACAAGTTATTGGACCATCTCAAGTGCACACAGAGTATAGTCTAGAAAGTCTATCTAGACAAATGTCTGAAATGGCAAGACTTCAACATGAGATGATGGCCATCCAGAATACTCGCCATGAGGAAATCTGCACACATCTTAGAAGCCTTGATGAGAGAATTTCAGGATTAGAAAGCCATTTTGATGAAAGTGATGAATTTTAAAAATATGTCTTATTTTATAAATGTTTTTCTTGTATGTTTGCAATAAAATGCTATGTTATTCTATTTTTCTTATATATGCTTTTTATGTGCATACATGCTTTTTATTAAGGGGCAGATTAAATTGACACAACCTTTTAATTATGATCAAAAAAGGGGAGAAAATTATCTTAAAATCTTTTGTTATTCACTAATGCCCTTGTCTTTCATAAGTTGTGTTTTTATCCAGATTATTACCAAAAGCTTTAATTTCAAAGGAGTTTTTGATCATCCCCAAAAAAGGGGAGATTGTTAGCAAAATGATGACGATGAAGTTTTGATGATGCCCAAATCAAGAGATTCAACATTTTATAGTTCAAAGCTTTTGTAATAATTATAGTTGAAGAATTAGGACTTAGATTAAGTTAGTTTTTGATTCCTATGCATCAAGACATATAATTTGTACTTAGAATCGAAAACTAGTGATTTTAATCGATTAAACCCAGAGATAATCGATTAAAATTGCTGCAGTGGCCAGAAACCCAAAACAAATATGATTTAATCAATTAACACTACTGGTAATTGATTAATTAATCGATTAAACTAGTTTAATCGATTAACACTATCTGTTGGGGGTTTTCCAGCCGTTAAAAACTAGACGTTATAATCAAACACGAAATAATCGATTACAGGGGATTTCAATCGATTACGTTATCGATTACAACTGAGATTAATCGATTAAAATGAGACGTTGGGTTTTTCCAGCCGTTGCAGACTAGCCGTTATGCAAGTTTTAATCGATTAACACTTATATTAATCGATTAAATGCGTAAAATGGCCAGTTACAAAAAATGGAAGAGTATTTGCTTGAGTCTATAAATAGACTCTCATTCGCCATCAAACACAACTCTTCCCTTGTGCTTAAGAACTCAGAAACTCTTGAGAATGGTGTATTCTTGCTAAGCTAAGGAAACTCTTATCTGTGATGCTGGTACTTTGCGACTACGGTGACAGAGGAATAGCTGGTTCATCCTTGGTGTTGCTAAGGAAGTGATCAGAAGAAAGTCATCCTTCGTGAAGTAGTCGAAGGAGGTGATTCATCCTTTGTGAAGATTCAAAGGAGGTGCAGGTTCATCTCTTGTGGTTTCAAGAGAGGTGTATTCTAAACTTTTACAAATTATTTTTCTGTGTGATTATTATTTGTAATTATTTTGTGTTAGTGGAAAGTTAATCTGTTTTGGATTAGCAACTGGACGTAGGATTGGTAAGATCCGAACCAGTATAAAATCTCTCTGTGCAAATTTCCTTCTCCCTTAGTCTTGTTATTTACGTTAATTATTTGCATAGTAAGATAACTGAGAAGAAAATTTAAAAAGGCACACATTTTAATTAGTAACCAATTCACCCCTCCTCTTGGTTTATTATACTACGCTAACCATTCCGCTGCAGCCACTCTTACAATTGGTATCAGAGCTTGCTTTGATAGTTATTCAAATGGCAGGATCATATCAAACCTTGGCAGAGGGTGCCTCTATCAATAGACCACCTCGATTCACAGGTGAAAACTATGCATTCTGGAAGGTTAGAATGCAATTTTTTATTGAATCTATTGATTGTGAAATTTGGGATGTTGTTGCTTCTGGTTGGTCTATTCCTACTGACAATCTGCAGGAACCAAAGCCTCGTGCTCAATGGACTGTCGAAGAAAAGAAAAGATCTCAAAATGATGTGAAAGCTCGAAACATCATTTAATCTACCTTAACTGTTGATGAGTTTTACAGGATATCCATCTGTAAGATTGCTCAAGAAATGTGGGAAGTGCTGAGAGTAACCCACGAAGGAACAAATGACGTGAAGAGAGCGAGAAAGAATACCTTGATCCAAGAATACGAAATGTTCAGGATGAAGCAAGGAGAAACAATCTCAGATGTTCAAAAACGCTTCACCAACATTGTTAATCATCTTATTGGACTAGGTAAGTCTTTCGAAAATGATGAACTTAATATTAAAATTTTGAAATCTTTAGACAGGTCGTGGCAACCGAAAGTGACTGCAATTTCTGAGTCACAAAATCTCAACACTATGACTATGGCGGCACTATTTGGAAAGTTGAGAAAGCATGAGCTTGATCTCGGAAGACTCGATGAAGAAGAAGCCAAAACAAAGAAAAAGACACTGGCTTTCAAATCCGAGACTGATAGGAGCAAAAGCAAGATTACAGAAGAAGACTCGGAAGATGAAGAAAATTTGAGTCTTGTAATCAAAAGATTAAACAGGTTCATGAAGTCTAGAGGTAAAGGAAGATTTAGATATGAAAAGAAAGAAAACTAAGGATCTTCCTCAAATTATCGATGTTATGGCTGTGGAGAAAAGAGGCATTTAAAAGCTGATTGCCCAAATCAAAAGAAGGGTGAAGAAAAGAAAAGCTTCAAGAAAAAGAAGGCCTACATTTCATGGGAAGACGACAATGAAACAATTTCAGATTCAAGCGAGTCAGATGAAGAAGCCAACATTTGTTTAATGGCAGATGATGATAATGCTAGCCAAGTAAGTGACTCTAGCTCTTCTGATAATTATAGTCAATTTAGTGAAGATGAATTGCATGAAACTTATGCTGCACTAATAATTGAATCTGAAAAATTAGACATTGCTCATAAGAAACTGAAAATGGATTTTAAAGAATTAAAATCTAAATTTGAAAGCCTTCTTGAAGAAAAGAATATTTTAAGAACCGAATTTACAAATATGCAGAAGAAAATATAAATTTGAAAAACAAAATTTTATTTTATGAAAAAGGAAAATATGTTTCTAGTAGTGAATGTAAATCTTGTTTGCAATATAAAAACTTGCTAGAAAATACAACCTCAGGAGAATGTAGTAAAAATCATGAAAAGAAGGTTGTTAAAAATAAATATGTTCCTAGAAACAAATACTATAACAAAACCCGTAGAACATGGGTAGAAAAAGGAACAATAAATAGAAACACAAATACTATATCTTGTTTTTATTGTATGAAAAGAGGTCATACCTCAAATAAATGCAAAATTAAACATTATGGTGTTTCTAGTGGTAGATATGTTTGGGTTGTAAAACAACTTTAAAATCTAACCCAAAGGACCCATACAAAATAGTTGGGTACCTAAGCAACTTGTTCTCTTTGTTTTGTAGGAATTATCAAAACCAAGGAAGTTCATGTGGTGTCTTCATAGTGGATGTTCAAAACACATGACCGAAGACAAGACCAAATTTACAAACTTCCGGAAAAAGGAACAAGGATTTGTCACCTATGGTGATAACAACAAAGGAAGAATTCTTGGAAAAGGAGATATCGGAAACAAAAATACCTTGATGATCAAAGATGTGCTCTATGAGGAAGGATTAAAGCACAACTTAATTAGCATTAGTCAATTGTGCGACAAAGGACTCAAGGTAACTTTTGAACAGAATTCTTGCACCATATATAAAAATGATTCTTCTGAAATTGCATTAAAAGGAATTAGACATAATAATATTTATTTGATTGATTTAGAAAATGCATCTAGTAGAAATATTTCTTGCTTGGTTTTAAAAGAAGAAAACCCATGGTTGTGGCATAAGCGTGCAGCTCATATTCATATGCAACAATTGAATAAACTCATCTGCGAATACAAAGGAGTAGATGTGTCAAATGAGCTGTATGAGACTGTGCTTCCTGGACACAAAATTGGAGATAATTCCCTAAGACAAATGGGATTTGTCAAGAAAGGGAACTCCTATATTCATTCTGATGATGTTGGAGCTCAAGAAAATGAGGATGCTGATGAAGATTTTCCAATGTCTGACCCAACACAAGTTATTGGACCATCTCAAGTGCACACAGAGTATAGTCTAGAAAGTCTATCTAGACAAATGTCTGAAATGGCAAGACTTCAACATGAGATGATGGCCATCCATAATACTCGCCATGAGGAAATCTGCACACATCTTAGAAGCCTTGATGAGAGAATTTCAGGATTAGAAAGCCATTTTGATGAAAGTGATGAATTTTAAAAATATGTCTTATTTTATAAATGTTTTTCTTGTATGTTTGCAATAAAATGCTATGTTATTCTATTTTTCTTATATATGCTTTTTATGTGCATACATGCTTTTTATTAAGGGGCAGATTAAATTGACACAACCTTTTAATTATGATCAAAAAGGGGGAGAAAATTATCTTAAAATCTTTTGTTATTCACTAATGCCCTTGTCTTTCATAAGTTGTGTTTTTATCCAGATTATTACCAAAAGCTTTAATTTCAAAGGAGTTTTTGATCATCCTCAAAAAGGGGGAGATTGTTAGCAAAATGATGAAGATGAAGTTTTGATGATGCCCAAATCAAGAGATTCAACATTTTATAGTTCAAAGCTTTTGTAATAATTATAGTTGAAGAATTAGGACTTAGATTAAGTTAGTTTTTTATTCCTATGCATCAAGACATGTAATTTGTACTTAGAATCGAAAACTAGTGATTTTAATCGATTAAACCCAGAGATAATCGATTAAAATTGCTGCAGTGGCCAGAAACCCAAAACAAATATGATTTAATCAATTAACACTACTGGTAATTGATTAATTAATCGATTAAACCATAGTTTAATCGATTAACACTATCTGTTGGGGGTTTTCCAGCCGTTAAAAACTAGACGTTATAATCAAACACGAAATAATCGATTACAGGGGATTTCAATCGATTACGTTATCGATTACAACTGAGATTAATCGATTAAAATGAGACGTTGGGTTTTTCCAGCCGTTGCAGACTAGCCGTTATGCAAGTTTTAATCGATTAACACTTATATTAATCGATTAAATGCGTAAAATGACCAGTTACGAAAAATGGAAGAATATTTGCTTGAGTCTATAAATAGACTCTCATTCGCCATCAAACACAACTCTTCCCTTGTGCTTAAGAACTCAGAAACTCTTGAGAATGGTGTATTCTTGCTAAGCTAAGGAAACTCTTATCTGTGATGCTGGTACTTTGCGACTACGGTGACAGAGGAATAGCTGGTTCATCCTTGGTGTTGCTAAGGAAGTGATAAGAAGAAAGTCATCCTTCGTAAAGTAGTCAAAGGAGGTGATTCATCCTTTGTGAAGATTCAAAGGAGGTGCAGGTTCATCTCTTGTGGTTTCAAGAGAGGTGTATTCTAAACTTTTACAAATTATTTTTCTGTGTGATTATTATTTGTAATTATTTTGTGTTAGTGGAAAGTTAATCTGTTTTAGATTAGCAACTGGACGTAAGATTGGTAAGATCCAAACCAGTATAAAATCTCTTTGTACAAATTTCCTTCTCCCTTACTCTTGTTATTTATGTTAATTATTTGCATAATAAGATAACTAAGAAGAAAATTTAAAAAGACACATTTTAATTAGTAACCAATTCACCCCCTCTTTATTATACTACGAGGTCACTGAGGATTTTGATTGTTCGTCCAAAGAAACACTTTACCATCACCGATCATCACTACCAAAGAGAAAGGGACCTCACGGCCAAAGGAGAAGAGAACCATTCACCTTCACTAGTTCTTTTAAAGCGGCGGAGGTGAGTCTCCATATCCAAGCTTTATGTGAATGCATGCTCTCCTCCCCTGTTTTATGTTTGGATGTGAATGAATGATGATCAATATATATAGTTGCACTTGTCTTCTTTGAGGCTTCAATCAAAACTACACCAAGATGTAGTTTCAATGCCTGCAATATCTAACAGTAGAAAACAGTGTATATTCCCCAACATCAAGACCCCGTTTTTCCCTTTCCTGGCATCCAGAAGACACTCAAAAAAATGTTAAAAAAACAGAAACAGAATCACATATGCCTTCTCACATCAATTCTCATGCAAAAATAGAGAGGAGAAATATTCTTTCTCTCTAACGAACCGTAGATCTCCCTCGTTCTGAGTAATGATATCTGTTGTAACTACCTTCAATATCAAAATCCTCTTTCACCTGTATCAAACACAATGAATAGACCAAATCAATATCCCATCCGAACCCCTCAACATCACAACACCAATGCCTCTGCAATCTGTATCCGGAAAAGCTAAACAGATTTCCCCAACCTAATACCAAATTTCTTCCGCTGAAGCAAAATTCCAGCAACTTTCAGTATATCACCATGCCGAGCTTTCACTATCTACACCATCCTTATTGCTTCCAAAACCATACACGGTTCTAAGCATAAAGAAGGAAAGAGAGGGCAGGTTTCAGCGTGACTGTGTTCTTTCTTTCCCCTTCCTCTTTTCTTTATGTTTTTATGTTGTTCTTTTCTCGCACCACAATAAAACACGTTATAAACCATAGTCTGGCAAGCATGGATTTTTTAACAAGATCGACGTAATCGCAAGGGTTGGCTATCGATTTTGATTCGCGCATCGAGAAAGAAGAAGGACGGTTCGTGTGAGGATTTCGGTGAAGGCTGGTGGCGCCGGTGAGGAAGCATCTCTGGCGAGGACAGCGGCGACGGCGCAAGGTGAGAGGCGACTTTCTCCCTCGAACGCGAAAAAGGAAGAGGGTAGGAGTTGGGGCGGCTGCCGGCGATGGTCTCGACGGCGAACGGTGGAGTTGGTGACAGCTTGGGCTGTAGCTCCGGTGACGCTTGGAGTCGCCGACGACGCCATAGCCCGCGGCGGCTGGTGCATTCTTGAACAGGGGGAGTTCCTCCCTCGCGCGCGGAGAAGAAGATGCACGACATGGTCCGGCGCAACCGGCGGTGGTTCTTCCGGCGAAGGCGCCAGTGTAGCCGTGGAAACCCTTCGTGATGGCCGGTCCGGTTAGCTGGAGTCACGGGCGGCAGTGTGCAGGCGGTGGAGGCGATTTCCTTCGTAGAGCAAGAGACCTAGGTCTCAATTTCTTTTTCTGATTGAATGTGAGGCTTGGGGAGAGAACCCCTAATGTACAACCTTTGGGCAGGCCCGTCCTTTCTTTTCTTTAAAATAAAAATAAAAAAAACATTTCTCCTTTGTGCACCCCCCTTTGCTTCCATCCACAGCTCCCTTCTTTGTGGGCTCAAACCCATTCTGATATTGCTTCTGCACCCCCAAGTTTTGCTGTGTCTCACCCCTTTTCTTTGGGCTTAAGCCCAATCTGCTTTTAGAAAAGAATTAGTTATACACATCCCTATTCTTGAATTTTTACCACCCCTATTCTATTTGGGCTTAGGCCAGTCTGTTTTTAAAATAAAAATTAGTTTAGATATCCTTTTTTTTCATTTCGTTATTTACTTTTAAGTAAATGTCAAAAATAACAAAAATGTTAAGAAAAATATAAATAAAAATATATATTTTAAAGGTTTAAGCACGTGTGTAATCGCACTCATCGTCCTCGCGCTAAAACATTTCTCCTTTTTTTATATATAAAAATAATGCCAAAAATATATAAAATCTTCAAAAAAAAATTATAAAAATATTCATTTTCAAAATAAACAAAATTTTCAAATAGCTTGGCTAAAACTACGAATCCTTGATTCTCCATCAAAAGTGGAGATACGTAGGAGCAAGGTCGGTCTTTGTCAGGTTCACTTTCCCAAAAATCCAAATTTATCAATAATCAATTTCTTAACAAATTTTCCAATCAATTTTCCAAAACAAAATTTTCAAACAATTTACTTGAACTACGTAACCCTGATTTCTCATTTCGAGAATACGTAGGAGCAAGGTCAATCCTTGTCGGGCACAAACAATAAAAAAAATATATTTTGTCTTTTAGAATCTTATTTTTAGGGGTAGTTAAACATTTTGAAAACCACATCAAATTAGCGTATTTAATTAAAGGTACTGCCTTCGGGCAGGCGTTGTAGGGTGCTAATACCTTCCCTACACGTAACCGACTCCCGAACCCAGAATCTGGTTTTTGCGGACCTTTCCTTATCATTTTATGGTTTTTCCGTAGTTTTCCAGAATAAACTATGGTGGCGACTCCAAAATCTCTTTTTTCAAAACTTGATTACGATTGTCGTTCTTTGGATTGTCGTCCCGTCGTGATTTCCGGTTGCGACAACATCCATCAGTAGATGCTAATCTTTCTTATCTTCATTGGCTTCCATCAGTAGATGCCAAATCACCGAACATCCATCAGTAGATGTTATCATTACTGCCATCAGATGTAGCATTTAACCTAAAAAATAAAATAAAATAAAATAAAATCAAATCAAATCAAATAAAATAAAAGAAAAAATAATTCAAAAACGAGGTTAGAAACTGGGTTGCCTCCCAACAAGCGCTTCTTTAATGTCATTAGCTTGACCCGGTAAAGCCCAAACACCCATCAATAGGTGTTGATATTTTATGTTGGCATTCTTCCTTCCTCTATGACACCAACAACATCTCGAAAATTTCCTTTATCCCCAACTCTAAGGTTCCTCAATCTCAAGAATTCTTGTTTGCTTTGATAGTCTTGACAACCCATAACCTATTCTTGAATTTCATCTGGTGTGCCAGGTTTGAGTTTGTCACTTTTCACATCAGGGTGTTGGTGAACCAATTCTCCTTCCTTATCTGCCTCCTGATGATCTTGTACTCCTACTACCAAAAATTTTATCCTATATACACTAAAGAACACTGCACTAGAGCACAGAATTAGCCCAAAAAATAAAAACAGTAAAAGATATTTTTTTTTATTTTAATTTTCGTTTTTTTTTATAGAAAAGATAAAGATAGAATGATTAAAAAAATAAAAAGATAAAAAGAAAAATAAATAGAAAGATAGAAAGATAGAAAGATGGAAAGATAAGGAGAAGAATGAGGAGAAGAATAAGGAGAAGAATGAGGAGAAGAATAAGGAGAAAAATGAGGAGAAGAATAAGGAGAAGAATAAGGAGAAGATATTATTTTATTTTATTTTCGTTTTTTTTAAAAAAAAAAACAAAAAGATAAAAACAGAAAAAGATATTTTTTTTCATTTTTTTTAAACAGAAAAATAAAAACAGAAAAAGATATAATTTTTTATTTTCATTTTTTTTAATTAAAACAGAAAAATAAAAACAGAAAGATAAAAACAAAAACAAAGTCTAATCAGTTAAGAATCACACACATAGAATAGTTCTACCACGAGTCCCCGGCAACGGTGCCAAAAACTTGTTAAACCCCTGACAAGTGTACTAGATCGTATCAAGTAATAATAAACGGTAAGACAGGTATCGTTCTCCCAAAGGACTCACGGCACTAAACTGTTGTGCTTTTGCTTAACCAATCAAGACTATAAAAATAATATTTTGGGATTTTTAAATATAAAGTGCAGAAAAATAAACATGAATGCAATTTGATCACTTGAGGTTAAACACAAAGGTGGATGAATGATGTTGATAATATGAGATGGATTTGTTGCTAGGATTCAGATTTCACCCAATCACTCTCTTATATCTACTTATTTAATTCGCTTATTTATCATATTATGATGCAACTTTCTTGGTCTACCCTTAACCCAATCCCTTGGTGAAAAGAGCCTATTACTAATTACCGCCTTGTTATCCCTAGCGTCCCCTAGTAATTAATAATGCATGATAAACGGAAGCAAAATACAATTGATCGTCCTACCCCTATCCCTAGGCGGTATTAGCATAATCAAGGAATTCCCCCCAGTTCATGACATTATTGTACGTTCCCGTATCAATAAAGACAAATAACAGTTACCGAATCAGTTAAACAATAAAAGCATTAAATACAGGTAAGGAACCCAACAATTGATAAATTAAGCATATGCAAGCATATGAAATAAATAAGAATTTGGATAAATGAGAGTTTAGAGGTTACATCTTTCCCCAGCAACAAATAAGGTTAGTTCTTCATCGTCATGGAGAAACTAGGTGAATAATGGAATGAAAGAGATAGAAACCCTAAAAAGGAGAAAAAGAGAGTTGTCACCATCTCCAAATCTACCCCCAAAGGGGTGGAAAGTGTGTTTCTGTGCCTAAGCCATCAAAAGATTCAAACCCTAAAACGTTCTGGCCTTTAAATAGGGCATAAAAATAACAGAAAACAAGCCCAAGCCCAAAAAGATCATAAATATAACATAAAACAGGTCCAAGGTCGCGTCCAAACCGCTCAGCGGTCAAAAATGGCGCTCAGCGGTCAAAAATGGTGCTCAGCGGCCGCTCAGGCATCGCTCAGCACCGATGAACTACACTCTGGTCAACTGGTTGACTTTTTTGGTCAACTAGTTGACTTTTTTGGTCAATTCTGGTCAATTTTTCAGCATTCTGGTTGACTTTTCTGGTTGACTGGTTGACTTTTCTGCACTACAACTCCTTGATACTTCAACCCTTCTTTCAAATCATTCTAAAAACCTATAAATCAAGGGAATTTATTGATAAACTCATAAAACATGTCCTCAACTCTCTTATTCACAAAACTAAAGAAAAATCATGAGTCAAAGCAAGTTTCTAAGTCAACAAGGGTGCATTTGATATCAAAATTGAGTGTGAAAATAACGGTTTTTCAACCGTTATCAACCCACAATGGAGAACAAAGGTACAATATACACAACAGTTTGAAGATTAATAGGCACTAGCTAAACCTGCTCATCAACAATAACTTCTTAGATCCAGCTGTGGAGGACATCTCCTTGCTTGATCAAATCTGGAGGATGAAGCAGTTCTTCCTCAACAGTTCTTTGCTGAACCCAATGGTGGAAGATATCTCCCTAAAAGTCCAAGGCATTCCCTTCACTTTCCCCTTCACCCATCTTCTCAAAAAACCCTTTCTTCGCCATTTTTGCACCACTTCATTATCAAAGTTTTGGGTTTTTGTGAGAGCACAGCAGTTGGAGTTCATTCATCAACATTCGCAGAGCACTTTGCACTCATTTGAAGTCTCACCACCGAAGTAAGTCATACATTCCACATTCTAGGGTTTTTAAAAGCATGAATTTGTATGAGAATGTTAGTCTAAGCATGAAATTTTAGGGCTTTTGATTTTTGTGCATGATTAGTTGAAATAGGCACTGTTTGGACCGATTACATTGTATTATTGAGGTATGTAACGAATAAAATTGTATGTGTGTGGAGACCAGAGTCATTGATAACGGTTGAAAATCATTATTTTCATACTTAATTTTTATATCAAATGCACCCTTGTTGACTTAGAAACTTGTTTGGAATCATGATTTTTCTTTAGTTTTGTGAATAAAAGCGTTGAGGACATGTTTTATGATTTTATCATTAAATTCCCTTGATTTTGTAGGTTTTTGGAATGAATTGAAAGAAAGGTTGAAGTATCAAAGGGTTGCAGTGCAGAAAAGTCAACCAGAAAAGTCAACCAGTTGATCAGAATGTTGACCAGAGCGCTGAGCGGCGGTTTTGGGCGCTGGGTGGCAGTTTTGGGCGCTGAAGCTCCAGCTATGGAGGAAGATGATGACGAGCATGCACAGCATCTACTAAGGAGCATGCTCCAGCTATGGAGGATTTATTTTATATCTGTTGTTTTTGTATTTTTAACTTATTTGCTTCTGTTAAGTAGTATAGCATTGATGAAATTGTTTGGAAACTATATCTGATGCAGTGGTTTGATATTGATAATTTTTCATGATGGGTATTGGTTGATGATGCTTTGATATTGATGATGTTGAGATTGCACAATATGTTGATATACATGTGGTAATTCACAAGCTATGTGAACATATGCATGATGATGTTGTGATTGTGATTACGATGCTAAGTAGTATGTTTATCTAAAATATCTGGAATAGTGATTAAGCCTATGAGTGAGGTTTTAAACTCCATAGTTTTTGTTGATATATTTGCTATCTATGTGAAAGCATGAATGATTTTGCCTAAGTTTCTATGATTGATTGAATTTCATGCATGTGTCATATGATCAAGGCTGTTTTTGAGAAGCCTTTTTCTAGCCAAAAGTTTCGTCCCATATGAAAAAGTACATCTTATGTTCTACCCTTTTTTAACCTAAGCCTTAAACAGGATAAAAACCCTTGCTTTGAAAGTCTTTGCCTTGAGTTAGGTTGAGAAATATTTTGTGGTATTGTTAAAGGTTCAAGTTTGGTGTTGTTGGGAGAATTGAAAAAGAAAAGAAAACCTAGGCATTGAGCTTATGAGTTGAAAATAAAATGCATGAGAAAAGATGAAAAAAGATAGAAAAACCAAAGCATGAAAGAAAAGCTCAATGTGAAGAAAAGGGAAAGTTGGGAATGAGTAAGATTGGTAAAAAGAGAGTTTATGCTTGAACCATGATTGTGTGAATAGCTCTCTTATCTCAAGGATTTTGTGATCTAGAAAAACCAATTTTTCTTGTTAGCCCAAACCACATTATAAGCCTTGAAAAAGTCCTTGTGAGGACATGTGTGTGTGAGAATGTTGATTGTGGTAAATGAAAGGCAATTTTGTTCTATGTGACATACAGATACCTTTATACACCTTTGAGTGAAACACTTTTGAGTGTTTGAGTTAAACACTTTTGAGTGCTTGAGTCTAACACCTTATCTGATGAGGAATGATTCCATGAATTCATGATTATATCTATGCTTAGCTAATTGATCATTCATGAGAATAACATTTGTTGGAAGATTATGTGATTATGTGAACACCATGATGAGTAATTTGAATCAAAGCATGTGCACATCTTGACTGAATTTTATTGATAAGCTGATTTAAGTGATTACTTATCTGGAAAGAAAGGTTTTGGAATGTGCTGAACCATTGTGATGATTGGTGGAAGATTAAGTTTCATCTTGTTTGCTTGAGGACAAGCAAAGTTTCCAGTTTGGGGTTGTGATAACGGTTGAAACACCGTTATTTTCATACTTAATTTTGATATCAAATGCACCCTTGTTGACTTAGAAACTTGTTTGGAATCATGATTTTTCTTTAGTTTTGTGAATAAAAGAGTTAAGGACATGTTTTATGAATTTATAATTAAATTCCCTTGATTTTGTAGGTCTTTGGAATGAATTGAAAGAAAGGTTGAAGTATCAAAGGGTTGCAGTGCAGAAAAGTCAAATAGAATGCATAAAAGTCAACCAGTCACCCAGAAAAGTCAACCAATCAACCAGAAAAGTCAACCAGTCAACCAGAAAAGTCAACCAGTTGACCAGAATGTTGACCAGAGTGCTTAGTGGCAGTTTTGGGCGCTGAGCGCGACTTTTAGTTGTTTTTCACTGTTTTTCGCTAGGGGGGACTGTTGAGCGGTCTTGCGATTATGAGGCAAATCGTTGAGCGCCGTTTTTGAGCGTTAAGCGTTGGGGACCCAGGCTTGGACCTGATTTCTGTTGTTTTTATGATCTGTTTGGGCTTGGACTTGTTTTTTGTTATTTTTATGCCCTATTTAAAGGCCAGAACGTCTTAGGGTTTGTATCTTTTGATGGCTTAAACACAGAAACACATTTTTCACCCCTTTGAGGTAGATTTGGAGGTAGTGACAGCTCTCCTTTTCTCTTTTTAGGGTTTCTATCTCTTTCATTCCATTATTCACTTAGTTTCTCCAGGACGATGAAGAACTAATCTTATTTGTTGCTAGGGAAGATGTAACCTCTAAACTCTCTTATATTGAAATTCTTATTTTATTCATATGTTTCATATGCTTATATTATCAATTGTTGGGTTCTTATCTGTATTTAATGCTTTTATCATTTAACTCATTCGGTAAAAAGATATTTGCCTTTGTTGATACGGAGACGTATGGGAAAGTCATGAACTGATAGGAAATTCCTTGATTAAGGAATACTGCCTAGAGATAGGGGTAGGACGATCAATTGTATTTTGCTTCTGCAATTAATGCATTGCTAATTACTTAGGAAGACTAGAGATAGTAAACTAGTAGTTAGTAATAGGCTCTTCTCGCCGAGAGATCGGGTTTAGGGTAGGCAAAGAAAGTTTGCATGACAATTACATAATAAAGCGAATTTAATAAGAAAAATAGATATATGAGAGTGATTGGGTGAAATCTAAACCCTAGCAACAAACCCATCTCATATTATCATCATCATCCATCCACTTTTGTATTTAACCTCAATTGATCAAATTGCATTCATGTTTTTTTTTCTGTACTTTATATTTAAAAATCCCAAAATATTGTTCTTATAGTCTTGATTGGTTAAGCAAAAGCACAACAGTTTAGTGCCTTGAGTCTCTTGGGAAAACGATTCTTGGACTTACCATTTATTATTACTTGATACGATCTGGTACACTTGCTAGGGGTTTAACAGTCATTTAGGGTTGGTGTTGAAAAATCTAGACTGATAGCACTGAGCGTTGACTGGCGTTGAGCACCACCGCTGCAGGTTGTGGATTTGCTTGGTTGATATGTGTTAAGGTGACGCTGAGGGGCCCTATTTTTTCCTCAACGCTGATAGGCAATGTGTTTGGACGAGATTTGGTGGTTTGTTAACGCTTAATGAGTTTTCTTTGGTTTTTTGAATTATGCTTGATGCAGGGATGACTTCCTCATCTGGAAAAAGGATCTAGACTACAGTACAAAAGAGGAGGGAACCAGAGAGTTGTTAGGGTTTACAATTTCATCTTATCCACCCTCATATATCTACTCTTCTTATTTACTATGCTATTTATCAAATTGCCATGCAAACTTTCATGGTCTACCCTTAACCCAATCCCTTGGTTAAAAGAGCCTATTACTAATTATCGGCTTGCTATCCCTAGCCTCCCCTAGTAATTAATAATGCAAGATAAGCGGAAGCAAAATACAATTGATCGTCCTACCCCTATCCCTAGGCGGTATTAACATAATCAAGGAATTCTCCCCAGTTCATGACATTACTGTACGTCTCCGTATCAATAAAGACAAACAACATCTACCGAATGAGTTAAACGGTAAAAGCATTAAATATAGGTAAAGAACCCAACAATTGATAAATCAAGCATATGCAAGCATATAAAGTAAACAAGAATTTCAATATATGAGAGTTTCAAAAGATTACATTGTTCCCCAACAACAAAGGGTTTAGTTCACCATATTCATGGTGAAACTAGATGAAATAAATGGAAGAATGGAAAAAGCAAAACCTAGATTTCATAAATTGGAGCCAAAGCATCCAAGAAATCACCTCCAAAGGTGTAAAGCTAATGCGGACGTCATTCTCTGCCAAAAGAATTACATTTGGATTCGCACTAAGGCTATATATAAGCCAAAAAGATAATAGAAAGATTTCAAAATCCAAAATATAAAAACAGACAACCGCCGATTCGCCTAAATTGGCCACTCAGCGGTTTGCCTCAACACACACCATCGCCCAGGCGCCAAAATTGACCGCTGAGCGGTTTGCCTCTTCTCGTCCTGGACGCTTAGCGTCGCCGCCTGGGCGCCAGATAGTAGCTTTTCTTGAACTAGGGCGCTCAGCGGTGAAACTTACCGCTGAGCGGTTCACAAACTCTTCTTTTCTTCCTTTTTCTCCTTCATTCTCTAGTCTATGACCTTCCTACTTCATTGCCATCTTCATTTTTCATCAAATACCCTGCAAAACAATGCAAAACAAGCATAATATCTCTAAAAACAACTTTTGACTCTCATGTGACCCAACTTAAGAGTTTTACTTGATTCTAAGCTCATTTTAAGCTACAAAGGGTGTGTTTTAATATCAAATTTATGCATGAAAATAACGGTTTTGAGACCGTTATCACAACCCCAAACTTAAAACTTTGCTTGTCCTCGAGCAAAACAACAAAACTTGGCCTTCCAATTTTTCATCAAATAGTTCTACATTTTTCAAAATCCTTTTCTTCATGACAAGTTATTTTCCAATTTAGATTTTTCAGTGGAATCCTACCAAAATGCAAGCATGCTTTCATTCCAATCTAGTTCACCTTCTTCAATATTTTCCAGCAGATGTTTTATTCATGAATGATCAATCCACTAAGCATAGATGTAATCATGGATTTCAACAATTCTTACCAAGCAAGTGTTTCACTCAATCACTCAAGTGTTTAAAGAATCACACCACTCTTTACTATTCACATTTCACATAAAACAATATTGCCATTTATCTAAAACAATCAAAATCCTTACATCCAAATGCCATCACAAGGACTTTTCCAAGGCTTGTAATGAGGCTGGGTTATCAAGAATATTTGGTTTTTCTGGATCGCAAAATCCTTGAGTTAAGAGAGCTATTTCATCATTGAAAAGGTTAAAGTTTTACACTCTCTCTATCACCAATCTCCTTTATTCCCAACTTCTTCCCTTTTTATCAATTTTGCATTGAGTTCCTTTTCTTCTTTACTCATACATTTTTTCTTTTCAATACTTTGAACTCAAAGTTTTTTTCTCTTGCCTTTCAATTTTTCCCATACAACCCCAAACTTGAACCTTTTCATCACATAAGATTATTCTCAACCCTACTCAAGATAAATAATTTCAAATCAAGGGTTTTTATCTGTTTAAGGCCAAGATTCAAAAAGGGTATAACATTTTAAACTTTTTGGGTGAAAATTTGGCCAGATAAGGGCTTCCAAACATGGCCTTGATCATATAACATAAGCATGCAAATCAATCAATTATCAAGACTAAGGCAATATCATTCATGATTCCCTGTGATCAGTACATATATCAGTAAAAACTCTGGAGCTCAAGACCTCACCCAACATGCTTTCTCACACATTAGTCATTTATCTTGCTTAGCATCACAATCAAAATCATAAACCACAATACATCTGTTCATATAGTTAGTGAACCATTCAACTGGATATCATCACACATACATTCTCAGTCATCAACCACGTTTAATCATGATCAAATACTTGTCATGCATTATAATACTATCATCAGAACCATTGTACAAGCCAAGCATAGACACAAAATTAAAGTTCAACAAAATTAAACCTAATCTACAAATTCAAAGTGCAAAAGTAAAAGAAACCTGGGTTGCCTCCCAAAAGCGCTTGTTTAATGTCACGAGCCTGACCCAAACCTGTTTAGCACTCATTAGTAAGTGTGATTCTTACCAACACCCATCAGTAGGTGTACCTTCCTGTATCCTTCAGTAGATACATAAAAATTAGCATCCCTCAGTAGATGCTACCCCAAAAGAGTTTAAAAATCCATTAAGTTACATAACCAGAATAAACCTATTCTAAAAAATGTTCTACAACAAATGGGATAAAATTAAATATCTTCAAATCTTTCCATACCAGTTGGGATCTCCATCCTCCCAACTCATCAGTTGCCTTCTATCCACTCTTTTGATGGCTTTAGTATATGGTTTTCTAATCTCTATCTTGTCATCTTCTTTGATATTGTCAACAATCCACTTCCTTTTCTTGAACCTTACCTATGAGCCTCGTGGAAGTGGTATATCTTCTAAGTGGATTGTTCCTCCTTTATCAACCTCCTCATTTTTAGGTACCTATAAAATATTGCAACTGTTAGAATTAGTACTTGTCATGCTTTCTTCTGGTGTAGCTTCTCTTCTTGACTTTCTGAATCTGGTTCTTTTCCTTATTCTAATATTGTTCCCTTTAGAAATAGTATATAAGAGCACATTCTTTTTATCTCGCATCATAATTCTTCCATCATGAGCACTAATGAACATTTTAGACGTAGCCATGAAAGGTCTTCCAAGAATAATTGGAATCCTCTCATCATCTTCCATGCCCAAAACTAGAAAGTCAGCCAAAAACTCCAGTTGCTCCATACGCACAACCACATCTTCCACCATACCTAGTTGCTTTTTACTGGAACCATCTGCCACCGTCACAGTAAGATTAGACGGTTTTAATGTCAACCCTCCAATCTTTCTCAAGAAACGTCCAGGCATCATATTAATGCTAGATCCAGAGTCTATCATGGCTCCTCCTACATCAAAATCATTTATAACACATGAAAGTGTCAAACAACCTGGATCTTTTACCTTAGGTGGATAATTCCTTTTTGGAGGTTGAACTTCAAATTCTTGCTCATCTTCATCTGTATCCAAATCTATCATATCTCCAAGATAATATTTCATCCTTGCAGGAATTTGTTGGATTATAGAAGGCACCATAGTCACTGAGTTTTCTATAAATTGCCTATTGTGACTGAATTTTTCTCCCTCTTCTTCCTCACCTTCACTGCTGCTTAATTCAATGACTTCTCTTTTCTCCTCTTCCTCATCACTGCTTCCAATCTCCCAACTTCCCTTTCAACTTTTCCTTTACTTCTTGTAACAACAACTTTACATTCCTTTTTAGGGTTAACATTAGTGTTAGCCCTAAATTGGTGCTTCTAAGTGGTGTCTACCCTTTCTGACAACTGCCCAACTTGCATCTCTAAAGTTCTAATGCTGGCTTGATTACCTGCTTGATTGGACTCATAAACCTTCAAGAATTTATCAAATCTATCATTTAGGTCTCTGACAACCTCTGTCAAATGGGTGACCTGCTGCCACAGAGGTGAAGGTTGCTGCTGCTTGAAACCTCCTGTTTGCCCGGATGGGAAATTCGGTGCCTGACCAATACTTGGATGATTCTTCTAACCTTGTTTGGCATTACCTTGGTAGGTATTCTGAAACTGATTTCCCATAAAATTAGCTTCTTGCTGCATCTCTTCAGGCAACGCACATTGACCATTGATATGGTCACCACCACAAAAATCACACAGTTGTTGTGTTTGGGAGACATTACAAATCTCCTTAGGAAGTTGTGAGAGAATCTTTGTGAAATTATCTAGCTTTTGAGTCAGAAGATGGTTCTGAGCCAGCATAGCGTCATCTGCAAGCAAGTGCAAAACTCCTCTCTTTTGTGTAGGTATGCCTCTTTCACTGTAATTTTCTTGCTCATTAGCAGCCATATTTTCGATCAAGTCATAGGCTTCATCTTCAGTCTTCTGTTTAACATTGCCTCTAACTGAGGCATCCAGCATCATCCTCGACTGAGTGTTCAAACCTCCAAGGTATGCAAGAATTCAAGTGGTCTTGTCAAAACCATGGGTTGGCATCTTTCTCATCAAGCCCTTGAATCTCTCCCATGCTTGACCTAAAGTCTCTTCCATGCCCTGCTTGAATGATGAAATTTCCAACTTTCCTTGAGTAACTTTGGACTGTGGAAAATATTTAGTGACAAACTTTATAGCCACAGTCTCCCATGTGGTGAATGTTCCTTCAGGAAAGGAATTAAGCCACGCCTTAGCATTGCCCGCCAATGAGAATGGGCACAAGCTAAGCTTTACTTGTTCATCTAATACGCCTGCCATCTTCACAGTGTTGCAGATTTCACTAAACATGGTCAAATGATCATATGGGTTCTCATTTTACAAGCCATGAAACTAGTTGCCTTGTATTAGGTGTATTATTGCTGGATTCATCACCATGTTGGTCGTTTGATCCGTAGGCATGGCTATGCTGTTAAAGTAAAAAGGACCAACAACATTAGATTGATCTGCCAATGTGCGTCTTGGAGGAAATTGTTCTGCCATCTCCTCTGTTCTTCTATCTAGTCAAGGTAACAATAATCTGCTAGGAGAAGGAAATAAATCCCTAGATGGGCGTCTGACTCTCCTTCTTCCCCTTGTCTCGCTTAAGCCTTCAAGAAGAGATTGGGTATTTTTCTTGCTTCTAGTATGTCTAGTCTCCATTTGCATGTACAAGAAACACAAACCCTAGTAGCACTTTTATATAAAAAAAAACAATAAAATATATACCAATATCAACAATCAAGTCAAAATTAATCAATTTACACTACTCAAAAAAGTTAAACCAAGAGTCCCCGGCAACAGCGCCAAAAACTTGTTAAACCATTGGCAAGTGTACCAGAGAGTATCAAATAATAAAAATCGATAATCCCAATATCGTTCTTCCTAGACGACTCTTAAGGCCTCATCTTTCGTGTAAACAAATTGCTTAAGACTTGAGTAAAAGAAAATTAGTTTAAATGGTTTGAATGCAAAACAGAAATAAACATGCAAATGCAAGAATTCAATTGGCTAAAAGAAACTATGAATCAATGAGGTTGTTGGGGTTTACAATTTCATCTTATCCACCCTCATATATCTACTCTTCTTATTTACTTTTCTTGTTATCCAATTGCCATTCAAACTTTCTTGGTCTACCCTTAACCCAATCCCTTGGTGAAAAGAGCCTATTACTAATTACCGGCCTACTATCCCTAGCCTCCCCTAGTAATTAATAATGCATGATAAGCGGAAGCAAAATACAATTGATCGTCCTACCCCTATCCCTAGGCGGTATTAACATAATCAAGGAATTCTCCCCAGTTCATGACATTACTATACGTCCCCATATCAATAAAGACAAACAACATCTACTGAAGGAGTTAAACGGTAAAAGCATTAAATACAAGTAAAGAACCCAACAATTGATAAATCAAGCATATGCAAGCATACTAAGTAAACAAGAATTTCAATATATGAGAGATTCCAAAGATTACATTGTTCCCCAACAACAAAGGGTTTAGTTCACCGTATTCATGGTGAAACTAGATGAAATAAATGGAAGAATGGAAAAGAAAAACCTAGATTTGATAAATTGGAGCCAAAGCATCCAAGAAATCTCCTCCAAAGGTGTAAAGCTACTGTGGACGTTGTTCTCTGCCAAAAGAATTACATTTGGATTCGCGCTAAGGCTATATATAAGCCAAAAAGATAACAGAAAGATTTCAGAATCCAAAATATAAAAACAGACAACCGCCCAGGCACCTAAATTGGCCACTCAGCGGTTTGCCTCAACACACGCCACCGCCCAGGCGCCAAATATGACCGCTGAGCGGTTGGCCTCTTCTGGTCCTAGACGCTCAGCGTCGCTGCCTGGGCGCCAGACAGTAGCTTTTTCTTGAACTAGGGCGCTCAGCTGTGAAACTTACCGCTGAGCGGTTCACAAACTCTTCTTTTCTTCCTTTTTCTCCTTCATTCTTTAGTCTATGACCTTCCTACTTCATTGCCATCTTCATTTTTCATCAAAAACACTGCAAAACAAGCATAATATCTCTAAAAATAACTTTTGACTCTCATGTGACCCAACTTAAGAGTTTTACTTGATTCTGAGCTCATTTTAAGCTACAAAGGGTGTGTTTTAATATCAAATTTATGCATGAAAATAACGGTTTTGAGACCGTTATCACAACCCCAAACTTAAAACTTTGCTTGTCCTCAAGCAAAACAAAACAAAACTTGGCCTTCCAATTTTTCATCAAATAGTTCTACACTTTTCAAAATCCTTTTCTTCATGACAAGTTATTTTCCAATTCAGATTTTTCAGTGGAATCCTACCAAAATGCAAGCATGCTTTTAATCCAATCTAGTTCACCTTCTTCAATATTTCCTAGCAGATGCTTTATTCATGAATGATCAATCCACTAAGCATAGATGTAAACATGGATTTCAACAATTCTTACCAAGCAAGTGTTTCAATCAATCACTCAAGTGTTTAAAGAATCACTCCACTCTTTACTATTCACATGTCACATAAAACAATATTTCCATTCATCTAAAACAATCAAAATCCTTACATGCAAATGCCATCACAAGGACTTTTCCAAGGCTTGTAATGAGGCTGGGTTATCAAGAAAATTTGGTTTTTTTGGATCCCAAAATCCTTGAGTTAAGAGAGCTATTTCATCATTGAAAAGGTTAAAGTTTAAACTCTCTCTATCACCAATCTCCTTTATTCCCAACTTCTTCCCTTTTTATCAATTTTTACATTTAGTTCCTTTTCTTCTTTACTCATGCATTTTTCTTTTCAATACTTGAACTCAATGCTTTTTCTCTTGCCTTTCAATTTTCCCCATACAACCCCAAACTTGAACCTTTTCATCACATAAGATTATTCTCATCCCTACTCAAGATAAATAATTTCAAATCAAGGGTTTTCATCTGTTTAAGGCCAAGGTTCAAAAAGGGTACAACATTTTAAACTTTTTGGGTGAAAATTTGGCTAGATAAGGGCTTCCAAACATGGCCTTGATCATATAACATAAGCATGCAAATCAATCAATTATCAGGACTAAGGAAATATCATTCATGATTCCTTGTGAACAGTACATATATCTTTAAAAACTCTCGAGCTCAAGACCTCACACAACATGCTTTCTCACACATCATTCATTTATCTTGCTTAGCATCACAATCACAATCAAAACCACAATACATTTGTTCATATAGGTAATGAACCATTCAACTGGATATCATCACACATACATTCTCAGTCATCAACCACGTTTAATCATGATCAAATACTTGTCATGCATTATAATACTACCATCAGAACCATTGTACAAGCCAAGCATAGACACAAAATTAAAGTTCAACAAAATTAAACCTAATCTACAAATTCAAAGTGCAAAAGTAAAAGAAACCTGAGTTGCCTCCCAAAAGTGCTTGTTTAATGTCACGAGCCTGACCCAAACCTATTTAGCACTCATCAGTAAGTGCGATTCTTACCAACACCCATCAGTAGGTGTACCTTCCTGTATCCTTCAGTAGATACATAAAAATTAGCATCTCTCAGTAGATGCTACCCCAAAAGAGTTTAAAAATCCATTAAGTTACATAACCAGAATAAACCTATTCTAAAAAATGTTCTACAACAAATGGGATAAAATTAAATATCTTCAAATCTTTCATCCCAGGTTGGATCTCCATCCTCCCAACTCATCAGTTGCTTTCTATCCACTCTTCTGATGGCTCTAGTATATGGTTTTCTGATCTCTACCTTGCCATCTTCTTTGATATTGTCAACAATCCACTTCCTTTTCTTGAATCTTACCTCTGAACCTCGTTGAAGTGGTATATCTTCTAAGTGGATTGTTCCTCCTTTATCAACCTCCTCATTTTTAGGTACCTGTAAAACATTGCAACTGTTAGAATTAGTACATGTCGTGCTTTCTTCTGGTGCAGCTTCTCTTCTTGACTTTCTGAATCTGGTTCTTTTCTTTATTCTAATATTGTTCCCTTTAGAACCAGTATATAAGAGCACATTCTTTTTATCTCGCATCATAATTCTTCCATCATGAGCACTAATGAACATTTTAGACGTAGCCATGAAAGGTCTTCCACGAATAATTGGAATCCTCTCATCATCTTCCATGCCCATAACTTGAA
Source organism: Vigna reflexopilosa (assembly GCA_027742785.1). Classification (NCBI taxonomy): domain Eukaryota; kingdom Viridiplantae; phylum Streptophyta; class Magnoliopsida; order Fabales; family Fabaceae; genus Vigna; species Vigna reflexopilosa. Next base: position 14,692,021 of record CM050917.1, on the reverse strand, counting down.
AGTCAGCCAAAAACTCCAAATGCTCCACACACACAACCACATCTTCCCCCATACCTAGTGGCTTTTTACTGGAACCATCTGCCATCGTCACAGTAAGATTAGACGGTTTTATTGTAAACCCTCCAATCTTTCTCAAGAAACGTCCAGGCATCATATTAATGCTAGATCCAGAGTCTATCATGGCTCCTCCTACATCAAAATCATTTATAACACATGAAAGTGTCAAACAACCTGGATCTTTTACCATAGGTGGATAATTCCTTTTTGGAAGTTGAACTTCAAATTCTTACTCCTCTTCATCTGTATCCAAATTTATCATATCTCCAAGATAATATTTCATCCTTGTAGGAATTTGTTGGATTACATAAGGCACCATAGTCACTTCGTTTTCTATAAATGGCCTATTGTAACTGAATTTTTCTCCCTCTTCTTCCTCACCTTCACTGCTGCTTAATTCAATGACTTCTCTTTTCTCCTCTTCCTCATCACTGCTTCCAATCTCCACAACTTCCTTTTCAACTTTTCGTTTACTTCATGTAACAACAACTTTACATTCCTCTTTAGGGTTAACATCAGTGTTAGCCCTAAATTGGTGCTTCTCAGTGGTGTCTACCCTTTTTGACAACTGCCCAACTTGCATCTCTAAAGTTCTAATGTTGTCTTGATTACCTGCATGATTGGACTCATAAACCTTCAAGAATTTATCAAATCTATCATTTAGGTCTCTGACAACCTTTGTCAAATGGGTGACCTGCTGCCACAGAGGTGAAGGTTGCTACTGCTTGAAACCTCCTGTTTGCCCTGATGGGAAATTCGATGCCTGACCAATACTTGGATGACTCTTCCAACCTTGTTTGGCATTACCTTGGTAGGTATTCTGAAACTGATTTCCCATAAAATTAGCTTCTTGTTGTATCTCTTCAGGCAACGCACATTGACCATTGATATGGTCACCACCAAAAAAATCACACAGCTGTTGTGTTTGGGAGACATTACGAATCTCCTTAGCAAGTTGTCAGAGAATCTTTGTGAAATTATCTAGCTTTTGAGTCAGAAGATGGTTCTGAGCCAGCACAGTGTCATCTGCAGGCAAGTGCAAAACTCCTATTTTTTGTGTAGGTATGCCTCTTTCACTGTAATTTTCTTTCTCATTAGCAGCCATATTTTCGATCAAGTCATAGGCTTCATCTTCAGTCTTCTGTTTAACATTGCCTCCAACTGAGGCATCCAGCATCATCCTCGACTGAGTGTTCACACCTCCAAGGTATGCAAGAATTCAAGTGGTCTTGTCAAAACCATGGCTTGGCGTCTTTCTCATCAAGCCCTTGAATCTCTCCCATGCTTGACCTAAAGTCTCTTCCATGCCCTGCTTGAATGATGAAATTTCCAGCTTTCCTTGAGTAACTTTGGACTGTGGAAAATATTTAGTGACAAACTTTGTAGCTACAGTCTCCCATTTGGTGCATGTTCCTTCAAGAAAGGAATTAAGCCACGCCTTAGCATTGCCCGCAATGATAATGGGAACAAGCTAAGCTTTACTCGTTCATCTAATACACCTGCCATCTTCACAGTGTTGCATATTTCACTAAAGGTGGTCAAATGATCATATGGGTTCTCATTTGACAAGCCGTGAAACAAGTTGCCTTGTACTAGGTGTATTAGTGCTGGATTCATCACCATGTTGGTCGTTTGATCCGTAGGCATGGCTATGCTATTAAAGTGAAAAGGACCAATAGCATTAGATTTATCTGCCAATGTACGTCTTAGAGGAAATTGTTCTGCCATCTCCTCCGTTCTTCTATCTGGTGAAGGTGACAATAATCTGCTAGGAGAAGGAAATAAATCACTAGATGGGCGTCTGACTCTCCTTCTTCCCCTTGTCTCGCTTAAGCCTTCAAGAAGAGGTTGGGTATTTTTCTTGCTTCTAGTATGTCTAGTCTCCTGTTGCATTTACAAGAAACACAAACCCTAGTAGCACTTTTATATAAAAAAAACAATAAAATATATACAAATATCAACAATCAAGTCAAAATTAATCAATTTACACTACTCAAAAAAGTTAAACCAAGAGTCCCCAGCAACGGCGCCAAAAATTGTTAAACCCCTGGCAAGTGTACCAGATCGTATCAAGTAATAAAAATTGGTAATCCTAATATCGTTCTTCCCAGAGGACTCTTAAGGCCTCATCTTTCGTGTAAACAAACTACTTAAGACTTGAGTAAAAGAAAATTAGTTTAAATGGTTTGAATGCAAAACAGAAATAAACATGCAAATGCAAGAATTCAATTGGCTAAAAGAAACTATGAATCAATGAGGTTGTTGGGGTTTACAATTTCATCTTATCCACCCTCAGATATCTACTCTTCTTATTTACTTTGCTTGTTATCGAATTGCCATGCAAACTTTCTTGGTCTACCCTTAACCCAATCCCTTGGTGAAAAGAGCCTATTACTAATTATTGGCTTGCTATCCCTAGCCTCCCCTAGTAATTAATAATTCATGATAAACGGAAACAAAATACAATTGATCGTCCTACCCCTATCCCTAGGCGGTATTAACATAATCAAGGAATTCTCCCCAGTTCATGACATTACTATACGTCCCCGTATCAATAAAGACAAACAACATCTACCGAATGAGTTAAACGGTAAAAGCATTAAATACAGGTAAAGAACCCAACAATTGATAAATCAAGCATATGCAAGCATATAAAGTAAACAAGAATTTGGATATATAAGAGTTTCAAAAGATTACATTGTTCCCCAATAACAAAGGGTTTAGTTCACCATATTCATGGTGAAACTAGGTGAAATAAATAGAAGAATGGAAAAAGCAAAACCTAGATTTGATAAATTGGAGCCAAAGCATCCAAGAAATCTCCTCCAAAGGTGTAAAGCTACTGTGGACGTTGTTCTTTGCCAAAAGAATTACATTTGGATTCGCACTAAGGCTATATATATAAGCCAAAAAGATAACAGAAATATTTCAGAATCCAAAATATAAAAACAGACAACCGCCCAGGCGCCTAAATTGGCTGCTCAGTGGTTTGCCTCAACACATGCCACCGCCCAGGCGCCAAAATTGACCGCTGAGCGGTTGGCCTCTTCTCATCCTGGACGCTCAGCGTCGCCGCCTAGGCGCCAGACAATAGCTTTTCTTGAACTAGGGCGCTCAGCGGTGAAACTTACCGCTGAGCGGTTCACAGACTCTTCTTTTCTTCCTTTTTCTCCTTCATTTTGGAGTCTATGACCTACGTACTTCATTGTCATCTTCATTTTTCATCAAAAACCCGGCAAAACAAATCAAAACAAGCATAATATCTCTAAAAACAACTTTTGACTCATGTGACCCAACTTAAGAGTTTTACTTGATTCTAAGCTCATTTTAAGCTACAAAGGGTGTGTTTTAATATCAAATTTATGCATGAAAATAACGGTTTTGATACCGTTATCAACAAGAAAAGCCATTGATGAACCCTATTATAGGAAATAATGTGGAGGAGATGAGGCGGCCCATCCAGTGCCATAGAGACGCCCTAGAAGGAGAGATTCACCACAGGTTCATGGCCCAACACTTGGTTCAACCCCCTTCTAGATGAGAGACATGTACATGTCTATGATAGAGGTCAGACTGAAGTCCATCCATAGAGGGCAGGTGGCCACAGTTGAGATGATGATAGGGATGTATGATACACCCCCTGCACACCGGTGGACCATGGATGAGTTCAACAATGTGGTGGCATGGTCACAAGATGATGCACAGGCCAGTGGAGCTGGAGTAGCTGAAGCTCTAGATCATGATGAGGATGAGGACTTTGAGGACGCTGAACATGGAGAAGAGGAGGATTCTGATGACAGCATGGGTTGAGGAGATGAGATAACATCTACTGATGGATGCTATCTACATTAGAACATTATTTTTTCTTATCTTTTGCTTTGTAATTTGAACTTATTTGCTTCTGTTAGTAGTGTAGGGTTTGATGTACTTGGTTTGACACTTTATCTGAGATGATGGTTTGATTGATTGATGTTTGCATGATGGATGTTACTTAATGATATTAATGATGTTGAGATTGCACAATATGCTGATATACAGGTGGTGGTTCACAAGCTATGTGAACAGATGCATGATGACGTTGTGATTGTGATTATGATGCTAATTAGGGTGTTTATATGGGATGTTTGGAATAGTGAGTGAACTTATTTGTGAGGTTTTAAACTCCAGAGTTTTTGATTGAATGATTGTTATCTACTTGAAAGCATGAATGATATTGCCCAGGTTTCTATGATTGGCTGAATTGCATTTATGTGTCATATGATCAAGGCTATTTTTTATTAGCCCTTTCTTACCCAATGCAAAAGTTTCATCCCAATTAAAAAGAACACCATGTGTTCTACCCTTTTTGAACCTAAGCCTTAAACAGGATGTGAAAACCCTTTTTGAAAATCTTTACCTTGTGTTAAGTTGAGAATTATTGTGTGGTATTGATAAAGGTTCAAGTTTGGGGTTGTTGGGAAAATTGAAAAAGAAAAAGATGAGCATTGAGCTAATGTGTTGAGCAAAAGCATGAAAAGATGAAAAAGATAGAGAAGATAAAATGAAAAAGATAAGGACAATGCAAAGAAGAGGGAAAGTTGGGAATAAGTGACATTGGTAAAAAAAGAGTTTGTACTTGAATTATGAATGTCTGAATGACTCTCTTAACTCAAGAATTTTGTGATCTAGAAAAACCAATTTTTCTTGTTACCCAGCCTCATTATAAGACTTAAAAAGTCCTTGTGATGACATGTGTGTGTGATGATGATTGATTATGGTAAATGAAAGATAATTTTGTTCTATGTGACATGGGGATAGTATAGGGAAGGAGTGACCTCTAGAAACACCTGAGGGATTTAGTGAAACACTTTGTCTAGGGAGGAATAATTCCATGAATCTATGATTATATTTGTGCTTAGCTAATTGATGATTCATGAGAATAGCATCTGTTGGGTATTATGTGATTGTGTGAACACCATGATGAGTTGTTACGAATTGAAGCATGTGTGCATCTTGACTAAATTATATTGATGAGCTTATTTGAGTGATTACTTGTTTTGAAAGAAAGAGCTTTTGAATGTGATTGAACCATTGTGATGATTAGTGAAAGACTGGGTTTCATTTTGTTTGCTTGAGGACAAGCAAAGTTCTAAGTTTGGGGTTGTGATAACGGTTTAAAAACCGTTATTTTTATACTTAAATTTGATTCAAAACACACCCTTTATGACTTATAAACTAGCTTGAAAACATGCATTTTGCTTAAGTTAGAGAATAAGAGAGTCAAAGGTGGTTTTCTTGGTTTTATGCTTGGTTTTCTTGTTTTGGCAGGATTTAACATGAATTGAATGAAGGAAGCTGAAGTAGGAAGGAGTTGGACTCAAGAAAAGATGGAAAAGTGCACAAAGGAAGAATCACAGCCACCGTTGAGCACTATCTCACCGCTGAGCGCCAGCTTCGTGGAGGAAATCTCTGTCAAATGCTCAAGCGCCAACACTGAGGGGAGAATTTGAGTATCACGCCCACCGTTGAGTGCTACCTCACTACTGAGTGTTAGCTTCTTCAGTGAAGTCACTACTAAACGCCTGGGCGTCAACGATGATTGTCCATCTTGAGTGTCACACCTACCGCTGAGCGGTAACCCAATGCTGAGTGCTATGCTTTTGGGCCTGGGCCAGTTTCTGCTTAGTTTTAATGAATTATAAATAGATTTGCACGACCTAGAGGTTCTATCTTTTGGCAGAGAAGACGCAGAAACACACTCTTCACCCCTTGGAAGCGGATTTTGGATGCGGAAGCTCCAATCTACAAGTTCTAGGGTTTATCTTTTCATTCTTTTCATTAATTTCATCTAGTTTCACCATGTCTATGGTGAACTAAATCTCCATTGTTGTTGGGGAAACGATTTTGAAACTCTCACATATGTAATTGATGCTTTATTCATATGCTTTATTTCATTAATTGTTAGAGTTTTTCCTCTATTCTTTATGCATGCTTTGTTTAATTCATTATTCAATAGCGTGATCTTTGATTTTATCTTTATGGACATATATGGGTAGATCTAGACATGGGGGAATTCTCTCGGGAGCAATATTACCTAGACATAGGGATAGGAGGACCGATTACCTTTAAGCTTCTGTGCGAAGGTAATGCATGAACAATTGCTAGGGAGACAAGACATTGTAAACTAGTAATTAGGAGTAGTCTCTCTTCACCAAGACATTGGGATTAGGGTAAATTAGAAAGTGGCATTTACATTAATGAAAAAGTAGATTTCTTAAATATATGATGAGAGTGGATTAGGATAAGTCGAAAACCCCAACAACACAATTCATCCATATCATTCAACTGTCAATTGATCAACCTTTGCATGCATATTTCATTTTCGTTTTTGCATTCTAAACACCAACTTTCGTTATTCAAGTCTTAAATAATCAACCAATCACATGAAAGTCTAGGCTCATGAGTCTTTAGGGAAACGATACTTGGTATTACCACTTATTATTCCTTGATACGATTTGGTACACTTGCCGGAGTCTTAACATAAAACATGCATAATGGCAGGGGGAGCATTGCATGATAGAATAGATATTTCACATGCAAATACTTAAGGGGGAAATTACATTTTTATCATGTGATTATCTGTGATTTTTCTATGCATTTGTAAATAAATGTCTGTTTGCATATCATTATCATAGAGCATACCTTTTTTGCTAATGCACAAAGGGGGAGAATGGTAAAGAATGATACAATGATACAATTGAATGGTAAAGAATAATACAATGATACAGTTGTTGATATATCACTAAAGAAAAATGCTCTGATATATGTTATGATATGTTTATGATATGTTCTAATATATGTTATGATATGTTTATGATATGTTCGGATATATGTTCTTGATCCGAATAAAAAATGAGATTATTTCAAAATTTGTCTACTTTGATACAGATTGAAATTCTTTTTGATACATTTGCTCTGATATAAATTGATTGATTATATGAGCTGATTTGTGCAAACATGGTTGATATTAATCATGGTTGTCCATCATCAAAAAAGGGGGATATTGTTGAGATTGTTGATACGGGAAGCACTGGTTTAGATAAACCCTCAATCTTAGAACTTCTGGTTTTTTATGATGACAACACATTATTAATAACATTGTATTGTTGTATGTTTATATGTGTTACATGTTCGTTAATTTCATGTTTATGATTACTTGAGAACATGTTTGTGTTGATTCTATCATTGTATGCAAGTTCACTATGTTCTACATGAGATATTATTTGTGATTGCATAACATATGATTTGGAAAAGGAAAACCACATGCACTTTTGCTGAATTTATATTGTGTGGCAAAACAACATTTTTAAGTCGACTTCATTATGAAGTAAGTCGATTAAAATTCGTGGCTTTGCACAAACTTTTTCAAAGTGTGCTGTGAGGATTTTTACAGAGAATGTTTTCCAAAACTGCATTAAAGTGTTGCGAAGTCGACAATGTGCGCAAGCCATTCGACTTAGTTAGTTTTGTTTTGAAAATTTGTTAATGCTTGTGAAGTATAACAGCTATATTTTATATCCTTTACCGAGCATTGATTGTGAGTCAACTGCATTAAATGTGTAATCAATTAAGTTGGTCTGATTGCTACTATCTGTTATAACTGTTATAACTGTCTAGATTAATCGACTCAATTAGTAGCATAATCGACTTAAGGAGCGTCAGTTTTATGAAACACTTTGTGATTTTAACATTTTCATTGATTCTTTTCAGACTTGCAGAACGTGCTAAGCTCCAAGAACTCATCAAGAAAGACCAAGGAGATCATTCTTTGGTGGTTGCTTACAAAGCAACAAGTTTGTGCTCAAAGACAGATTGATCATACTGCACATAGAGGTGTTTGAAACGTGATCGACTACTTCTCTCAATCTTATGAAGATTATGGCTACCCTATTGTGATTACAGGAAGAGGACGTGTTGCGTTCTAGGACTTTGAGGATTGTTCACAGTGATTAAAGACTGTAGGAGAGGGGATATCTTGTTGTTGTTCTTTGTGTGTATATGCCTATATTTTGGTTAGAGGGTTAGAGAGGTGTTTTATATTTTGATGTGGAGGTCGCTATAGAAACCTTGTTGTAAAAACCTTGACTATTATAGTGCATTTGCTTCCGGGTACAAGAAGGACACTGGATGTAGGCAGTTTGGCCGAACCAGTATAAAAACCTGCATTTGAATTCTTTATCCCTACACTTTTACATTTCAAGTTGACTTTACGTTTCACGTAGTCAACTATTTTCCACTGCACTTGAATTATCTTTTTCTTTGCGATTCAAGATACTTTTGAAAGTTTACTCTTTTACGAAAAAAATTTTAAAAAGACTCTGATTTTTTTATTTCACCAATTCACCCCCCTCTTGGTGTTGAAACTAAGCCATTCTTTTTTCAACAATGTTTAATTTTCTGCATTTTAAACCCAATGATTTTGTTTTCAAGTCTTAAATAATCAACAAATCACATGACTGTTTAGGCCGTGAGTCTCTTGGGATATGATACTCGGTCTTACCATTTTATATTACTTGATACGATTCAGTACACTTGCCAGAGTCATAACAGAGTGAACTAGGTGAAATCTAACCCCAACAACATATTCATTCCATAATTTATAAACCATTCACTTCTGCATCCTCTTGTCAATTGATCAAAAATGCATTCATGTTTACTTTTTGCATTCTAAACCAAATGATTTTGTTTTTAAGTCTTATTTAATCAAGAAATCACATAACTATCTAAGCCATGAGTCTCTAAGGACACGATACTTGGTCTTACCATTTATATTACTTGATACAATTCGGTACACTTGCTAGAGTCTTAACAACGATCATGACATACTCTAACAATCATAAGCAAACAACGATCATGACATTACTTGATCATGCCATATGCAAGCCCAAAACACTCCATATGCGAAAAATTTCTTAAAAGACCAAATATAAGGGCAAAATATGATGTTTAAGATTCTGATTGGATAGGAGTGTAGACCTCAATGCTAAAAGTATTATGTCAAACTTTAATCTTCAAACAAATTAAGGATGTAGGTAGATATCTAAAGAAAACACAGACAATAAAAGTTTAAAAAAAATTAAAGAGGTGATAGTTCTTAAAAAATGAAACTTAATTAATTGAAATTTCTATTTATAATCTAACTTTTACTAGTAAAAAAATCAAAAATTATCTTTTAAGTTCTCCCATACTCTTAACTATATTTTAAGTCCTTATATTAATTGCCTGATAATATTGGATTTGTGATTTCAAAATTAATATTCAACATTTTATTTCTAGTGATTAAGATATTCTTATTTTATAAATTCTCCTTGAAGATCAATTTTTTTTATGTTTATTATTTTTAAGTATTTTCTTGTTAGATAATTTCATTTAACTTAAATATATTTTTATTTATGAAAAATAACAAACTTTTGATTTTGGATTTTTCTTTTATATTCTTTTCATTATACCAACTTTTGGTCACATTTCCAATTTGTTACTAAAACGATATGTTAAAGTAAGATATTGTGACTTGTACCCTGTATTGGATAGAGTTGTCGGCTTAATTCGTGATTTATGGGTCAGTCCTAACCTATTCTTGAAAAAGTTTCCTTGAAGGAGATTTTCTCAAATAGGTACTAAAGAAATGTCTTAATCCTCAAAGTTCTCTCTCAAATGGGTTAGGGTTAAGATGGGGTTAACCCTACTATAAGACTTTTAATTCACTCTTAAAAACAATATTATTTATGTGCACATATAAGATTATTTATTTTATTATATAGTTTAATATGTTGTACTTTTATTATATTTAAATCAATAATTTTATACATACTTATTATGATGTTATTACATAAAATATATAATATATAATTCAATGCAATTATTGACTATAATCTATTCATTAATTTTATTAATATTTTTGAAGAAGAAAACTTATAGTATTTAATAAAGCAGTATGTGATAAAATCTCAAACACAATAGAAGAAACATAGAGTGTAACCAAAATATGATAATATTAGATTAATTATAATAAAATTGACATTAATATTTTTTATAATTTAATATATATATATATATATATATATATATAATAAATAATTGATAGAATTTAAAAATAAATTTAAGTCATACACTAAAAAAGCAAAAAAAGAAAAATATATAAAAAAAGTCCATAAACTTATTACTTATAAATTTATTATTTTAAACTTTCAAATTGAGATGTCTTATTTAGTTTTAATTATGAATTTTTCACACAACCATTAAATATGTTTAATCAAGATTTTAACATTCTATGAGCAAATAATCAAGTCTATTGAAATATCTTGTAAAGTTTATATTAATCTGATTAAAATATTTATATAATTTTTTAACATTAGAAACACTTAAATTTATGATAAATTAAGAGTTAATTGTATTTTTTCTTGTATTTAAAATGAATATTTTTTAAAAACCCATTGAACTTTTGAAGAGATTTTAATCTAGTGGATTTTGTGAAACTTTTTGGATGAGTTTTTATAGTTTGAGCCCATCTATGTAAGTCAAGACTAGGAATGACAAAAAAATTTGAGCCTGCTGATATCCGCGGATAAAATCCGTGACGAATAGTTGGTATCCACAGATATTTATTAAACACGGGTTGCGGGTAGCAAGTATTTTAATATCCGCTTATAAACGGATCGGGTGCGAGTATTATACTATTTGTACCCGCGAATATCCACAAAAAATAAAAATAAAAATTTAATTTATATTTTATTAAGTTAAATTTAATTAAAATTAACATTAATTTATATTTTATAAGGTTAAATTTATTTAAAATTAAAATCTAATTTATATTTAATTTAATTTTTTTTATATTTTATATATTTTTTGTAATTTTATTTAAATTTTATTTTAATAATTTATAAAAAAAATTTAAATATTTACAGATATCCACGAGTATTCACAAGTATTTTTTAAGCGGATATCTGGCAGGTAGCAGATCAGGTAACGAATGAATTTTTTTGTTAGGTCGAGTTGTGAGTAGACACTATCCATGCCCGACCCGTTGCCATCCCTAGTCAAAACCAAATAATGTGAACAAAGCCAAATTAACCCGTCTAATACTAAATATGCTTTATCTTAGTTCTACACAACTATTATTCATGTCTCTATCTACAAAATAAAAAATTTATCCGACATCAATAATAAAAATGGTTGTGATTCAAGGATTTTATGTTTGAAGTCTCTTTTTTTTTCTTATTTATTACCTGTTTAAGTATTATTTTTACCTATAAAACTAACATTCCTACAAGATAAATTGATAGAAATAATCCTCCCCATAACAAAAAGGGCATATATGATGAATGAATACTTTGTTGCAAGATGCCACCAACAATATTGAAATAACAAGTATCAGATAACAAGATTGAAACAACTTTCACCCTAGAGTAGGGTTTGTTACACTAATACTTACTAGGTCTAGGAATGTGATAACATGAAAATTGGTAGAAAGAACAAGTACACGTAAGAGCTGGTCTATATTATGAACACTCAGTGCACAATTACAAAGCCATAGCAAGCAGCAAGTAATTGGAGCCTCTAAATTTCAGCAACTTAATAGCAACTTCAAAATATTACTCCAAAACTTCTTAACCTCAAAATAGTGTTACTATATCTTCTTACGGAAAATGCCCCCCAAGGATTGGTTAATGGTGAACATACCACAGAATACCTAACAATAACCAAAAGTAAACAAAGACAACAAACAATAAAAGTTAAACCTTTTCATCAACAAGCTAACCAGTTTGGAATGACTTAAGAAAAAAAAAATTTGTAACATACCAGCATATACATTAATGATTCTTCTTCCACAATACTCCAATCTTCTTCAGCATGTTGGTATTTTTCTTCTTGGGGGAATCATCGTCTGTGTCTTCAGAATAAGGAGAACTCATCTTGGCACTAATAGTATTGTAGCTACTGTCAAGTGAGCCAGTTCTCTCCACAAACTTTCCATTGTTCCCAGCAGAAATCATAGCAGCAGCTGCTTCAGCAGCTTTTCTCCACTGGTCTGACTGAACTTTCAACCTCCTAAGTTCAGCTTCTAACTCAGAATTTGCAGCCTGCGCAGCATCTAACTGCTCAGTTACCTGTGTTACTCTTTTGTTACTCTTATCAGCTTCTTCAGTTATGTAGTCAAGTTTCATTAAAGCCTCACGCTCTGCAGCCCTTGCTGCTTCAGCAGAAGCAACAACCTCTTCAGGGATTTTACTCTTCTCCAATTCCACCCTCTTTACTTCCATCTTCAATGCATTGTTTTCCTCAGTTACATTTTGTAGTTCCGTCTCTCTCTCCAACAATCTTCCCTTCAACTCAATCATATCAGCATCCAATTTTTTGAGCTCCACCACAGCTTCAGATTCCGTTTCACTAGGCTGGCTTTGCTTAATCCTTGACAGGAGCATCTCATTATCCACAGATAAACTCTGCAACTGAGATTCCTTGTCCATCAGCCTTTCCCTTAACTCTTCAATATCAGCTTTAGCTTTCTTCAATTCCTCATTTAGCGCAATTTGTCTCTGAGAAGATTCTGATTTTACATGCTCCAGTTGTTCAAAAGCACTTCTAATCTGCAACGTGCTCCGAATATACTCTTCCTGGTACCGTATCTCAGAAACATCAAGTGCAGATTTTAACTGTGCTGCCTCAGATTTGGCAGAAACAAGCTCAGCTTTGAGCTGGCTTATATCCTCTGCATTGTTTTGTGCTAATTCGTGTTCTACTTTATTGACTGGATCTGACGTATTTTTGCTTGCAGGAGCAACCAAATCAGTCTGAAGTTTGCTGACAAGTTCTTCCAATGATTTCACTTGCACTCTCGATTGTTCCAACTCTAAAGCTAAGGATTTATAAGCTTCTAATGTTTTAACACCTTCTAACTGGACTGTTTCCACGGTTTTGTTTGCTGACTCTAATTGCATTTGAGTTTTGCCAACTACTTCCAAAGCCCGGGATTCAGATTCCTTACAATCACTCAACTCGTTTTTCAGCTTTTCCACTAGAGTGAGGGCTTCATCAAGCTCCATCTTCAAATCCTCAATCTCAGCATTATCTGACTCAGCATTGCTAATATGAACAGCTTCAGATTCACGCACTCTTTCAAGTTGAATTTTCAGTTTCTGGATTTCATTCATGGCAGACACCAGAGCAGTTGAATCCATTGAGTGCTGCTTCTGGACAGCCTCTAGTTCAGATTGCCATTCTCGATCTCGATCTTGAGAAATCTTGCGGAGTTCTTGAAGCCGTTCCTCTTCAGAAGCAGATAATTCCAGAAGCTGTTGCTGGGATTCTTCAAGCTCTTTTGACATGGCCAGAAGCTGCTTCTTTGCTTCTTCAGCCTCCTGCTGGGCTCTCTTCTTCCATGACTCTGAGGAGTTAAGTTGCTCCTTAGTTCTCCTTAGATCTTCTTCAAGTTGAGCAAGCTGAGACTCCAATTCTTGGACCCTACTTGGTTTCTTCTTCTAAAGCCAGATGATAAATGACAAGGTGATGAACGAATAATAAAATTTAAAACATTACCAATAATCTCGGTCTTTTGGATTTTACACATATAGATATATGAATAAGAGATTATGGAAGCAATTTTGTGACGTTTGTTTTTACACCATTTTCCAATCAAAACTAGAATTTCACTTTTGATAATCTCAATAAAAAGGATTGCATTAAAAATAAATATAAATCACTAAGGTCTTGTTCACTTGAGTAGATTTGAGGGAGAGTAATTGAGATGATTTGAGAGGATTTGAAGATAATTTTTTTTGTTGTTTATTTGAATAGATTTGGAAGTAAGTGAGAGTGAATTTGGAAGTAAATTTTTTTAAGCTGTCACATAAATTAAATTCTAAACTAATTCTCACAAGCTTTACTTCCAAATTCACTCTATTTACCTCCAAATTCACTCAAATAAACAACAACAAAAATTACCTTCAAATTCACTCAATTACTCTCCATTAAATCCACTCAAATGAACAAAGCCTAAACAAAAACTTCAATTCTGATTGTCGATTGGTGTCAAAAGTACCTGTGGAACTTTATCAAAATTTTGTCCTTTGAAAAATACATAGAATGGTAACTAAAGGGGAGGATAAGTTTTTTCAGTTTTTTAGGCTTGTAGGCATGAACTAGTTTATAATACCTCGGATACTGGACTTCGTGGTGACTTGCGCTCTGTGACCTTTGGACTCTTGTTTTTTGGTGTCTTACTAGCTGGTTTTGGAGAAGATGAGACTGAGTCACTGTCAGAGCCTGGCGTCTTCATTTTCCGAGCAGTCTGAGGAGACGCTGGACATTTCCTTGGCACTTCTGAAGAACCAGCTCTGCTCACAGACAGTCACAGGCCAATAAGCATGCATGCAGAATGCAGATGCAAAAGCATCTTGACAAAACACACAAAGTTGATCAAGAAGTTCATTTCCAACACTACCCTTTCAAACTTTTGGAATACAATGGAATCTAAACATCAAGTCTATTATGTTTTAATAGGGCATATTGTTTCCATAATATGTAGAGAACACAAATAATATAAAAATTCCTATTAGTCACTAGCTAGCACTGGTTCTTTGGAAAGCAACAAGGTCTAAAGAGTATATTCATATTTGAAAATTAACAGGTGCTATTTTTCTCTCATTTAGATCCCTCTATCCCTTTAGTTTGTTTGATTACACTTTTGTATTAGGAAATCAGTAATGAACTCCAATTGATAAATGGTTCCAATTTAAATCTTCAGATACCCTTGTAAAAAAAGGTAACTTAAATCATGAACTCAACCCTAGTGAACAAAATAAAAGCACTTCACCCCTCCCTAAGAACCAGAAGTCGGAAACAGAGATAAAAAAATAATGAAATTCCGCAAAAGTGTCAAAATTGGACAATCTTACCTTGCTTTTGGTGTCTGCATACTCTAAGATCAGGTGTGATTTGAAGTTAATCTAAAGAATCTCTCCTTCAAAGCCCCTGACCCACACTTCCTACAATAGGAATCTGATAAAGAAACAAAGACAATAAGGAATTTGATTTATAACTGAGAGAAGAGACAATGGTTTATGGTTTGCACTTTACATTAGATGACCACCTGGGATCAGCATTCAACAAAGAAACTCAACAAACAAACCGCACATAATCCCTTCAAAGAAACTCCAAGTAAACTAACTCCACTACCACCTACCAAGTTCAAAACAAAACAAATCTAAAACAAATAAAAAACTGCACCAAAATAATTAGAAAAATATAACTAAGAAGCCCATCTCCCAACTTTTTCAAATTTGTTTTAGACCTTTCCTCCCTTTTACTCCACAGTGCCACCTTACTCTTGAGCCACCATTGGCCACCAACAAACTACAATGTTAACCCCTTTAAGCATCCTATAAAATGCCGCACTAAAACTAAAATGCAACCGATTTTTCCAAACCCATCATGTCGTCAACAGAATAATAATAGCTAGCAATGAATGGGTGGGCTAGCATACAACTATAACCTCGAACCTCTATCATTTTTCAAGGTAAAAAAAATGTTTTCCGTTTTGTAACATGGAAACTGGCCTTGACTTTGAAAATTAAACACAGGTCTCATGAAAATAGAAGCAGATTTTATTCCCCATTTTCCAAACTGTTTAGTAGGATAAATCACAGAATGAAAAATGAAGGAAAGATACAAACATTCGGCTCTCCCTGCAGAAAAGAGAGATAAGACCCAGATCTACATGAAGCTTCAGACCCAATCAGTGATCCGAAACAACAGAAAAACAAATTATCCCACGTGAAATAAAACAAACAAAAATCGTTTTAAAATCAAAATGAGTTATTGCAGAGAGAAAGCTCTAACAGCTAACAGCTTACCAAGGTTGTTGAACAGAGAACAAATCACCAGAAGACATCATAGAAAAACACAAAAGCTCTTGGCTTGAACAAACACCGGAAAACCAGAGAGCAGTATCATGGTTTTCCATGAGAAACATGGGCACTAGTACCCATTTTCCTTCTCCAAAACACACACTAACACTAGGCAGAAAACGATAGCTCGTCCTTTTTGAGAAAAATGGGAACAAACATCACGAGAGGAGAAAGAAAACAAAAGCTAAATAATCCAAAACCCAGATAGCCAAAATGTACTAACACCCTCCCCCAACAGAAACTAGAGTCACAACACTGTTACTGCCATCACAAACAACACCCCCAGAAAAACAAAATCCAAATTTGTGATGGGAGGGAAGAGCTGAAGAACACACCCAACACAGCAGAAAGAGAGAGAGGTATGAAAGTGCCGTTACCAAGTGGTGCGTGTAACTAGAAAACACTGAAATAAGGCGTCTTTCACCGTATTCACCTTCTTTGTTTTGTTATCCTCTTTTTTGGTGTTAAGAAGTGGAGGGAGTAGCAGGGAACAGAAAAAAAACGTTTGAAACCGAGGCGCCAATGAGGTTATGTGATACGCTCCAAAGTGAGCACGCGAGGGTCACGCTCGTGTTTGGGTGGGTCCCATATGGGTGGGAAGTGCTTTGTGATGGGGAGTGGCGAGTTGGGAAGTGTCGGAAGGGGTTAATGTGTGGAGATAGGAATTCCAAAGTTTCCATTTCGATGATTGTCTTGTTACGCATCACCATAAATACTAGTATTAAATAACATCATTCTCTTCCCTTCACTTCTTTCTTCTTCAGCTTGCTATCAGGGGTAAAAAGGTCACTCTAACACTTCAGCGCTAAAATTGGAAACTACTTCGTTAATTTATACATAGATTGAATCATTATGAATTTTCTCATTATTTTTGAACAAGGTTTTCTAATTAATATATATAAATATATAGTTAGATTTTTCTCACTATTATCGTTTCATAAAAAATAAAAAATATTTGTGTGAAATGATGATATAACTGTTTTATTTCATAAGTTTGGCCAAAGACAAAATTCGTGAAATCATATGAGAGTATATGATGGCAAATGTTTTAGTGGTAGCGGAGAAGTCTAGAAGCAAATCAAGTCATAAGTTCATGGATGAAGATTGTGGAATTTGGTAGTGGTGAAAGGTGTTGATAGTTCATGGTTTTGATGAGTTGTATGATGATGGAAGGTGTGTTTAGTGGTTCTGTAAGAGAGGTTGGGCCAACTCTTGGAGGAAGGTGGCTAGAGGAGGCCACTTGGATTGTTCTAGCCTAGTGTGACTTTAAAAGAGTAGTATGGCACAAAAATGACAGCATAACTTTACTCTAAATCAAAGATGAAATACAAGGGTGGATACACCTCTATTTATAGGCCAAGAGTGTCTCCTTCTAACCCTAAAAGCATGATCTCCTACCTTTTCTCTCATTGGCCAAAAATAAGGCCTTTTAACCTCTCCAATGATGGGAGGACATGTGGCCACTCACAAAACACAATCCTCTCTATTCCTAGAGTGTCATGTGGCCACTACTAAAAGTAAATCCTCTCCACTCCTAGGGTGTCATGTGGCTACCTTTCAAAAAGTAAATCCTCTCCAATGGAAGCATGACACATGGCACACACTTTTCACTTGGTTTGGATAACTAACTTTGGTAAAATCCTATGCTACGTAGGCCTTAATACAAGCCTTAATCAAACCTATACTACATGGCCAAATACAAGGCCTAAACCTATACTACTACTTCTTCAATGATGGCTTAAGATGGCCTAAGAGAAAGAGTCTAGGCCGTTCTTCCACAAATGCCTCCAACTCTTCATGAATGTGCTAGGTCATGGCAAGGGGTATGCCATCATCCCCTTCCTCTTGAAAAGGATTTGCCCTCACATCTTCAACATGGGCTAAAGGCAACTTCCTTTTCTTCACAATCTTCAATTCTTCCTTATTTTTCCACCAGGGTCAAATACCCATTTTATAACACAAGTTAGAACAAGTGTTATAATAGTGAGTATGTGAAGGATGTAGCTCCCAATAAGGATACACCTTAAATCAAGTGAATGATTAAGGTCTTGGAAAGTAGGAGCATTTTTCTTGAAAATTTTATTTCCCACACAATGATGCTTTGGGTCTTTTCTTGCCATGCTTCTAGAGGAAGATGGCAAGGAGACCTTTACACTTTTACACAAGCTTTTGGCCCTTAACATCATAATTTTCTTCTTGGGGCATTCTTGAGAGTTGTTCATCATGCTTTGACACTTAAAACAAAAGGTGTCTTTTATTTTCTTCTTACCTTCTTCTTTTTGTCTTTTATTTTCTTTTTGTCTTGAGACTTGAGACTTGTTCATTATTCTTTTTGTCATTTGTGTTTGATCCTCTTCCACTTGAGAAGGTGTGAGAGGATGAAGTACAAACTTCTTTTTATTGTGAGTGATGGTTATTTCATTGGTGTGGCCATTATGTATAGATTCCCTATCAAAAAGCTAAGGCCTTCCCAATAAAATGTGACAAGCATCCATAGGTATTATATCACATAGCACACTATCTTCATAATTTCCTATGGATAGCTTGACCATCACTTGTTGATTAACTTCCAATTCCTTGTCCTCGTTGGTCCATTGAAGTTTATAAGATTAAGGATGAGAAAAAGTAGTTAATCCAAGCTTGTTAACCAACCTAGTGGTACAACAATTTGAACATGAGCCACTATCTACAACAAGGGAACATGTTTTGTCTAAGATTTTACATCTAGTGTGGAAGATGTTATCTTTTTGTGTGTGCTCTTGTGAACTAGGTTGATTATGAAGAATCCTTTTCATCATAAGAAGTTCTCCCTCACAAGGATGGGAATCCTCACTTGGGCTTTCTTCTTCTTTCTTTGCACCACTTCTCTCACTCTCACTCTCACATTCCTCATCTTGGCTACTATAAAAATCAATACCCCTTAAGATCATGGTCTTTTTGGTGGGGCATTGTGATGCAATGTGACCTCTACCAAGACACTTGAAACACTTAATTTCACTAGTGTGAGTGTGAGATGATGTTCCCACCCTTGGCCTCTCTTTTTCTTTCTCCTCTCTCTTCTCCCTCCCTAGATTCCTAAAGGGTTCTTCTTCTACCACTTGCATACCCTCCCTCTTGTAGTCTTAACACTAGATTTAGAGTGGAAAGCTTTGAAACATTTTCTTAAGAGTTGTTGCTCTACCTTAATGCAAATTTGTACCAATTCATTTAAGTCTTGGTAGGGCAACAATTCCAATTTATCCCTAATCTCAAGATTAAGACCACTTAGAAACCTAGAGATAATGGTCTCTTCTTCCTCCCTAATCCCTACCCTCATGATGTAGAGCTCCATCTTTTGCCTATAGCTCTTTATGCTCCTATCTCTTTGTTGGAGCCTTTGGAGTTTCTCCATTAGCTCCCTATGATAGTATGAGGGAATGTGTCTTCTTCTCATGGCACTTTTCAAGTCATTCTAATAGAGAGTCTTCTTTCTCACACAAGGAAGGTCCACCAATACATGGCATTCCCTTAGAAACTCAATATGGCCAATGTGACCTTTCTCTCGTCACTCACATGACGACACTCAAAGAGTTGTTCAACTTTCATCTCTCAATCTAAGTATGCCTCAACATCTTCTTTAGCATGGAAATGGGGGAGGTCTACTCTAACCTCTCTTGGAGTGTGCTCTCTATCATGACTTCTATGTGTGTGAGGTTGATAATATTGGTTTGTGTTGAGATTGTTGATAAGGGGAGCACTGGTTTAGCAAAACCTTACAATCTCACAATGCTTCTGGTTTTTTATGATGACAACACATTATTAATAACACATGTACTGATATGTGTTACATGTTCATTACTTTCATGTGTATGATTTCTTGAGAACATGTTTGTGTTAATTTTGTTTATGTGTGCAATTTACTGCTTTCTACATGAGATATCATCTGTGATTGCATAACATATGTTTTAGAAAAGAAAACCACATGAACTTTGGTTGAACTTATATTGTGTGGCAAAACTACAAGTTTTAAGTCGACTTCATTATGAAGCAAGTCGATTAAAACTTGTGACTTTGCATAGATTTTCAAAAATAGTGTTGCGAGTATTTTTGCAAAGAAAGATTTTCAAAACTGCATTGAAGTGACATAGTTGACTGTATGCGCAAGCTACTCGACTTAGTTAGTTATGTTTTGAATTTCTGTTGATGCTTGTGAACTATAACGGTTATATTTTGTTTCTTTGACCAAGTATTAATTGTTAGTCAACTAAATTAAATGTGCAATCAATTTAGTTGGTCTGAATGCTACTAAATGTTATAACTGTCTAACTATAGTCGACTGTATTAGTAGTGTAGTCAACTATGGGAGCGTCTGTTTAACAGATGATATTGGTCTACAAAACTGTTATTTTTATACTTAAATTTGATACAAAACACACCCTTTATGACTTAGAAACTAGCTTGAAATCATGCATTTTGCTTAAGTTAGAAAATAAGAGAGTCAAAGGTCATTTTCTTGGTTTTATGCTTGGTTTCTCTTGTTTTGGCAGGATTTAACATGAATTGAATGAAGGAAGCTGGAGTAGGAAGGAGTTGGAGGCAAGAGAAGAAGGAAAAGTGATTAAAAGAAGAAACGCAAGCATCGTTAAGCGCCATAGTACCGTTGAGCGCCAACCTCTTGAAGGACTTCTCTGGCCAATGCTTAAGTGTCAATGCTGATGGGAAATTCAGTATCGCATCCACCGTTGAGCGGCACCGCTGAACGTTGCTACCTTGGTGAAAACGTTGAGCGTTCTTCTCAAGTGTCGCACCTACAGCTGAGCGGTGACCTAGCGCTGAGCACTGTACTTTTGGGCCTGGGCTAGTTTCTACTGATTTTTAATGAATTATAAATAGATCTGGACGACCTAGATGGTCTATCTTTTGGAAGAAGGGACGCAAAAACACACTTTTCACCCCTTGGAGGGGGATTTTGGATGAGGAAGCTCCAATCTACAAATTCTAGGGTTTATCTTTTCATTCTTTTCATTAATTTCATCTAGTTTCACCATGTCTATGGTGAAATAAACCTCCATTGTTGTAGGGAAAATGATGTAATCCTATTGAAACTCTCATATATTGAAATATTGATACTTTATTCATATGCTTTATTTCATTGATTGTTAGAGTTTTTCTTCTATTCTCTATGCATGCTTTGTTTAAGACATTATTCAATAGTGTGATCTTTGATTTTATCTTTATGGACACATATGGGTAGATCTAGACATGAGAAAATTCTCTCGGGAGCAATATTACCTAGACATAGGATAGCAGGATCGATTGCCTTTAAGCTTTTGTGCAAATGTAATGCATGAACAATTGTTAGGGAGACAAGACATTGTAAACTAGTAATTAGGAGTAGTCCCTCTTCACCAAGACATTGAGATTGGGATTAGGGTAAATTAGAAAGTGGCATTAACATTAATGAAAAAGTAGAATTCTTTAATATATGAGAGTGAATTACGATAAGTCGGAAACCCCAACAACACAATTCATCCATATCATCCAATTGCCAATTGATCAATCTTTGCATGCATATTTAATTTTCGTTTTTGCATTCTAAACACCAATTTTCGTTATTGAAGTCTTAAATAATCAAGAAATCATATGAAAGTCTAGGCCTATGAGTTGGTGGTTGATTTGCGGCTAAGGTTCGTGTTTTGGTCCTTCTGAGTGTTGCGACAAAGGTGGGAGTTGTTGGGGGTTGGCGTGTCGAGGGCGTTGCAGTGAAGTGGTGTTGGTTCGAGATTGGGCCACGAATATTGTTGTCGGAGATGTCAAGGCAGAGAAGGAGGCAGAGGTTTTTTTGGAGCTTAAGGAAGCGGAGGTACAATAGTGGGGAGAGAGAATCAATTGGACCACGGAGGTTGAGGGAAGGGAGGGAGAGGCCCACCACTCTACCGTTTAGGGAGCACTCGACGCCAAGCCACGCATTTACTTTTTCTATCTCTGACTATTGCATTATAAATTTGATCCAGAGGAGAGATTTGGAAAAGTGAATTTGGATGGCATTGATTACTATAACAGTCTAATTGACACACTTCTTTCAAGAGGTTTCATTTTTTCTATATCATTAATTCTATAGTTTTTCTATCTCTAACACTTTTCCTTTTCTGGTTTTGATTTAGGAATAAAACCTTTTATGACAATATCACATTATGATATTCCTGAAGAACTTCAGCAAAGATACAAAGGTTGGCTAAGTCCTGAGATTGAGTAAGTATTCTGATATGACAAGAGTTACCAAAATCATCTTTCATATACTTTGATTAGTGTAACATCATTAATATATCGACTTTGCTATCAAACTTGTAGAATTATATATTATAATTATGTTTTTAAGGTTACTTAGTGAGTGTGAATTAAGAGTTTAGGTGTCCAGATATGGGCAATCTTACGAGAAAGGTTTGAATGGAAGAAAACTCAAGGAGGGAGAATTGGTGTTGCCATGAATACCAACTGGTTTGAACCCATCAACAATTCTTCAGAAGACAAGAAAGCTGCGGAACGAGCTCAATCATTTTACATGAATTGGTAAATGCCTTTATTAAGTTTTGAGATTTGATGCATGCATGACCAGAAGAAAGTGCTCATTATTTGGTTTGGTCACAGCTCCTACTTTTTCCATGTTGAGGAGAAAAGAAGGGTCCTCTGCTTTAAGTCAAACAAAAGCAAAGTTTTGCTGATATAGTTACTGTTTTAGTGACTCTATTAGGTTTTGAAACTATGCATTGTGTTCTATATGTTAAATAAAACATCATAGACTTTGTCTCATAGGCAAAAGAGAGTGTCAATTCTCAAAATCCAAGTGTATTTCTTTGTCTCATCTTTTCTTTTTTATCTTAGTGTTTTTAACTTGCCTTAGGTTTCCATTGACGTTCTGTTCAGCACGCTGCAAACTTTGGTTGTATATTTGTCCATCTTTAGCTATTTGCCTTGACTGGAGAACTTGAAACTCTGTCTTTTGATTTTAATCTATGTGAAGCTGTTGCTTTAATGGAGCAGGTAAGCAACTTAGTCTCATTGTGACTAGTCAGAAATTTAACATTTCTTTGTTATTATACACATCCTGATACTTTTGATATCCTGTTTGATTAATATACGAGAATTTTAACTACTCTTCCGAGTCTAGACATTATTAATGGGAACTTCCTTTCATTAGTTTTTCTTTTTTTAATAGGATCTTGGTTATGTATGATTTCACTGTATATCCTAGTTATAAAGAATGGTTTTATATTTTCTTATAGTAATGAGTATTACTGGTTAAATATGTCTTTCTTTGGTTTACAATTACCTGATCAATAATCCTTATTTCTCATAGGACAATGTATTTCTCTGAATCCCGTCAAGGCTGGAATGCTTGGGGTAAGTGCGCCATATTTGTGGAGGTAGCCATATATTTTCCACATTATTTTGTTGATAATTATTTCTTCCTTATATAGTCTGAAACCAAAAGTATAATACTCCTTCAATTGGACAGTTAACAATATCTACCTCATTCTAGAAGTCAACAATATCTATCTTCATTCTTCAGTGCATGACAATTGGTTTATCCATTTTCTTCAAGTCCTTCAAGGCCTTTCAACACGTAAAGCGAAAGATGTTATCTTGTTTTAAAAAAGAATGATTACATCTTTTTTATTCAATTTAACCTATGTAGGATAAGATTTTATAATGAAGATAGTGAATAAATATATTGTATATAATAAATACTAATCAAGTAATGTTAAAAGAATTAAATGCCCATTAAATAACTTATTTATTTATTATATATGATTAGAGCAGTTTGCTTAACTTCCTAAGATATTTTTCTATTGGCTTTTACAGTTTTACTTGATATTTTGGAAGTCATTGAACTTAATTCTTCTGACTCTTTAAGACGGGGAGATATGTTCTTTTTTTATTTAGGCTTTGTAGAGCTGATTGGGAAGGGAAATATTCAATCATCTTGTCCAATTCAACTTTTTGATATTTTCCACCCAGTACTTTTTAATTTTTAAGCTTATGAAGATGCTCTATGTGGCAATAATTTTTGTTATTGTGACTGATATCAAGTTAACTAATAAGCTGCATTTAATTTTATTTAATAATTGTAATTAAATTTTCTTGTAGGTCGTAGCTGCGGCAACAGGGGTGGATATCGTGGAAGGGTCGTGGCTTTAAATCAAATGGAACAATCCAAGAAGTTGCATGAGGCAACTAGTTGTCTGGCATGAGTGTAGTGTAGTTGACTTGATTAGGGAAGCAAAGCCAAAGCCATGTCTAATTTTATGTATTTGTTTTGTTCAATTTTCTTCATTTCTCCCTTTCTTTTTCTCTGGGCCCGAAGAACTGTAGGGCATTTTCTTCTTACAGTTTTTTTGTAGATGTTTAGTTTTGAGACTTTTTCCACATAAGGCACCCTTTGTTTTAGACCTTGGTTAGTTGTACTGCTGTTTTGACCCTGAATCTCATTCTTTAATTTTTATTTTTATTAGAAAAGTGTTTAAATTCATGCCTTTTCCTTTTTAGATATATTTTTGCTTGTCTTTTAAATATTATAATGTTCCTCGGGTGTAAATTATAATGTTCCAGGGGTGTGTCTTTTAAAAAATTTCATTCTTTTATTTATCGACGGTAAAGGTTAGCGACAAGGGTTTTATCGATGGTTTCTGGACCGTTGGTGAGCCGTCGGTAATAGGTCATTACCGACGGTTTTTGGCTATTTCCGAGGGATTTGAGGGACTACCACAACAACAAGGGCAACAACAATTCTCTCTATCAGAAAGTTTGGAAGACACCCTTCAAAAATTTATGCAAAATGTCATCTCCTATCAGAAAAGTACTGAAGCAAGTTCCAAAAGGATAGAGATGCAGCTAGGATGCTTAATTGAGAAATTGGAAGATTCTGGGGTTGATACTGAAGTTAACCCTAGGGAGGAATGTCAAGTTACTATCACTGGAAGTGACAAGGTTGTTGATGAGGAAAAGATAGAGAAAGATGAGGAAAAGATAAAGGAAAAAGAAATAGAAAGGTTGAGTGAGAAAGATAGAGATGAAGAGAAAGAAAAAAAAGTGGTTGAGAAAAAAGAAAAAAAGATAAAGTGTGTGAAAATAAAGAAGAAAGGAAGAGAAAAGAAAAAGAGAAAATTGAGAATGAAGAGAAGTAAGAAAAAGAGGAAGAGAGGAAAAAAAGAAAAGATCATATGCAAAACCCCTTCCTCATCTAAAGAAGTATCATAGGAAGGAGAAGGAATGTGAGAGTTTTATGGAGATCTTCAAGAAATTGGAGATTAAAGTTCCTATGATTGAGACATGGAAACACGTGCTTGGTTTTATCAAATTTCTAAAGAAATTCAACAGAAAAAAGAAGAAAAAAAGAAAGAATATTAAGCAAGGAGAATACCAACACTTACTGATGGGTGTTTGAGCTTTATTGGGTCAAGCTAATGACGTGAAAAAAACGCTTGCTGGGAGGCAACACAGTTTCTGATTTTTTTAATTTGATTATTTGTGTGGTTTGAATTTGATTTTTCTTTGTGTGTTTGAGTGTTTTTTTAGGTTATATGCTGCTTCTGATGGAAGTGATGATAGCATCTACTAAAGGATGCTCCTACAACATCTAGTGATGGATGTTGCCATGATAAGGATGAGGAATATTAGCATCTACTGAAGGATGCTTTGTGATTAGGCATCTACTGATCGATGTCATTGATAACATTTACTGATGAATGCTGATGAAGATGAGAAAGATTAGCATCTACTGATGGGTGCTAATGAGAAAGATGTGCATCTACTGATGGGTGCTAGAAAGAGTTTGGGTCAGGCTCGTGACGTTAAACAAACACTACCTAGGAGGCAACCCAGTTGATTGGTTTATTTTTTTTTTTGTTCTTGATTATGTTCTAGTTGCATTTTAGGATTTGATTGTTAAATGTTTGAGTGGAGTGAGTGGAAATTGCATGTGATTCGAAAATTTTGAGAGTTAAAATTGAGAGGCATTGGTCAAGAACACTTAGAGCAAGCTAGGAAAAAGGAGAATTGAGGCTGTGCATACCGCTCAGCGGTAACCTGACGCTAAGCAGTGGAACTGCAAAATAGGTTTCTGGTTTTTAAATTATTGGGCTCAGCGTGGCTTGGCCCATTAAGCACTTTTTAAACCCTAAGGCGCGTTTTGGCCTCCACTTTCAGTCTCCATTCTTCTCAAAAACCCTTCCTCCACCATTTTTGCACTACTTTAGCATCCAAGTTTGGGGTTTTGTGAGAGCACAGCTATTTAGGGTTAATTCCTCCACATTCATTGAGCATCTTGCACACATTTGAGTATCTCAACCCAAGTAAGTACATACATTTTACATTCTAGGGTTTTGAGAGCATGATTTTATATGAGAATGGTTGTCTAAGCATGATTCTTTAGGTTTTTTGATGTTTGTGCATAATTGGTTGAAAATATGCAGTAAATTGTGGCTGAAACTGAAGTAAGATAAACCAGAATATCATTAAATATATAATTAAATATATTAGCCCTCAAAACAGTGGTTGGGCAAATACATCATTAAACCAGAATTTTCCATATGTTTTCAAAAGTAGAAGTAGAATAACAGTGATGTTTGGTAGCCTTAAACTATTACATAATGTTTGGTAGCCTTAAACTATTACAAAAGTTCCTTTCTACAATGTACTAGGCTTGAGGGTGAGTCTGATGTGCTATTTCAGATTGTTGAGTGGATGGAGTTGCTGAGGCTTGAGGCTGAGTCTGATGCACATGTCCTGCTTGGGTTGCTGATGGGCAACGACTTCTGTTATGGCCTTCTTCTCTACATATGCCACATCTTTTCCGCAAGCCAGATTTGGTCATTCTTGATTCATCCTTCCTCATTTCCCATTGCTCTAGTCTTCGTTTTCTCTTTGGTCTTCCAGGCAATACTTTTTTGTGTGGAGGAGATACATCAGGATATGGAGTAATGTTCCACATGTTGGCTCCATTTATGGGATATATAATTGATGAATATGTCTCCTCATATATGGACTTCATGTAGCAAGAGTCAATAAATTGTTCTCCATCAATGTTCAGGAACTTCATTGCAGCCAATGAATGACAGTAGGGGATTCCAGTCATCATCCAAGTTCTGCATGTGCAGGAGGAGTCATCTATGTTCACTACGAACTTTTCTCCATTGTTAGACATGTGACGAACTTCAAATAGTTTATTGCCTGACCAACTGTGTACAAGAAAACAATAATTATGAACCAAAGTAGTAAATTCAGATAACAAAATAGTGATTAATGGAATTTACCTTAGAATCCAATTTTTAGTTAAATGATATTCCTTTCTAAATCTGGATAGGATCTTGGGACAAATGGATCCACTAAATGATGATATGGTTGTTCTGTTCTTGGCCCATCTTTGCATGAGGTAAATCCGTATCTCCTCCAACATAGTAACTATGGGTTTACTCCTCGTAGAAAGGAGGACACTGTTGAAGCCCTCACTCATATTGTTTACTAAGGTGTCACATTTAGCACTTTCAGTGAACCTTGATCTTGACCAATACCTACCACAAATAACACTGATTTGTCAAATCTAGGAAGCATTTATATGAAGAGTTTTATATCTAGCTAATCACTATTTTTTTTACTAACCTGGGAGGGATGGCAATCAAATGCTTATAAGCATCTTCGTTCATTGCTCTTATATTTCTCATTTCCATCTCCCAAGTTTGTGGGTGTGTGGCTGTAGCTGCCCTCCACATTAATCGCTTCAGGTTTTTGCCAGGAAATTTCTTCCTGAAGTTGGCATACATATGCCTTACACAAAACCTTTGGTCAACTTTAGGAAGCAATTCATGTATTGCATGAAGTAGACCCTGCAATACAATATAAAAGTAATCAATAAAGTCAATAGTTAAGACCGTAAAGTTAAAATGTACAAGTCAAAATTAAAGATGAATATTACCTTTTGCTGGTCTGATATGAAGGTAAATGATGAACAAATTTCAGCCCCTCCAAGGTCATCTACCAATACTTCCAAGAACCACCTCGATGATTCCTTGTTCTCAACTTCAACAACACAGTATGCAATTGGCAACATCTGCTCATTTCCATCTCGGCCCACAGCTGTTAACAACTCCCTACCGTACTTACCTTTCAAAAATGCTCCATCTAAACCAATAATTGGCCTGCATGACAGAAAACTCTTTTTGCAGGCCTTTAAACATACATAGAATCTCTTAAAAATGACTTCACCCCCCACATTCTCAACGTCTAGCTTCACTGTTGACCCTGTATTTTTTTCCAGCAACTCATGGGCATAATCATACAACCTTTTGTACTGTTCTTTGAAAGAGCCATCAATTTGCTCTGTTGCTATGTTTTTGGCCCTATAGGCCATACACCTTGAAATACCAATGTTCCATTTCCTTTGAATTTTTTCCCTTATATCCACACCCTTAATTGTTGGATTTTCTCTAATACTTTTATGTATCTTGTTGCTCAACCACTTAGCATCAATTAATTTAAGGTTGAACTCCCTGCTGCAAGTATGGTTGTCCACCATAGTTCTCAATTGCCAAGTTTTGACTGCCTTCATATAACCACAATATAACCTCCATGGGCATTGACCTTTTGCACCCACACACTTGAACCTCATTCTTTGTTTATCATTCTTAACAAACTTAATATTTCTTCCATTATCTAACGCATAACTTTTTATGGCATCCAAAATATCTTGCTTTTCAACAAAATATGTCCCAACTTCCCACTTAAAGTCAACCATATTTTTTGGCAAAACAAATGTTGCAAAACTCCCATAACCCTCTACATCTGTATGCTCTTCGTCACTTTCTGCTCCACTAATTAGTTCTTCAGATTCCCACTCATCATCTGACAAACCTTTATTATTCCCACCCTCCACATTAACATCAGAAATGCTGTCAGAATCACTGGAACATGGTCCACTACACTCATTTGACAAACTTTGAACTTCGACTTCCACATTTCCCTCCAAATCTGCATGTATATCATCATCCATATCACAACCAACATTGACATCAACAAGCCCCTCCAACCAGTCAGTATTTCCATCACCACTGCCACTCTCAGAAGAGGAATTCCAACTTCCAATTTCAACATCTGGTTCAACTTCATTCTGTTCTGCACCTTCATCTTCACCATGACCACCAACTTTCTCAACTTGCACTTCTCCATCAACATCACCCATCTCTTCCAACACTCTAGTTCTTGCTTGTTCAACTCCATGCCCCTCTTCCTCTATAATAGCCTGAACTTGTACTTGTTCACCCATCTCTTGTTCTTCACAAACCAGCTCTTCCAACACACCACCAACTTGTTCAACACCATGGACCTCTTCCTCCATAACAGCCTGAACTTGTACTTGTTCACCCATCTCTTGTTCTTCACAAACCAGCTCTTCCAACACACCACCAACTTCCACTTGTTCTTCATCATCATCAACACCCATCAGCATATGTATGACTTGGGCTTCAGAAACAAGGTGTATCACAAACACATGCGCCACACCATTCAGCCTAGCTAAATTAACGACATGCATGGCAGCAGTGTCATCACACAAACACTCTAACTTATCATCCAACACTGAAGCCCCTCCTACAAAGTACCAAAGTTCTTTAAACTCATGGTATCCCAAAGATTTGACTACACTAACAATAACTCCAAACATCTGGGTCAAATGTAAACCTAGATGTCTCCCCCCCTTCATACTCCAGCTTCCCATCATTAACTAATTTCCCTCCATGGTGAAACACAACCTCAAATTCCTTGTCCATGACGTAGAAACACTATATATATAAGTATTTATACACCTATAATGTAATCACATGACGACAAAACATGTATTAAAACGCACTCACACAGAAACAAACCATAAACAAAACGCACTCACACAGAAACACAGAAAAATAACTTTAAACATGGGGGGACCAAGGGGACCACAACATCGCAATAAAAAATGGAACACAAGGACGGGACCACAACGCAATATAAATAATCAATACAAAAACAAACTTTTACTCACCTGGCCACTCCACAACTCCCACAACGACGACAAAAGAACACTCTGTCAGAAGAACTTTGGACGAACCATAGAAGATCTCCGAACAACTCAGATGAAGTTTCGATTAAACCCTAAATTCCCAAAATGAGACCCCAAATGGTGAAATGGATTGCACTTTAGAGGAACCCTAACAGAAGAAATTTCTTCCAATTTCTGTAATAAACCCTAATTAGATTACGAAAAATCCTAATCCCAATTTCTCTAATAAACTTTGCTTTTATTCCATTCCAATTTTAAAACTTCAATTATTCACATGGATATAAGAAACTAACATTTGCCTCCATGTCACACACACACTTAACGCCGTCAGCCCCAATTTAACAGAAAGGACCTAATTGATACAATATTTTGAATATTAGGACCCAATTGAGAAAACGAAAAAAAAGGGACTAAATTGAGATTCTACGCGAAAATAGGGACTTAGTGAATGATTAAACCTTATTTTAAACTTTGTCTTAAGGTAATTATATGTTTGCATGAGCATCTGAGAGGGGAAAGGCATGAGATTGAGAAATTGAAGCTTGAAATCAAGTGCACAGGGTGAGATGGCTCAAAAGCAAGCAAAGAAGAAGAGAAAATTTTGCAAACCGCTGAGCGGTTGCAGCGTGTTTTGGGCTCGGGCTTTCTTAAAGCTGAGCGGTTTTTGGTTCTTTCACTTTAAAACTTCTTCTTTGCATTTCGCCAGAGCGGTCTCCCTAAGCCCTATCACTCCTCTTTCACTTTTAAAAGTTTTTTAGAGAGATTTCCCCACTTTTCCATCACTCACTCACCAAAAATTCAATTTTCTACCATTGTTTTGTCAAAGTTTGGGGTTTTTGGTTGAGGGTTTTGTATTGGAAAGGGCATTCATCATCAAATTGGACAATTTTTGCAAGCATTCAAAGTCTCCACTCAAGTAAGTTGTGCAATTTCATGTTTAGGGTTTCTATTTTAGGATTTATTGATGAACATGTTTAGGAATATGATAAATTAGGGCTTTTGATTTCTATGCATGATTTGATGAATTAGTAACTGTTTGAATCAAGTGAATTGCATGAAATAGGTCTGGAATGGTAGATTTAGCAATAGAGTGGAGATTAGGGTTGTTAAAATAGGGATTTTGAAAAACTCCTTTGAAGACCGCTGAGCGGTCTCCCTCGCCGCTGAGCGGAATTCATACAGATTGGGGGATTTTGTGTTTTTGGGTGCTTGGAGGCTGAGGGGCCCTGTTTTTCCTTTAGTATTGAGTGTTCTAGAAATGTAATTGATGATGCACTAACCTCTAATGATGTTTCTGTGAATGTTATTGAAATTATTTGATATAGGAATGTCTACCTCAAAGAGAGTGAAAACCATGGGTAACAAGAGGAAGGAGCCAGAGAGACCAAGGAGATTTTATTCTACTAGGTTTCTCTCCAGAAAGCATGAGGAGCATTATGCTACTGTCCAGGAAAGGCGTTTACTGATAGAGAGGAAGGTCATGTACATTCCTGATTTAGCTCCAGAGTTTCAACTAGAGATTAAGAGGCAAGGCTGGGAGAGATTGACCACTTATCCTGCACCAGCTAGTGTTGAGCTGGTAAAGGAATTTTACATTAATGCCTTACCCAGAGGAGGAGTATCTGTTGGAAGATATGTGAGCTATGTGAGGGGGCAGTTGGTCAGATATGATCCTGACACCATCAACATTTTCTTGGGGACTGAGTGGCCAGGAGAGCAGTGCAACTATGCTGCTATTTTAGGGGAGTACAGGGATTATGAAGAAATTGAGAGATGGATGTGTATCCCTGGGAGACATTTTCAGAGAAACCCTAATGGAGCACCAGTCAACATACTTAGGGAAGATTTGACTCCTCTAGCCAAGTATTGGATGACATTTACTCATGCCAACATATAGCCATGTTCCCATGTTTCTGATATCACGATGAATCAGATTCTTGTCATCTACTGCATGCTGAGGCAGATGGATGTTAATGTCAGACAGATTATTGCTGACGAGATTCAGAGTTGTGCTACTACTGTGAGTAGCAGGACACCACTGGGACATCCGTCCCTGATTACATATTTGTGCCAGCAGGCGGGAGTGGACACTGTAGTCCCACCCTATGAGAGGCCGAGGAGGGCTATTGATGCTTCCTATTATCGTCAGTATTGTGGAGGTGATGAGCCACCCGGAGCAGTTCCTAGGAGACGTCCTAGGAGAGCAGCAGCACAACAGGTACCTGTAGATGCACCGGCACAACATGCTGAGCCTTTCTAGATGAGGGACATGTATATGTCCATGATGGAGGCAAGGATGGAGTCTCTCCGTAAAGGGCAGGTGACAACTGCTGAGATGATTATAGGATTATATGATCAGCCACCAGTACACAGGTGGACTATGGATGAGTTCCATAGTACGATGGCTTGGCCTCAGGAGCAGGTACAGGGTAGTGGGTCTGAAGCAGCCGAAGCACCAAGCAGAGATGATGATGATGAGAACTTTGAGGATGCACAGGATGAGGAGGAGTATGACTCAGATGAGGACTTGCGCTGAGAGCATCGACTGATGGATGCTAGTACTTGGACAAGGATTTTTTTTTTACTTTTGCACTTTGAATTTGTAGATTAGGTTAAATTTTGTTGAACTTTTATTTTGTGTCTATGCTTGGCTTGTACAATGGTTCTGATGGTAGTATTATAATCCATGACAAGTATTTGATCATGATTAAACGTGGTTGATGATTGAGAATGTATGTGTGATGATATCTAGTTGAATGGTTCACTAACTATATGAACAGATGTATTGTGGTTTATTATTGTGATTGTGATGCTAAGCAAGATAAATGAATGATGCGTGAGAAAGCATGTTGTGTGAAGTCTTGAGCTCCAGAGTTTTTACTGATATATGTACTGTTCACAAGGAATCATGAATGATATTGCCTTAGTCTTGATAATTGATTGCTTTGCATGCTTATGTTATATGATCAAGGCCATGTTTGGAAGCCCTTATCAAGCCAAATTTTCACCCAAAAAGTTTAAAATGTTATACCCTTTTTGATCCTTGGCCTTAAACAGATAAAAACCCTTGATTTGAAATTAGTTATCTTGAGTAGGGTTGAGAATAATCTTATGTGATGAAAAAGTTCAAGTTTGGGGTTGTATGGGAAAAATTGAAAGGAAAGAAAAAAAAAACATTGATTTCAAAGTATTGAAAATAAAAATGTATGAGTAAAGAAGAAAAAGAACTCAATGCAAAATTGATAAAAAGGGAAGAAGTTGGGAATAAAGGAGATTGGTGATAGAGAGAGTTTAAAACTTGAACCTTTTCAATGATGAAATAGCTCTCTTAACTCAAGGATTTTGCAATCCAGAAAAACCAAATTTTCTTGATAACCCAGCCTCATTACAAGCCTTGGAAAAGTCCTTGTGATGGCATTTGCATGTAAGGATTTTGATTGTTTTAGATAAATGGCAATATTGTTTTTTGTGAAATGTGAATAGTAAAGAGTGGAGTGATTATCTAAACACTCGAGTGATTGAGTGAAACACTTGCTTGGTCAGAATTTTTGAAATCCATGTTTACATCTATGCTTAGTGGATTGATCATTCATGAATAAAACATCTGTTGGGAAATATTGAAGAAGGTGAACTAGATTGGATTGAAAGCATGCTTGCATTTTGGTAGGATTCCACTGAAAAATCTAAATTGGAAAATAACTTGTCATGAAGAAAAGGATTTTGAAAAGTGTAGAACTATTTGATGAAAAATTGGAAGGCCAAGTTTTGTTTTGTTTTGCTTGAGGACAAGCAAAGTTTTAAGTTTAGGGTTGTGACAACGGTATCAAAACCGTTATTTTCATGCATAAATTTGATATTAAAACACACCCTTTGTAGCTTAAAATAAGCTTAGAATCGAGTAAAACTCTTAAGTTGGGTCACATGAGAGTCAAAAGTTGTTTTTAGAGATATTATGCTTGTTTTGCATTGTTTTGCAGGGTTTTTGATGACAAATGAAGATGGCAATGAAGTAGGAAGGTCATAGACTCAAGAATGAAGGAGAAAAAGGAAGAAAAGAAGAGGCTGTGAACCGCTCAGCGATAAGTTTCACCGCTGAACGCCCTAGTTCAAGAAAAACTAATGTCTGGTGCCCAAGCGGCGACGCTGAGCGTCCAGGACGAGAAGAGGCAAATTGCTCAGCAGTCAATTTTGGCGCCTGGGCGGTGGCATGTGTTGAGGCAAACCGCTGAGCGGCCAATTTAGGCGCTTGGGCGGTTGTCTGTTTTTATATTTTGGATTCTGAAATCTTTCTGTTATCTTTTTGGCTTATATATAGCCTTAGTGCGAATCCAAATGTAATTCTTTTGGCAAAGAACAACGTCCACAGTAGCTTTACACCTTTGGAGGAGATTTCTTGGATGCTTTGGCTCCAATTTATCAAATCTAGGTTTTGTTTTTCCATTCTTCCATTTATTTCATCTAGTTTCACCATGAATATGGTGAACTAAACCCTTTGTTGTTGGGGAAAAATGTAATCTTTTGAAACTCTCATATATTGACATTCTTGTTTACCTTATATGCTTGCATATGCTTTATTTATCAGTTGTTGGGTTCTTTACCTGTATTTAATGCTTTTACCGTTTAACTCATTCAGTAGATGTTGTTTGTCTTTATTGATACGGGGACGTACAATAATGTCATGAACTGGGGAGAATTCCTTGATTATGTTAATACCACCTAGGGATAGAGGTAGGACGATCAATTGTATTTTGCTTCCACTTATCATGCATTATTAATTACTAGGGGAGGCTAGGGATAGCAAGCCGGTAATTAGTAATAGGCTCTTTTCACCAAGGGATTGGGTTAAGGGTAGACCAAGAAAGTTTGCCTGGCAATTTGATAACAAGCAAAGTAAATAAAAAGAGTAGATATATGAGGGTGGATAAGATGAAATTGTAAACCCCAACAACCTCATTCATTCATAGTTTCTTTTAGCTAATTGAATTCTTGCATTTGCATGTTTATTTCTGTTTTGCATTCAACTACTCAAATTAACTTTCTTTTTCTCAAGTCTTAAACAATTTGTTTACACGAAAGAAGAGGCCTTAAGAGTCCTCTAGGAAGAATGATATTGGGATTACCGATTTTTATTACATTATACGATCTGGTACACTTGTCAGGGGTTTAACAGTATACTATATGATAAACGTATGATAGTTATTTATTTTTGGTTCTCTATGTAAGTTAGTTTTTTTTGTGGGTTCTTTTCTTTTAGAGTAGTAGTAGTATTCATCGGCGTCTTATTAGTGAACAGTATGGGGTTTCTGAGTTCATACTATATATGTTAAAGAACACGCAAAACCAGTGAACGGGGCATATTTTTCCCCTTGTGTTCATTGTCTCAATCTAGTATATTAAGACTCTGACAACATCTGTGATCATCTGTTCATCTATGGAATAATGAGAAGTTATACAGTTTGGACTTGGCATGGGGAGGTGTCTTAACATTGTTAAAATTACATTGTTTTAATTACTTGGGCAATTTATTTATTGTCTGTTCTAACTATAATTTAGTAACTTTTTAAATAGGTATGACAAGCTCTGGATCAAGTCAGACGGGAGGAGGTGGTAGATCTATGACTTGGATGCCTGGTGTCACATCCTGTCAGGTTAATGATAAACCATTGTCGGTGGAGTTTGATCCTAAAACATTTGTGGCTATAGGGTAACATGCAACAGAGTTTAAGAGTTACTTGGGCACGCTGGCAAGATTTCATGGCCCTATTCTCGCTACCCGTTAGGGTGATGTGATGGAAGACACCTTGAGGAGATGACGATTGAAGCAGTACGAAGACGAACCGGACCTCCTCGAGGCTTTTCTGACGAAGAATACGCAGCGGAAAATATTGAAGAACCTCTAGAATGAGAGAGAAACCGAAGAGACTCTAGATCAACGCGGAATCAGAGAAGAACAAACCAGATCTAAGAAAGGAACTCAGAGATCCGTAACCTAGACCAAAGTAACCCTAGAAACGAGAGGAATCATTAAGTGGACCGATTAATCGGTGGAAATGGTATTTTAAACGGTGAAAATGGAAGATCGGAGGTTGGAAAGGTGTTTAATTGGTCAAAAAGCCGAATCAATCGGTAGAAATGGACGAAGATGATGAGCAAAGGTTTTTAATCGGTGTAAACCAAAAGAAATGATGAAGGAGGATGATCTGTGAAGGAAATGGAACTTACAAAGAACAAAGAAGTCGATCTGTGATGCTGAATGGTTAGAGAAGATGAGAGGCGCTCTCGAGAGCGAGGGAAATGCCTCTCGGGAAATGGCTGATGCGCGACTGATGTGGCAGTGAAGGACGCGTGGATAAGATGCGCTGACACTGGTCAGAAGCGGATTGGAGGGAACAGTGATGTTGTCTGACGAGAGAGAAGCATCGTGGAGTTTTGGAAAATGGAAGTGAGAGAGGTTTTTGGAAGATGGCTAAAGGGAGTCTTTGGACTCTCTAGCCTTGTGAGTTTCAAGAGAGAATTAATTTCTGATTCAGAAAATTCAATTCTTATTCATCTCAAAAGTGCCAAATACAAGTGAGGAGCTGGGTATTTATAGTAACCCATGCTCCTTGCAAGCTAAACTACGTGTACGATAAAATGTAAAAATATGACAAAAGAGGATTGTGTCAGGAAGGATTCAATCATACCCTCCCTCTTAAAAAAAGATTTGTCCTCAAATCTGGCAATCGCCTTATGAAGAAGCTCCACACAGTCTTGGGAACATGGCCAACTTAAAGTGGCCTTATTCTTTTAGATCCAGTATTCTTCCTCCTGGATCAAACACAAATCTGCAATATGCATAAAATATATCTTCAATTAATATGGATCCAAAGAAGAAATTTTCTATAAACACAAGAGAATAAGAACTTCTAATATTTTGATTTGTAATCTTTGAAAATTTTAGAAGTCCAAATTCAATATTGTCTTGAGTTACTAGTTTTCCTGAAGATAACAATAACTCAAGATTTGAATTGCCATATTTTGAAAAAGTTTTCATTGAATATGGGATGGCAATTGACTTGAAAGAGAGAATAATATTTGAAGATTGAACAATAATTGGAAAAGAAGTAAAGATTTCGAAACCTTCCCTTTTAGGTTCCATGATCTTTGAAAGAATAGGAGTTGTCATCATTAACAATTTCTCATTTTTCTTTCTTCTCTCCTTCTTTCCTTTCTCTCTTCTCTTCTTCTCTTCTCTCTTTTTTTCTCTCTTCTTCTCTCCTCTCTTCTTCTTTTCTCCTTTCTTTTTCTCTTCTTCTCTCTTATTTTCTTTTCTCTTTTTCTTCTCTCACTCTCTTCTCTTCTTTCCTTTCTTCCTCTTCTTTTCTCTCTATCTCTCTTTCTCTTTTCTTTTCCTTGATCTTTTTAAGTCTTGCCCCAAATTCTAATTCTCTACGAAGAAACCCATGATCACTTAAACTCTCAAGAAATATTTTTCCACCTTCAATGCAATCTCTAATTAGTTCTAGGTTTCTTTTAATGCTTGAAGGCACAAACTTTCTTCTCATGCAAGCTTTTAATTCATACCAATCATGAATGGAGGACTTTCTACCTTTTCTATCATGATATTGTCTATTATTCCATCACTCACTTTCATGCTCTTCAAAACTAGAAGTGTAAAGACTAAGGATATAAGATTCAGATTTACTTCTTCTAAGCATGAATGGATGCATGTCATTAATTTCCCTTTCCCAAGCTAGGTATGTTAATGCACCAATATCCTCACCAAAAAATGGAATATTTTCCCTAGCTTGTTTATACAAATCATCCTCAATCCTATCAAATTCATGAAATGAACAAGTCTTCCTTCTAGCTTTATCAAGTTCTCTTTTGATTTCTTTGAAACTAAGAGGGGAATCAAAATTAGAAACACTAGATGACCTATATGAACTAGAAGAACTATATGAATAACAAGACATCTTTGTTTCTAAAATTTTTCATACTCTAAAGGATTAAAAACTTCCACTTTAGACAAGTCCCAGGTAAGAGAGGTGAACCACTAGGGTTGCTTAATACCAAGTCTTACCTTAGCCAGAAATGTCTTAAGCTACTAACTAATTCCCCTTTAAAATAAAATCACCTTTAAAATCAAAGTGCAAGACTCAAAGAAACAAGCACAACTAAAGACAATTACAGCGGACTCTAATGACCCCTACGTCCGGACTCTAATGTGACAAAAGTCACAGCTAAACATGAAACACAATCAAAGGCAATCAATAGAAAAAGAAAACAAGTAAAGTTGCCAAGAGTTGGAAAGAGCACCAAGGACTCTTCCAATCCTCTTGGAGTTTATAAAAGGCTCTTTTACAAAAACAAAAACTAAAAAACTAACAGTGGGCTAAACACAAGCCCATTACAATCAAATTGATCAAACTAATACAAACAAAAACATTCACGCTGCTGCCACGGTCCTTGTTCACTTTATCAATGTTGCATTCTGGATAGTTGTCTATGCTAGCTCCTCTAGTCAACTCTCTCGGTCTATATCACGAAGCTCTCTGGTGTAATCCTGCAAACACAAATGCACACACCTAGATAAGTGACTTTTCCTAACAGGTTTCAAAATATAATGCACAAGATAATGAATTCTCCCTTTCTCGGTCTTGCACAATTTGACGTGGAGAATGAACCTATTTGAACTCAATTTACAATCTTATTCAAGTTGGTGTTGCACACAAAACTCACACCAAATTCAGTACACAACCAACAATGTTATCATAAAACCACACAACAAATTAAGAGTTCTCCCTGCAATTAGTCAGCTCAGATATACACACACAATCAAACCCTTATCCAGCAACAAAGTCAGGAAATCACTAATCAATTTAAACAATAGTGATTGCAGTTGTAGTTGAAACAAATCATAGTTGCTCCAATCTAATTACTCCAATTTCCTTTCCTGCACCATGAATAATCCAAAACAGTGAGCAAAATACTGAATTATCTCTCTCAAATTGCCAAGGAATTAGGCTAATTTAGTCTCACTAAACTCACAACACTCAAGGCTTCTCTTTAAAAATTTTAAAGCACACAAATGAAGGTTTGGAAGGGAGATTCTCCCTTGGCAGTACAAAGCTGGATAGTCCTTCAGACCACCACCACCTAGGATGCTACCAAGCACACAAACCTCTTTCAATTTCCAAAAAACAAGAGTGAACAACTTCTCAAGCAATAAATGGCTAGGCTAAAGCAATGACAGGTAGACAGAAGATGACAGAACACATCTAAGCAATGACATGGACAGCACAAAAGAGCAACTACTATAGACAGTCTCTAGATTAGATGAAGAAAGCAATTAAAGCTCCAATTTAAAGAAACAGCAAAATAGAAGTCACATGTATTGGACAAAACCAAGAAGGTCAATCAAGACAAGCAAGAAAAAAAAAGGCAATATAGAAAGGTTGGCACACAAACATAATCCTAAGAAATGATCTAGAATAGATTTAGAAAGCAATAAACCAGTTACAAGTTGTATAAAATCAAATTCAAGCTCAAATGACAATTAGGCAAAACTGTTTGTGAAACTGCCTAGATCAATTTTTCTAAACTGATGCATCAAATTAAACCAGAAATGGCACGGGTTTGGATCTTCTTTTTGTACTTTTGAAGAGTTTTTATATTGCAATGTAAACCAAGCTTTTGCTGCCAATCCTTATTCAGCTAATGATGCACAGAACAGCAAACACATATGCATTTAAAATTGAAAACAACTTGTACCAGAAACAATTAAGTGCAGAAATTAATGGCTTAGAAAAGAATTTGCATCAGATTACTTTAAACACTCAATTTTACAACACGAGCAACTTTGAATAACTGATATAAACTTTTATGTGTTGCCAATTGAGGTTAAACATCAGTAGTTTGAAAATTAACTGGTATAGTTCCATGTATCACCCCAAATCAGTCAAATCCACTACCAGTTTTGAAGTGTAAAGGTGCAAATAACTTTTAGGCACTCAATAGGAATCAGAATCAACAATTAAAATTTTCACAAAGTGGCAGAACTTGTACTGGATGGTTAGCAAAAGATTTAAGTGTTATACCAGATTTAAAACACTAAAGAACATGACTCAACAATAAATGTGCAGATCGGTCAACTGCTAAAACATTTGATTCTAGATTCTTGCAGAGTGGTGCTACCCGCTGGATTGTCTTAGACAATTCTCAGTTCATATGGTATGCATACATCACCATTGCATCACATCCAACACAGACAGAAACAATCATTCACTACAGTGCAGTTTCAAAAGAAATTGAAAACCAGATTTGAAACAGATCAATTGGCACTGTACTGTGATGGCATTCAAGATGCACTAAGCTCGTTAATCATTGCTCTTGTGGTGTGCATCTATTGAAAGACCAATTCCAAATTTACAGCTTTATCCAAACATAGTTTCAACTTCAGAAATTAGACAAAATTAACACGAATGACATGACTACACATAACAAAAATGATTTAGAAATCAAAAGACTCAATCAAACAAGATGAACCGAATTAAAATGATGGAAAAACTAATTCAAGGCACAACAAGCACAGAACAAATCAACACAATCTTAGAACCTATTTGAATTTGTAGAACACTCAAGATAATGCACAGAAACACAATTGGAACAAGATACAACACAAGACAGTAAAAACGAATGTATTGAACAACGCGGAAGTAAATACAACTCTGAATCAAAAACAAATTGAGACAACAAGATGAATCAACACGAACACATACAACGAGACAACACCGAAACAGAGACGTGAATCAAACAAATTGAGAATCAATGATGGGTGTCGCACCCCATGCAAATTTAATGTGCAATTAGAAAT
Organism: Vigna reflexopilosa; assembly: GCA_027742785.1. Lineage (NCBI taxonomy): Eukaryota > Viridiplantae > Streptophyta > Magnoliopsida > Fabales > Fabaceae > Vigna > Vigna reflexopilosa. Next base: position 14,651,100 of record CM050917.1, on the reverse strand, counting down.
GCAGTATAGCTAGGAAATGACTCCTAGGACGTCTCTCAAGGACCAATTTTGCGGTTCTAGAATTAAGTTAGACACGAAGTGGGGGGGGTTTGTGAAAAGTTTTGTGGTGAATATGGATGAATAAAATTAAAATACGGACGAATGCAAACACAAAAACGCATACAGAGATGTAGAAATACGGAATCAAACACAGAATGAAAATAAACAGTCGATCATTAACTTAATTACAATTTTCCAATCACAGATCAACAAAATAGAGTTGTGACTCAAACCTCTAATCCAACAATGTTAACCAACTAAGCGGAGGTTAACCCTATTATCATAAAAGCGAACTAAGCGGACGCAGTGTTAATGTCAAATCTAATTTACACCATGCAGTTACATCAACTAAGTGAAGATGTAACACCAACTGGGCAACTAAGCGTATACCCAATTGCAAGTGCAAATACAGATTTCACATTAACCACGGTCAGAGTAGCAACCACAATTACAGTACAGAAATCTCAAGGAAACATCATAATATAACTAATGACCAACTGAATTAATTTAAGCTAGCATGACAATTAAATTAACACGACCAAACACATTAGACAACATTAAAATAAATTAAAATACTAGACACCAACACTGTTTCAAACAATTATCTAGCACAGTTAAATGAATTTAAATGCAAAACTAAATCAAAGAAATCAAAAGCAACTAATCCTACTAATTCAAACAAAAGAAATAAACAAACATTGTTTTTCTTTTACCAAGCCACATGGCACATGCTCCTCCAAATTAAAATTGCAAATGGCCTAAAATGGGACCTCTTGGCCGTGACCTCCCAAAGAAAGAAAATGAAATTCTTCTCTCCACCAAGCTATTAACGTGCAGCCCCCACTTCTCCAAGGCAATGTAGTCACGGTTTCCAAGCACCAAAAACCACAAAAGTTAAAATCTCCTTTCTTACAAAGACAAGTCAATTACACTTCCCAAGAGTAATGAAAATAAATATTTGATTCTAAAGTTCTCTCCCTTTTGCCGAGACATGGTCTGCACCAAACACCAATTCAATTTCTTCCTTGCATAAACAGTTAAATATATTCCCCTCTTGTCCCATGTGCTCCATTCTCCAAGAAAAGACATGTGCTACCTATGCTATCATGAAAACCATGCTTCCTCTCTCCTCCAAGTCAAAGCTACACTACTAACAATGTCTAACACAAAATGAAATGTTCAATAACTCAATGACCGGCCACCATCTTCCACCTCTTGGTTACGTAAAACATAAAGCAAGGAATGAATTTCTTAACTCAAAAATATGGAATTACTTCTACCAAGGTGCCACATGTGCATGGTCAAATGGAATAAGATTTAAAGTAAGACATTCCCTTTGTCTAAACCACAAACACGGTCCTTAGAAAGCAAGGCCAAGAACCAAACCCATTCCCTCAACCACATCACCGCACAAACACATCGAAAAGAGAAGATTACACCACTTCAACCAAGCTTAGCCATCAAAGTGAAACAACATTGCTACACTTTTCTCCTCCATTTCACCAATCTTTCTAAGAGCAAAAATGAAAGGAAACTTTGGGTGTAAATGCTGTCACCGTCCAGCCATCAAAGTGAAAGGATACACTTCACAAATTGCTTGCATCAATCAAAGTAAAAGCACAAGAAGAAAAGAGTTCAAGCTTCCAACAACCATGAATCAACTCAAGTTCTCTTCACTCCAAAGCTCAATGTATAATACCTTTTCTTCATTCAAGAAAGGAAACTCAAAGAGAACTAGAAATGTGCAGCAAATGAAAAGGAGAAAGCAAAATCATTCTTCATTCAAACCAAACAACCACCGTGAAAATGCAAAGAACCACCTCCAAGCTCAAGCTTTCAACATTCAAAAGGAAAATGCAAGAAGAGGAGTGATGAATCTCCCTTCCATTAAGCAAAAATAAGTAAGATTGCAAGCAAGAGAAGAAGAAAATGCATTCTTGGTTCATTCCATCTCTAAAAACTGAAAACCTCACAAGCTCTCCAAGAGAGTGTTCATACAAGGCAAAAGCAAAATGAAAGTGTAGTGTTCAAGATGAAGTGACGGCTCTCCAAGCTCTATGCCGTGAGTGTGTCTCCAAATTGGGTGGGGTCCACCCAAAAAGAAACCCTAGGGGAAGCCATGTGTCTCACAAAATTTGGACATTTACATTTTTGCCACTAAAGGGCCCATTGCACAAAATCCTAATTAAAGTTCCTAAACAACTAAGTTACAATTTAATTAAAATTGAAATGACTAATTGAAGATTCTTTAATGACCACGCCACCTCCTAATGCTCCAAAAGATATCTCCAAAATTTCCTTGCAACTAAAAATGCAATTAATCAACTCAGAAAATTCAAATTAGCGAAAATACGAATTTCCGATCAAATTAAGCAGAATTAGGAAAAACGGGAAAATAGCGGACAATTAAACACAATTCCTTGATTTATTTAAGTGCAATAAACTAAATACAGTCAAGAAAATATCAACTCATCAATCAAAGAGAAACAAAACACAAAGCAGTGAAAACAAAATCAGAGATCGAGATACTTAACTTTAAGCGCGAACGAATGTTAACAAACTGGCAAGTGTACCAGATCGTTTCAAGTAATATAATTGCTAACCCAATATCGTTCTTCGCAAAGGACTCGCAGGCCTTATCGTTCCTGCAAATTGAAATCGTAACTGATTAGACTTTCTTTCTGTTTTTATCTTTTTGTTTTTATTTTTCTGTTTTAATTAAAAAAAATGAAAATAAAAAATTATATCTTTTTCTGTTTTAAAACGAAAAAAAAATATCTTTTTTTGTTTTTATTTTTCTGTTTTTATCTTTCTGTTTTTAAAAAAAACGAAAATAAAAAATTATATCTTTTTCTGTTTTTATTTTTCTGTTTAAAAAAACTGAAAAAAAAATATCTTTTTCTGTTTTTATTTTTCTGTTTTTATCTTTCTGTTTTTTAAAAAAAAATGAAAATAAAATAAAATAATATATTCTCCTTATTCTTCTCCTTATTCTTCTCCTCATTCTTATGCTTATTCTTCTCCTCATTCTTCTCCTCATTCTTCTCCTTATCTTTCCATCTTTCTATTTATTTTTCTTTTTTATCTTTTTATTTTTTTATCATTCTATCTTTATCTTTTCTATAAAAAAAACGAAAATTAAAATAAAAAAAATATCTTTTACTGTTTTTATTTTTTTGGGCTAAGTTTGTGCTCTAGTGCAATGTTCTTTAATGTATGCAGGATAAAATTTTTGGCACTAGGAGCACAAGATCATCAGGAGGCAGATAAGGAAGGAGAATTGGTTCACCAACACCCTGATGTGAAAAGTGACAAACCCAAACCTGGCACACTAGTAAAATTCAAGAATAGGTTATGGGTTGTCAAGACTATCAAAGCAAACAAGAATTTTTGAGATTGAGGAACCATAGAGTTGGTGATAAAGGAAATTTCCGAGATGTTGTTGGTGTCATAGAGGAAGGAAGAATACCAACATAAAATATCAACACCTACTGATGGGTGTTTTGGCTTTACCGGGTCAAGCTAGTGACGTTAAACAAGCACTACCTGGGAGGCAACCCAGTTGATTGATTTATTTTTGCATGTTTTAATTCTTGTTCTAGTTGCATATGTGAGATAAGTGATTGGGAATTGCATAAAAATTAAATTTTGAAAGTTGGAATTGAAGGTTTAAAGGGTTAAAATGTTTTAAAAAGAAAAAAAGAGAGGGGTGTAAACCACGTCCACCGCCGGGCGGTGAACTCACCGCTGGGCGGTGGCGACGCTGAGGGGTCAAAGCGTTTTAAAAGAGGGTTTTGTTCTTTTGGCCCATTATTTGATTTTTCTACCCCTCAGGTTCGCCCAAGCACTCTTTACCAAGACCATAATCTCTCTTTCACTTTCAAAAATCCTATAAAGATTTCCCACCACTTCTCCTATCATCCTCTCTCTTAAAAACCCAATGTTTATCACTTTTTCATCCAAGTTTGGGGTTTTGTGAGAGCCCAACTATTTGGGGTTGATTCCTCCACATTCCTTGGAAGAACTTTTGTGTGCTACTAACGTTTAATGAGATTTCTTGTGGTTTTGTGAATTGTACTTGATGTAGGGATGGCCTCCTCATCAGGAAAGAGGATCAAGACTGTGGGGAACAAGAGGAAGGAATCAGAGTTGGAGCAGCTGAAGCTCCAACTATGGAGGAAGATTATGAGATAGCATTTACTGATGGATGCTATTTACACTAGAACAGGATTTTCTATCTTTGTTTTTGTATTTATTTGTTTCTATTTAGTAGTGTAGGATTGATGAACTTGGTTGGACACTATATCTGATACAGTGGTTTGATATTGATATTTGTGCATGGTGGGTATTGCTTGATGATGCTTTGATATTGATGATGTTGAGATTTCACAATATGTTGATATACAGGTGGTGGTTCACAAGCTGTGTGAACAGATGCATTGTGATTTTGTGATTGTGATTATGAGGCTAAGTAGGGTATTTGATTGAATGATTGGAATAAGCTTATGTGAGGTTTTTGAGCTCCAGAGTTCTTATTGATATATTTGCTATCTACTGGAAGCATGAATGATTTTTCCTGAATTTCTTTGATTGATTGAATTGCATGTATGTGTCATATGAACAAGGCCGTTTTTGAAAAGCCCTTTTCTAGCCAAAAATTTCGTCCCACATGAAAAAAGAACATTCTATGTTCTACCCTCTTTGAACCTAAGCCTTAAACAGAATATGAAATCCCTTGCTTTGAAAATCTTTGCCTTGAGTTAGGTTGAGAAATATTTTTTGGGTATTGTTAAAAGTTCAAATTTGGGGTTGTTGGGAGAATTGAAAAAGAAAAGAAAAGTTAGGCATTGAGCTTATGAGTTGAAAAGAAAATGCATGAGAAAACATGAAAAAGATAGAAAAAGAAAAAGCATGAAAAGAAAAGCTCAATGTGAAGAAAATGGAAAGTTGGGAATGAGTGAGATTGATAAAAAGAGAGTTTGTGCTTGAACTATTAATGTATAGATAACTCTCTTAACTCAAGGGTTTTGTGATCTAGAAAAACCAATTTTCCTTGTTAGCCCAACCACATTATAAGCCTTGAAAAGTCCTTGTCATGACATGTGTATGTGATGATGTTTGATTATGGTAAATGTAAAGGGAATTTTGTTCTATGTGACATGTGGATAGTAGAGGGAAGGAGTGACTTCTAAAACCCCTTGTAATTTGGTGAGGAATGGTTCCATGACTTCATGATTATATCTATGCTTAGCTAAGTGATCATTCATGAGAATAGCATCTGTTGGATATTATGTGATTGTGTGAACACCATGATGAGTTATTATGATTCAAATCATGTTCACATCTTGACTAAATTCTATTGATGAGTTGATTTGGGTGATTACTTATCTTGAAAGAAAAAGCTTTTGAATGTGATTGAGCCATTGTGTTGATTTGTGGAAAACTAAGTTTCATCTTGTTTGCTTGAGGACAAGCAAAGTTTCAAGTTTGGGGTTGTGATAACGGTTGAAAAACCGTTATTTTCACACTTAATTTTGATATCAAATGCACCTTTGTTGACTTAGAAACTTGCTTTGACTCATGATTTTTCTTTAGTTTTGTGAATAAGAGAGTTGAGGACATGTTTTATGAGTTTATCAATAAATTCCCTTGATTTTATAGGTTTTTGGAATGATTTGAAAGAAGGGTTGAAGTATCAAGGGGTTGTAATGCAGAAAAGTCAACCAGTCAACCAGAAAAGTCAACCAGTCAACCAGAATGCTGAAAAATTGACCAGAGTTGACCAAAAAAGTCAACCAGTTGATCAGAGTGCAGTTGACCGGCGCTGAGCGGTGCCTGAGCAGCCGCTGAGCGGTCCGGCAATTAGAGGCAAACCGCTGAGCGCCGTTTTTGACCGCTGAGCGGTTTGGACACGGCCTTGGACCTGTTTTATGTTATTTTTATGATCTTTTTGGGCTTGGGCTTGTTTTCTATTATTTTTATGCCCTATTTAAAGGCTAGAACATTTTAGGGTTTGTATCTTTTGATGGCTTAGACACTTTTTACCCCTTTGGGGGTAGATTTGGAGATGGTGACAGCTCTCATTTTTCTCCTCTTTAGGGTTTTTATCTCTTTCATTCCATTCACCTAGTTTCTCCATGACGATGGAGAACTAATCTTATTTGTTGCTAGGGAAAGATGTAACCTCTAAACTCTCTTATATCAAAATCCTTATTTTATTTATATGCTTGCATATGCTTATCGTTATCAATTGTTGGGTTCCTTACCTTTGCTTAATGCTTTTATCGTTTAACTCATTCGGTAAATGTTGTTTGTCTTTATTGATATGGGAACGTACAGTAATGTCATGAACTGTGGAGAATTCCTTGATTATGCTAATACCGCCTAGTGATAGGGGTAGGACGATCAATTCTATTTTGCTTCCGTTTATCATGCATTATTAATTACTAGGGGAGGCTAGGGATAGCAAGCCAATAATTAGTAATAGGCTCTTTTCGCCAAGGGATTGGGTTAAGGGTAGACTAAGAAAGTTTGCATGAAAATTTGATAAATAAGCGAATTAAATAAGAAAAGTAGATATATGAGAGTGATTGGGTGAAATCTAAACCTTAACAACAAATCCATCTCATATTATCAACATCATCCATCTACTTTTATGTTTAACCTCAATTGATCAAATTGCATTCATGTTTTTTTTTCCGTACTTTATATTCAAAAATCCCAAAATATTATTTTTATAATCTTGATTGGTTAAGCAAAAGCACAACAGTTTAGTGTCGTGAGTCTCTTGGGAAAACGATACTTGGACTTACCATTTATTATTACTTGATACGATCTAGTACATTTGCCAGGGGTTTAACACTTCTCTCAATGTTTTTCTCCGTACAGAAGATTGTTTTTGTTGTAAACGTTGTTCAGCTTCCCCAACGTTTCTTTCTGCAAAGAGAATTGTTTCTTCAGTAAGCGTTGTTCAGCTTCCCATAACGTTTCTCTTGGTATAAAAGATTGTTTTTGTCGTAAACGTTGTTCAGCTTCCCGCCGTAAACGTTGTTCAGCTTCCCGCCGTAAACGTTGTTGGGCTTCCCCCAACGTTTCTTTTGGCAAGGAGAATAGTTTCTGCCGTAAAACTTGTTCAGCTTCCCCCAACGTTTCTTTTCGCACAGAGAATAGTTCCTGTCGTAAACGTTGTTCAGCTTCCCCCAACGTTTCTTTTGGCCTAGAGAGTTGTTGCTTAACATCTCGCCCATTCTGGCTTTGATCCAAGTTTGAGTGAGGTTCCCCCCAGTGGTTGAATTTATCTTGGTAGAATTGAGTGCCCATATAATCAAATTCTTGTGCGTACTGCATCCTGCAAACATTAGGCACAAAACCCTAGAAAACATTTATTAGAACAAAAATAAAAATAAACATAAAAAAAATCAAGTCAAATTTAATCAATTTAATTTACTCGAAAAAGTTAAACCACGAGTCCCCGGCAAGGCACCAAAAACTTGTTAACAAACTGGTAAGTGTACCAGATTGTTTCAAGTAATATAATTGGTAATCCAATATCGTTCTTCCCAAAGGACTCGCAGGCCTTATCGTTCGTGCAAATTGACATCGTAAGACTTGTAAAGAGAAATTAATTGGTTTGGATGCAATAAACAAAAAGTAAACATGCAAATGCGATTGATTCAATTGACGAGAAAAAGACTATGGATGAATGGAGTTGT